>CM055268.1:119633988-119779609 GCA_029237695.1 Conchocele bisecta | reverse complement strand
ATTGCTTCGATACTTGGACACATGAATCACCTGAATATGTTCACAGACTCACGCCACCAATAACATGACCTTGACCTTTGTCACCTTTGAATGTCGCTGAAACATTTTGTTACGTTAAAAAGTTTGTAAGAGTTTCTCCAACATGTAATATCTTCAATATACATGAAGGATTGCTTCAATAATTGGACACTTGAATCTCCTGAACATTTGTCACATACTGATGCCACCATTAGCTTGACCTTGACCTCTTTTTTTGTTACAAGGTCGCTGAAACACATAGCCATTTTTTACAGTCAAGTATGCCAAGTGGGCATATCCATGTTTTACAAACATAATGTCTAGTTTGTAAGGCAAATGCGTTGAAGTTTTTAATGTTTTCTCAATAACCCATTAACTCCCTCACCAATTTCAATAATATTTGTCCACAATGTCTGTCTGGGGATGACCCATGCCCGGATACCCAAGGTCAAGGTCACTAGGGACGTATGCAGGGTTTCCGCTGGCGATCGCCACATTCGCATTTGGTGAATTTAAAAAGAAAATGGCGAAAAAAAAATATGATTTGGCGAAAAAAATATCTCTAGTTACAATTTTCCGACCCGGCAGCCATACGTGGATTTTCCCTATCCGCCGTCTATAACTCTACGTTTTCCAATGAATAAATCAATAATCCCCAACACGCGAGACATAATTGTTTACAAGCACAGCTTTCTTATCTAAACGTGTGAAACATTGTGTGTATTCTATTGTGAAACATTGTGTGTATTCTATTGTGATTGTGTGTATTCTATTGTGAAACGTTGTGTGTATTCTATTGTGAAACATTGTGTGTATTATATTGTGAAACATTGTGTGTATTCTATTGTGAAACATTGTGTGTATTCTATTGTGATTGTGTGTATTCTATTGTGAAACATTGTGTGTATTCTATTGTGAAACATTGTGTGTATTCTATTGTGAAACAGTGTGTGTATTCTATTGTGAAACATTGTGTGTATTCTATTGTGAAACATTGTGTGTATTCTATTGTGAAACATCGTGTGTATTCTATTGTGAAACATTGTTTGTATTCTATTGTGAAACATTGTGTGTATTCTATTGTGAAACATTGTGTGTATTCTATTGTGATTGACACGGGTCAGGTGCAGTGGTGATGTCATCTGTGATTTGATCTGTTAAATTACCCTAGCATCACCCTGTACTGGTAATCATGGTAAAATCTGCATGTTTTTGGCGACTTTAGTGAAAGCGTCCTAGACTGTATGAAAGTTTAAATTTTAATCTAGCGATTATTTGGCGACTGTTAAAAGAAAAGCCGCATTTGCCCTGAAACCTTCGCCATTTTTTTATTGATATTCATGTAAGAATTGGTAACATGTTCAAATAAACAATACAAACATCGTTTCATGATTTCTTTCTTGATGTATCCCATATCCTAAATAATTCATTAAGCAGAAATATAATTATGGTGAACTCTTTTCGACAATAAGCCATGATGGGTAATTACTGATTGGTGACACTTGGGTCAAAGCTAAAATCTAAGATCGCAATTAACGCGATTCTCAATAATGGGCGTGTAGCTGAACTATTTTCACCAATTAGCCATGTTGGTAATTTAGCAATTAACGATGGCTGTTAACAGCGTTTATAGTCTAATCAAATAATTATGTGTTAATTAACTGAACGCAGATTTGATGTCGATAAGTTTAGATGGTCCAAGTGCAGATATGTTTGATTTCAAGAGAGCATTTGATAAGTGGGCAGAGAAGAAGCAGAGGGCAAATCTTGAATGTATGGAAGTGAAGTTGTAGTGAAACATGTTGAATGAAAGTTGAAAATAATGCTGTATTATGTCAAATGACATGTATTTAATTTTATTTCTCATGCGTCAAATCTTATCATGAATGATGTGTGAAAAAACAACAAAATAAACATAATGATACCATGTTTTATTGTTCTTAGTAGATACACTGTACATGTATGTATTTTTTTTTTGTCAAAGCGCGCGCAAAAATATATTCAAATTTGAATAATTTTTGCGTGCGCTTTACAAATGTTTTGTTTTTTTTCTCCAGTGGAAACCCTGCTTATGTTCACCTTGTTTGTAAGTCAAATGCGTTTTCAATGTTTTCTCAATAACTCCTTGACCAATTTCAATAATATTTGCCCACAATGTCTGTCTAGGGATTAGCTTCGTAATAATGATGCCCTTTTACTATCATGGCTGTAGGTGGGGGCATACTTGTTCTATGAAAACATTTGAGGGCCATAATGCGTTGCTCTTGAGGTTCCGTCCGTCGTCCGTGTACATTTACGTAGAAAAGTTTGTAAGAATTTTGTCTTCAATATTACGCAACGGATTGCTTCAATACTTGGACACTTAAATCACCTGAAATTTGTCACACACTCGCACCACCATTAGAATGACCTTGACCGTTGTCACCTTCGAAATGTCGCCGAAACACTTAGCCATTTTGTTGCGTCAAAAAGTTTTTAAGAGGTTCTCCAACATGTAATATCTTCAATATTACGCTAAGGATTGCTTCAATACTTGGACACTTGAATCACCGGAACGTTTCTCACACACTTGCCCCACTATTAACACGTCCTTGACCAATGTCACCTTCGAAATGTTACTGAAACATTTAGCCATTTTTACAGTCAAGTATTCCAAGGGGGGCCTGGCATATTCATGTTTTACAAACATGTCGAGTTTAAGCTTTTCAACTCAACAGATCGCTTTCTACTGTGACCTGTAGCCTATTTCACCAACATTACAAAGTATACTTATCTACCAAACAGTAATAATTCTGCATACTTTTAAACATCAAATATATGCAGTTGTTAGCTCTATATGAAATAATGCATTTCGGGAAAAATAAATGATTACTCCCTCAAAATATACTTTGCTAGATAAGTATACTTTGTAATGTTGGTGAAATAGGCTACAGTGCCTTCAAAATATAGATCAAACATTACGTCACTTGATGGCAAAAGTATGTGATTCCTGTATATGTGGCTGTGACTGGATAAATGGGGCCTATGTGATTTGTGTCAAGTGTAGCTCCTGATTAAATAGCATTGTTTTATGGTTTCCGTTGTTTGCACATATTTGCAAACATATAGCGCGTGCTGTTTGCATATGGCTTTAGGCAATGCTCATTCCGGGGCCGCACGTAGACCAAGTGCCTTCATGACGTCACTACGCGGAAGTGCCTTCATGACGTCACTACTTAATGACGTTCATGACGTGGCCCCGGAATATGCATACCGAAAATTATCTACGTGAATGGGACGATTTACAAAAGTACTAAAAATACTGAATATGATGCTCAAATTACATCAGTTTTTTGTTGGAAATGTAACAATAACGTTTGATCATGTCCAGCCGTGTGCAAACGTTTGCTGTGGCCCTCGGGAACTGTTTGAACCCGCGGCCGCGGGTTCAAACAGTTCCCCGAGGGCCACAGCAAACGCTTGCACACGGCTGGACATGATCAAACCGTATATTATACGGTAGCTTAATAACAATCTGTATTACTTGATACAAGCATAATGGGTGTTTCATTGATGGAATGGCGAACGGTGCAGATCCTGATCAGACTGTGTGGATGCACAGGCTGATCTTGTTCAACACGGGTTGCAAAACCAATAATCGCCATTTCCCCAGTCAGACCTGGATCTACATTGGTCGCAAATTAGTCGCAAAAGCTATAAGCCCAATTTATCCAGTCACAGCCACAATTATGTATTATGTTTTCAGGATGCTGCACGAAAGAGAAAATTTCAAGTGATAGTCGTAGAATGTGCTCCATTCTTTCTTGTAAGTACTGCAGGCGGAAGACTCGGACCTCGGCATTAAAAAAATGTCTGTTAAAATAATCCCATTAGCTCACCCATAGCTCACACTATGTTCTTCCACCTGTGTAAAAATCACATCTCACATACTGCAAAAAATACATTGTAAAACTTCTGGATCATGTAATACTTTCAGGATATTTCCTGAAATCGGGATATGGGATTCCTGATAATTGTAGAAAAATACCAATGTTTCAATATGGCAAGCACACTTTTATGTATTTGTGAGTGCAAAAATATGTTTGTTTAGAATGTTTAAGAATTTGGCATTTGGAAATGTTCCCACTCCTGCTTTTCATACTATGCTAGGAAGCATGTAGGAATTCCTACAGTTACCAAGCCGAGTCCAATAGAGAATACCAGGCTAGTGTCATTTGTTGCCAAATTTATCAGGCAAGGCTAGGGTACCTGGAAGAATTCCTACAGTTACCAAGCCGAATCCAATAGAGAATTCCAGGCTAGTGTCATTTGTTGCCAAATTTTATCAGGCAAGGCTAGGGTACCTGGAAGAATTCCTACAGTTACCAAGCCGAGTCGAATAGAGAATACCAGGCTAGTGTTATTTGTTGCCAAATTTATCAGGCAAGGCTAGGGTATATGGAAGAATTCCTACAGTGACCAAGCCGAGTCCAATAGAGAATGCCAGGCTAGTGTCATTTGTTGCCAAATTTATCAGGCAAGGCTATAGGATACATGGAAGAATTCCTACAGTGACCATGCCAAGTTCAATGGAGAATACCAGGCTAGTGTCATTTGTTGCCAAATTTATCAGGCAAGGCTAGGGTACCTGGAAGAATTCCTACAGTTACCAAGCCAAGTCCAATAGAGAATGCCAGGCTAGTGTCATTTGTTGCCAAATTTATCAGGCAAGGCTATAGGGTACATGGAAGAATTCCTACAGTTACCGTGCCGAGTTCAATAGAGAATACCAGACTTGTGTCATTTTGAGACCCAGGCGTTTAAAAAGTTTCTATTAATACATTTTTTTCAAACATGCATTTATGGGTATCGGGCATGAAATGTGGCTGTGACTGGAGAAATGGGGCTTTTGGGTTTTACAACCAGCATCCGCATAGTCTGATCAGGATCTGCACTGTTCGTCATTCCATCAATGAAACACCCGTCATGCTTCTAACAAGCGATATTGATCATTATCAGGCTACAGGTGTGATATTTGATCAGGAGCGACACCAGTCACAAATCTCATAAACCCCATTTCTCCAGTCACAGCAACTAAATGGTTTCATTATCGTTACCGTGTTCCATTTCCGCTTGTAGGGCCAGGATTTAGCCGTGACCTTGGCCAAGGCGGGAATCGAGACGACCGTGATCAATGACTCGGCCGTGTTTGCCATCATGTCGCGTGTGAATAAAGTCATCATCGGCACACACACCGTCATGGCCAACGGAGGGTCCGTATAAACCAGGGCCACGGGTCACCAAAATTGTTAACCCATTCAACACTATAGACCTAAATAGCACAGGTTCTGGAAGAACGGTTCATATTTCGCTGTTTTATGGGTTATTTCGGTATCTCTGGTGGTTTGGGTGTATTGTTACCAACATACAATTTACGGCACCTCCCGCGAGTTACGCCTATATAGGAATTTACAATCTAAGAAATGGAGCTTCTACCCGCGGACATTTTTAATTAATAAAATAATTATTTGTTAACCGATAACAATAAAACTGGTCCCAAATTGTTTGTTTAGATTATTGTAATGGACCTGAACCGCCAATGCAAGTCAAACATTTATATATCGTCTGAAAAACGTCAAATATTCTCGGATAGATGGTCGAGCTCCCAAAGCGGCCAAATTTGGTTACACACTGTGTTTACAACTTTACAGTGCGGCGTGCATTGGTTAACACTATGGCTATCCAATCAAATGGTGTGCCACGCATGTAATCTCCGCTTTCAGGGCTCATTGTAAAATCGCGCAATCGTATTGCTTTTAATTTCTTAAATATAGAAACAGATCAATGCAGTTCACGTATTCTATCGGCATCAGCAAATTGTTATATGTCTCCTAAATCGATAGAACCCGAATTTGGAGTTTGTGGTTGACAATTGATGATATAATCGGTATGAGAGTACATGCGGAATTATATTCTTCATGTATGCTGGAAAATTTGTCAACTTTTGACCCCATTTACGGAAAATATTGTAAATTTGGTAAACTTATTTCATGAAATTACGCAGATGTCCGTGGGTACAAAATCGCATGGCGTGTCTCATATACTAGAGATTGTATTGCAGACTGAAGGCCATCAATGGAAGTCACGCTATTGCCCTGGCCGCCAAACATTTCTCCGTACCTGTAAGTATCATTTTATTGCATAAAACGGGCACTCACTGTTTAATAACACGGTGTAATGAAAATCATATTACACTAGTGTATTAAATATGCAAATTAGCTCATTACAGATAACAGGTTTGGTGACTAGTATAGCTGCTTATGCAATGACGGCTTATGCAATAAATAGAATCAATAACATTTGTGATAATTTAATATGGTACATTGTAGTTATTAAACTTGTTGACTAATTTTCATAAGAAACGAGGCTATGCCTCGTTTCTTATGAAAATTAGTCAACAAGTTTATGAAATCAGTAAACTCGTTTAATAAATATCATTAAATCCTCCCTGATGTAAGATCCTCTATTTCTTACATTTCCGCTGGTAGTTTACAGATATCTAACGGTGAATTACACCACTCGGTAGCAGTAGTTTACACCACTCTCGTGTTTACCATATATGGAGAAATGGCGTGTTTCCTGCGACTACGTATCTATGTTTAGCATAAAGACCCATTCACTTGCGCATTATTTCATGATAGTTAAATAAACGCAGGGCTCCAGATAAGGAATTAGTAATTGAGTATTGTCACTCCATCATTTTTGAAGCAATTGGGTATTTCAAGGAGACAATTCTAATGAAATACCAAGATGTGTTTTCATGAAAAATAAGAAAAATATGCTATATTTGTGGTCTGTTTATTGTTTTCTGCAGCATGATGAAGGTACCACAAATTTTGTATTGATTTTTGATACTCGCTACTTCTGATTTCAATTGGGTTTTTGGCAATTTTAATTGGGTATTTAAGCAAATACGCAGCTTATCTGGAGTACTGTGTAAAACGATATGTATTGCACTATCATTCCAAGTTCAAAAGAGTTGTACATTTCTGATATTTTCATTGGCCATGTGTAGCCACATCTATGACATGACCACAGTTCATACCTTGTATATCTCCAGACTCAACATGTGGGGACCATAACCCTCAGACCCCCACTAACCCCAAGGTCAAGGTCACAATCTTAGTGCTTTCACAAACTTAACATTGGCGAAAATTGTTATAATTTTTGTTTCCTTTCATGCATGTTGATATTTCACACATGTCTTCCCTTAATGGTTCTCTATCATGCCATGACAAATCCACGACCCTCAGACCCCAGCTAACCCCAAGGTCATGGTCACAATCTTATTGCATATACAAGACTTAACATTTCTTAAAGTTTTGTTTAATTGCTTCACACAGCTTCCTGATATTCGTTTAATCTAAAGCTCCACTAGGCGCGTGCACTTCGTTGTCTTCCAACAACCCTTGTTATGTTTTTAGAGCCTTTTTACTCAGCATTGAGTATTTTCAAATTTCTGTGAATACTGTATACGGTACTCCCACTTTTTCAATGCGTATTCAGCTAAAATATTTGGGTAAAATACAGCAGTACGCACCTCATCCATGTTTTCTGGAGCACTGGCACAATATTTCCTAACCGTGCATTTATTTATTTCAGCTGATCGTCTGTGCTGCCATTTTCAAACTTTCCCCAGAGTTCCTCTGTTCATATGATCAGGTATGAATGCATTATTTCTCAACAAAAACATGTCCTGTGACAGCACTTTAGAATCATTTCCAACAATCATTTCTGACACCAGGTCAGTTATTCTAATTTCAGGGGTGAATATATATTTCTTCTGTAAATATTCAGTTCTGATTTTGGGATTTACCCCCCATCACAACAGGTAACCCGGTGTAAAATGACCTTAGCATGTATATGGCTGTTTACTGGAGAAATGAGGCTTATGGGATTTGTGACCAGTGTACCTCCTGATCAAATAGCACACCCTGTAGCCTGATACCAATCCATATTGTTTGTTAGAAGCATGACGGGTGCTTCATTGATGGAATGGCGAACAGTGTAGAACCTGATCAGACTGTGCGGATGCACAGGCTGATCTGGCTCTACACTGGTCGCATAACACATAAACCCCATTTCTCCTGTCATAGCCACACATTTTAGGCTGTTAACCCTTGTAATGCGGAATTAAATTGTGTCGCCTACTGTTTACTAATATTTTGCATGGTCAATCAATCAACCAACAATCCAAGAAATAAGTCAATAATTAAATCAATCAACCAACAAACAAATAAATCTATAAATCAATCAACAAATTATTCAGTCAACAAGCCAACCAACAAATCAAAAAAATTATCAACAAATTAATCAAACAATCAATCGATAAATCAATCAATAACTCAACCAACAAATCAATCGACAAAAATCACAATTAGTAAATCAACCAACCGATCAATCAACCAATAAAAAACCAATTGACCAACCAATCAATCAATTAATCAATCAATCAATTAACATGTCTCCTCAGGATGCCTTCAACAAGTTTGTGAGTCCTGAAGATGTGATGAAATTCTCCGAAGGCGAGATATTGTCTAAGGTGCAGATCCACAACCCCGTATTTGACTACGTTCCCCCCGAGTTGGTCACGCTGTATATATTCAACATGTAAGTACATATGGCTGGAGAAATGGCCCGGGGGGGTCTGTGTGAAATTGCCCGCGGGTGAGATATTGCCCAATGTGCAAGTTAATAACCGCGTATTTGGCGATTTCAACATGTATATTGTAGAACCCTCCAGGGCTCCAGATAAGGAAATAGTAATTGTTTATTGTCACTCCATCATTTCTGAAGCAATTGGGTATTTCAAATTAGGTAAAATAAAATCTCACTACTGTTACACATCAACACATTACGCAAACATTGTATTAGTGAGCATACCTCACTATACCCCCAGTTACCTATGTAAACAGGGGTATGATGAGGTACCCGCGCAATAGGTAATGCGGTCAAATAGGTCACGATGCAGTGACTATTTTCGATCAATAACTTATGTTGTAAGCGATTGTAGTGTGTATTTTCAATATTTATATTATTAAAATGTATCATATCGATACCCCTTTAAGAAATATTTGTATATTTTAAATGTATTGATGTTCTCATGAAGCGCATGAATATAAGTATTAATTAATCCAGCTTATATTGAGGCAAATCACACAGCCTTAGAACATAGTGCTGGAGTATAAACCATAGTATCGTATATTATTCATAAGTATATCACTATTAAACATTAATTACAATATGTATGCATATTATTAAAACAGTAGATGCTACCGCTGTTTCGCTATATGTGATATTTATAACAAAATATTTTTTTTGTTCGTCCGCATACGGATTTCTGTCACACAAAGCGCCATTGTCAGTTCATATTTTGACCTGTGCATATGAACAGGACTAAGTTTAAACAACGCTCGATTCCGTCCTATTCAAATTTCTCTGCAGAATGTTCAGACTAACTACATAAATAATGCTGCTAAATAAGTGTTAACGGCTGGAACATGGTCATCACTAAAAGGAAGAAACCACAGTCGTATTATTTAAAAATAAGATTTACCCGAGTCCTCATGTGGCCGCCATTAATCCAGTGTAAACAATAGACCATGTGATCCCGTTCACTGAGTAGCCGCTGCTTAGTGAAACGGTGTGCTAATCATGATATTATTTTCCCCAATAATTGGAAACGGTTTGAATTTCACGGTAAAAACTACGAAAGTCATACAAAATAACGATGTATATTTAACATTGGATACGCGTAAACGGTATTACTCTCTCATCGGATCGTCAGTTGTCGTCGATAGCGATTTAACGTACTGATCTGGTCTTAATTTATTGTCAACTTTCAACGCCATTTACAGAATATATGGCTAATTTTGGAAATAAATAATGGCAAATTACGATGACGTCTGCTCTGAAATATCTGTCAACTTGCGGACGTAATTTAAGGAAATCGATTATATTTTAAGGCTACATCTGTGACTTATTACGAATTTATGTTTGGTCTTTGGCTACACCCGACACATTACACATATCTAGTTGTAAATACACGTCGCTTTGTGTGGGGAAAAAAATCGATAATGCGTAGTTGTGTGTGAAGAGGTGTTGATCTGATGACACCACACAGCTGTGACCCTTAGGCAATGTTTTGAAATTGACGTGTCGTTTTGATGTGTGCCGCAACACCTCACTGTCGGAGACAACATGACAATTAACGATATACTCTTGATTATACACAGATCTATTAGACGGCTGGTTATTTAAAATAAAGAGTAGTTCAGTACACCTTCGCCGATATTGTTTTTAGAAAATATTTTCCGTAAATGGTGTTGAAAAGTTGACAAAAATTATATCACCGTATTTAGTTGTGCCGATATTGTTTTAAAAAATCAGTAATTTTTTTCCGTAAATGGTGTTGAAAATTGACAAAATATATAGCCGCATTTCTCCGATATTCGTTTAGAAAATCACCAATATTTTCTGTAAATGGTGTTGACACAAAATGCAGCGTTCACGCGGAATACAAATAAAATAAAAAATAATAATTTAATAAATAGACACCGATGGCTACTGTGTTTGCGGCCAGTGAATTCTGGTCGTGGTAGCCACAGGCGCAGTTCGAACAGTGTTGTGAGCAGATGGAGGACAATATTTATTTCAAATTCATAAAAAAATGTTTGCTGTCCGAAAAGTAATTAATTGTGACAGCCAAAAAATAGATTTTGGGACAGTAAAACATTATATGGTATAGACAGTACCTCAAACTTAAAAAAACAGTAACAAACTGTCTGTGTATATATTACTTCAACTTAAAAAAACAGTAACAAACTGTCTGTGTATATATTACTTAAAGACAGAGACTTTCATTGTTGGTAAGTTTCTATCAATTTATAGGTATTTTTATTAAAATAATAAAATTGTGAAAATATTAAAACCACAAAAAATAATATATATGGAGAAAAAAAAAATACCACGTCGAGCTTTGAACCCCCGACCCTTTCGGGAATCGGTAATTAAATCATTGAAGTCGGCGACCTTAACCTCACGACTATTGCGCCATTTACGACAATCACAGTTATACAGAAGTGCTATCAGTATTACGCAACCATTTGAACGTAATAATTATTAAATTATTTGCAACTCCATCTACAACGATACCGTTACAGAGATACGCTATTGAAACAACATGTATTAGTACCCATAACGTAACAAAGTAATGTATCATTATATATCACAGGAGATAGCTTAAAACTATATATACTAATCATAAACAGAACAATCCGCTTGGCTCGTATGAAAATAGCTTGCGTGATATTGATTATCTCCCTTGCCGAAAGTAGTTCAGTGATTTATTAATTCCAAATAAGACGTGTTTGCGTAATAAGATAGCAATTATTGAATAGTTTGCTTCAAAATGAAAACATGTCTTGGTATTTCATCAGAATTGCCTCCTTGGAGACAATTCTAATGAAATACCAAGATGTGTTTTCATGTAAAATAAGAAAAATATGCTATATTTGTGGTCTGTTTATTGTTTTCTGAAGCATGATAAAGGTACCATAAAAAATATATTGCTATTTGATACTCGCTACTGCTGATTTCAATTGGGTATTGTGCAATTTTATTTGGGTATTTAAGCAAACACGCAGTTTATCTGGAGCTAACCCAACCTACATGTGTTTAGTTATCCCCTCGCCGATAGGCGAGAGGTGATATAGCGTTAGTCCATGTATGTGCATACGTTAGAAACGCATTTCATTTTTCAATAACTTTTCCGATTTTGATATTATTTGACCACAATATGTGTCTAGCGATGGTGCTTTATTTTGCATACTATCCATGTCCGACCACCCAAGGTCAAGGTCACTGAGGACCTATGTTCACCTTGTTTGTAAGGCAAAGGCGGAGTGTAACTGTTTGAACTTGTTGAATAGCCTCATATGGGAATATATACCAGTGGTTCTGTAGCCGATTTCACCAACATTGCAAAGTATACTTTTCTAGCAAAGTATACTTTGAGGGAGTAGCCATTTATTTTTCCTAAAATGCATTATTTCATATAGAACTAACGACTGCATATAGTTGATGATTAAAAGTATGCAGAATTATTATACTGAATTTATTACATTATCACAGCCAAAATGTAATAAATTCAGTATAATAAAAATTAATAAATTTATCCTAAAATTGAAAATTTCTCCCTCAAAGTATACTTTGCAATGTTGGTGAAATAGGCTACTGGTACATAACATGCGAAAATAGAATAGGGTAGGTACTAGTAGTTAGGGAAAACATTTTATTTTGGCAAAAAAAACATATTCATTTCAATACCTGTGAATGTTAATGACATTTTATCCATTTTTTATTTTTTTTTTAAGTTGCAAGAAAAATATATGGTCGGTCGCGTTTAACCGAACCAAAGGTATATTTTATTTTGGGATAATCGGTTGTGATGATTACAAATGGTATTATACCCATGTCAGTGCGTATGTCAGTCCGTCACGTTCCTTGTAAGTACAAATTTTAAACCGTAATAGCTAATATAGTTGGGGTGCCATCTGTTCTTTATAAGAATTAAATTAGTATATAGGAATTAAATAAGTGTATCATTGTGTACTTTTTCCATCAGTTTTAAAAATACGAGTGCTCGCTATACAGATATAATCCTTTAGTAATATAGTTTTTTGAGTGACCAGGGTTGCTGCCTCAGTTAAGCTTGGTCAGACTCATGACACTGGGTGAAAAAAATGTCCACTACCCCGGAGTTCGACCCCGGTACCTCTGGTTTTCTGTACCTTCGCTCTAACCAACTGCACGAATACACACCTCCTGCCCATCGTGAGTTACATACATACCGTTACGTACTCCCCCAGGAATTTGTCCCCGAATACGTGATTTTTATGGGACAGAGATGTACATCGTGGTTGATCTCGGAGTATATACCAGTCACGGTTCCCCAGTGGAGCAGCAAATGTCACAGGGTGAGAAAAATATGTACTGGCCCGGGCCTGGAACCCAGGACCTCTGAGGCCTATTTCATCAACATTGCAAAGTATACTTTAGTAGCAAAGTATACTTTGAGGGAGAAATTTTCAATTTTATGATAAATTTATTAATTTTTATTATACTGAATTTATTACATTATCACAGCCAATTTGGCTGTGATAATGTAATAAATTCAGTATAATAATTCTGCTTACTTTTAATCATGAAATATATGCATTTGTTAGTTCTATATGAAATAACGCATTTCAGGAAAAATAAATGATTACTCCCTCAAAGTATACTTTGCTACTAAAGTATACTTTGCAATGTTGATGAAATAGGCTACTGGTTAGCCGTACCATCGCTGTAACCAACTGAGCTAGCCGAGCACGAATACACATCTCCTGCCCATCGTGAGTTACATGCATACCATAACATACTCCCCCCCCACCCCCCCACCCCACAAATAGAAATAGGAATTTGTCCCCGAATTCGTGATTTTTATAAGTGAGACATAGGTTTTGCATTTTCCGAGTCGTCGGCGGTGGCGGCGGCGGTGTCGTCATTCAATGTTAAGTTTTTGTGTTACGGTCATTACTTATCAGCTACAGTCATCAAACTTTATACATACCTTTACTATGATATGTAGATGAATATAGGACTATTCTCGGGGGTCAAGGTCAAGGCCCCAGGGTCAAGGTCTAGGCAGAACAAGGTGAGACATTTGATTCCGCGGAATTCTTGTGGGAAAGAGTTCTACATCTTGGTTGATCTCGGAGTATATACCATCGCTCTAACCGACTGAGCTAGCCGGGCACGAATACACATCTCCTGCCCATCATGAGTTACATACTGTGACAATCATAAAAACACTTTCTTGTTATATGGGTTGCAATCAATCAATTCTGTATAGCCGACGTATATATTTACCTTGCAGTGGTGGAACAGCACCATCATACGTGTACCGACTACTGAGCGAATTCTACCATCCTGACGATCACGATTTATGACATCATTGTAACCAAGGCAACTGGAATACAGCATAAACAGAAGTGCTATGTTTTACGTGTCATTTTTGCAGCCATTTCACTGTCATTATCCAGCCGTGTAGAGCCGGGCGAAATGTGGATCTGACTGGAGAAATGGGACTTATGCGATATGTAACAAGTGTACCTCCTGATCAAATAGCACACCCCTGTAGCCTGATAACAATCTATATTTCTTGTTAGAAGCATGACGGGTGTTTCATTCATGGAATGGCGAACAGTGCAGATCCTGATCAGACTGTGCGGATGCACAGGCTGATTTGCATCTACACTTGTCGCAAAACCCATAAACCCCATTTCTCCAGTCACAGCCACAGATGTGATTAGAGAGATGTCTCAGAACCGAGCAGATTTATTTCGTCAAGCCGACTTTTAGAAAGTGAGAGTGTGGTCACAATATCGTATGTGCTTCCGACCGTCTGTTCTAAATCTGCGTTTAAATCTTCGGAGCAGCTTGCAGTGAATTATTGTATGTCTATGTAGCTATGACTGGAGAAATGTACTTATCATGTATTTAACCTGATAGCGAGCTATATTGCTTGATAGAAGCATGACAAGTGTTTCACTGATGAAATGGCCAACAGTGCAGATCCTGATCAGACTGCGGATGCACAGGCTAATCTGGATCGACACTGGTCGCAAAACCCATAAGCCCCATTTCTCCAGTCACAGCCACAGATGCGATTGGACAGATATCTCAGAAACTTCTAGAAAGTGAGAGAATGGTCACAATATCGTATGTGCTTCCGACCGTCGGTCCGAAATCTGCGTTTAAATCTTCGGAACCGTGTTTGGGAAACTGGTTTGGAAAGATCAGGAAGCGCCTAACAGAATCGGCATGCCAAATTTGGTCGTCGGGATATGGTTATTTAAATGCTGAATCCATCCTGGGGATTCATAACTTTAACACTGTATCTTACGGGGATTAACCCATGGGGCCAAGTGTATTGTATCCACCCCCACCCTAACCTCCCTCCCTCCTTCCATACAGTTGCAGTGCATCTTGTATTTGACCTTGTTCTTGACGGAGTTAATACCAGTCAATCAATCGATCATCTGGTATTACAAATTGCCTGGAAATGTAATGCATATCACGATAGACAATTTGTTAAAAACATGTAATGATGAAAAACAGGGAAAATAAAAAACGTAAAAAACACATCAAGTATTTAGCAGTTTATTTCATTGTAAAATGTATTTAATTACGTTGTATAAAACACAAGGTAAAATTTGTAAACAATTTTGTAAAAATAAGTTTGGATGGAATGGCATATACATGTACGTCCTTTAACTATGATGGTGTTATGAAACATCAAACAGGAATGGTACGTAAGTTAATAGCACTAAATAACTACGTGTACTCTAAGACAGGTACAAACATGAATACATTAACAAATCGTTCCCTCGAATTAACAATTAACAATTCGTGGTAACGAATTGTTAATTGTTAATTCGAGGGAACGAATTGTTAATACACAGGTAGATATACATAATACTACGGAGCCCCGCAGGGGACATGGATTTTTTTTATTCATTAGTTCCCACGGAATGACAATTTGTTCCCTCAATTTAACAATTTGTTCCCTCGATATAACAATTCTTTCCCACGAATTAACAATTCGTTCCCTCGAATTAACAATTCGTTCCCACGAAATGACAATTTGTTCCCTCGATTTAACAATTTGTTCCCTCAATTTTAACAATTCGTTCCCACAATATAACAATTCATTCCCACGAATTAACAATTCATTCCCACTGAAACAAATTGTTAATTCGTGGGAACAAATTGTTAAATTGAGGGAACAAATTGTTAATTTGTGGAAAGGAATTGTTAAATTGAGAGAACAAATTGTTATTTTGTGGGAACAAATTAATAAAAAAAAGAATTCTACGCCCCCTGCTCCGTATATTACTGTCTGTTTCACGAAACCTGCCCAAATTTTACGGCCATATAAACAATGTAAAAACAAAGATTTTCTCAATAATATTAAATTTTATCAAAATTGATATGAGCCTTCTTTTTAGTTTGTGAAATTTTGTCAAATATTGATTTTATTACGAAAAATTGATTTGTCTATGGGAATTCAATATGGTGGGGGGGGGGGGGGAGGTGGAGGAGCTGTAGGAGGAGTAAAAAAACTAAATGTTTTGGAAATTGACGCCGAAATATTAAATTTTGAAAATCGGTCCTCTATTTCTGAAATTCCCCATATTGAATCCCCATAGACATCTTCACTCAACCAAATTTCACCAAATAGAAAGAAGACTTTTGATAAAAGTTAACATTATCGAAAAAAATATGGTTTTTCCATTGTTTATACATATAGCCGTAAAATTTGGGCAGCTTTCGTGAAACCGACAGTAGGGTTACAAACATGAATGCATACACAGGTAGGAATACTAATTTCACACATTAGTCCTGCGCTGGTAAATAAATGCACATATTGCGCCATGAAAATATAACTATCGTAGTAACCTTAAATGTTAGTAAGTTCTCCGCATTAATACAAAATGTTGAACGATACTTCATTAACCACGAACCCACTCTTCCAATGTTTTGGCCCAAGGCCTTTATCAAGGAATTAGTGTCTTTATCAAGGAATTAGTGTCTAATATTCGCTATGTGGCATCCATTTTAGATTTAATAAACATTGGGAAATTTAAAATGGATACCACACAGCGGATAGTAGATATTAACCCTTGGAAGGCGGGAACCGAAAACTGTCGTCTGCTGTTGTTTCTAATTTTATATTTTCTCGAAATAAAAATATGGTTTGGCAGCATTTTAGAAAATGGAAATGATTCTAAAGTGCTGTCAAAGCATGTTTTTGATAATAAAAATGGAAATAAAACAGCAGACGACAAAGTTTAATTCAGCACTGTAAGGGTTAATTCCTTGATAACGGCATTGGGCCAAAACTTTAGAAGAGTGGGTTCGTAAATATTCAGACACCCTTTCTTTTGGGAAACCCCTACACAATAGCACCCCTATAAAATAGTGGTTTTACAAAAGAAATCGTATCCAAATAGATTGGTATTGTGATAACCAGTGTAGCCATACTGACCCTAAATATATGGACGCTCATTGCTGTGAGAAATTTTACTAAACTTCTTACTACTAAAATGTTTGTAAGTGCAAATTTAGGATCGTCTGGAAATATCAATTGATGGATTGATGCATATGCAGCCTATGCTCAATAAATGTAAATCCAATAAGTGTTTACAAGAAAACATTGTTAATGTGAAATTTACAGACTCATAATTTTGCACGTACGAACATTTTAGGCGTACGAAGTCTAGTGAAACGGCCCCCGGGTAGCCTATTTCACCAACATTGCAAAGTATACTTATCTAGCAAAGTTTACTTTGAAGGAGACATTAAGGCTAAATTAATTAATTTTTATTATACTGAATTTATTACATTATGACAGCCAAAATGGCTGTGATAATGTAATAAATTCAGTATAATAATTCTGCATACTTTTAATCATCAAATATATGCAGTTGTTAGTTTTATATGAAATAATGCATTTCAGATAAAATAAATGATTACTCCCTCAAAGTATACTTTGCTAGAAAAGTATACTTTGCAATGTTGATGAAATCGGGTACAGAAACGACGTACAGGTTTTCCCAGAATAATTGTCCGAATATTTAGTGTTACAGTGGCTGTGTCGTGTATTGCGAAGAAATCATGCTGTAACCGTACTTACAGTATAGCAACCACCGTGGCTGACTACCTGATTGTCAAAATCAGGATGTTTGTTTGGTCGAGGCTGAGCTGTGCTCCGTCTCGGCCAATCAAACTGCCTGATTTTGAGTACAAATTTTGACAATGTAATATTTTTTTACCATGTACTTGTACACTTCTATCTGATGGTCAAGATCAGGATATTTGGTTGAGGCTGAGCTGCGCTGAGTCTCGACCAATAAAACTGCTTGATTTTGAGTACAAATATGTATCTCTCCATAAATGCCATGGTAACTGATTTGTTCGAGTTTCAGATAGAGCTAATAGCGTTCAGTGTCGAAACCAACTGAAAAAATATGAACACATGTTCTAGTGTCACGCCCACAATAAAAGTAATTTACCGTTCATTATTCTTGAACACACATTCTATAAGTTAGGAACTACCCATTATATAAACAACAGCTATAGCTTAAAGGTACATGCCCACTCAGTAGGCACAAAATGTTCTTTATATCGGAGACATCATCAGAGACATTTTCTGGCAAAATAAACATTCATTCACCATTACCCCACATATTGATTGGCATTATTATACATTTTATATCAGACGTAACAGAAAAGCGGACGTTAAACCCTATTCACTCACTCACTCACTCAGACGTAAATTTGCACACTGATATCAGGGGTGATAAACATGTTTCCTTAAATGTTAACGGACATTACTATATATTCTCTGTATTTAGTTTTTGATGTGTACTTTATAATCTGACGAAAATAATATTTTTTCATCTGACGCATTTAATTAGTATAAATAATTAAAAAGATCATGCCTCATTTGCATATGAAAATAGCCTGATACCACCGCGAGTCACTATCAGTAAAATAAATATTACTGAATGATTATATTTGTATAGCGGGCACTCGTAATTTTTAGAACTGGTGGAATAGTGACACAATTATACACTTATTCAATTACTATAAATAACAATTTGTGTCTACTGAGTGGTCATGTACAGTACTTTTAAACTACTACCTACAAACAATACTACTTTTATAAAGTAGAGCAACACTTTTGATCACAAACTGTACATAAATATTTAAATACAAACGCATACACATGATGGACACATATTAAATATAAAGTAAATAGGTGAGTGGAGAAATGAGGCTTATGGGATTTGTGACCAGTGTAGCTCCTGATCAAATAGTACACTCCTGTAGCCTGATAACGATCTATATTGCTCGTTAGAAGCTTCACTGGTGTTTCATTCATGAAATTGCGAACAACACAGATCCTGATCAGACAGTAGATACATAGGCTGATCTGGATCTACACTGTTCACAAAACCCATAAGCCCCATTTCTCCAGTCACAGCCACATATATGCAACAGTTATCTTGTAATGTATTTTTCTAATTTATCCAAAAATCATTGAAAAGTGAGTCTTCAATCTAGCTAACCAAACAGGCCCTGATCGGACTGTACATGCTGATCTGGGTCTACACCGGTCATAAAGACATTCAGCCTAATTTCTCATTTGACTGGAGAAATGGGACTTATGGGTTTTGCGACCAGCGTAGATCCAGATCAGACTGTGCATCCGCACAGTCTGATCAGGATCTGCACTGTTCGCCATTCCATCAATGAAACACCCGTCATGTTTACAGCAAGCAATAGAGATCACTATCAGTCTACAGGAGTGAGCTATTTGATCTGGATCTACACTGGTCACAAATCCCATAATCCACATTTCTCCAGTCACAGCCACATTTGAAGCTATAAATAGAACATTTCACACACACAACAATGTGACAATCCCTGTTGACGAAATATTAAATACAAAAACAGCGCTCCAGATAAGGTGTGTATTGGAGTATTTTACGCACTTATTATAGAAGAATAAGCACTGATTATCAAAAGTGGGAGTACAAAATACTCATTGCAAAGTGAAAATATGCATTTATTTTCAAATGGAGTAGTGAAAATATGGTAATAAAGTTGAAATTTACTTAGTGCAAATAAGTAAATTGTTAAAGGTGTTTTATTATTTTATCCTTTGTTCCCTATTTAATAAGGAAGAATATCAATAATACATTTGTAAAAATAAAATGTGCATTGAATTTGAAATCTGGGGGTATAATACTCTTTAGATAGAAAACTTATCTGGAGGTCTGCAGAAATAGCCTTTTATGTAATGGTTTCTGTAAATAATATTGAAAATTATGCACAGCTTGAGTTCTCTTGTAAGTCAAAACAATAAAATATGAAGCACATATGGGACACGGAATTTCATGAAATATGTTTAGAAATTTACAATATTTTCCGTAAATGGCGTCAAAAGTTGACACAATTTTCAGATTCCATATATTCTGCATGTACCCTGAAATTTTGTCAACTTTTTACGTTATTTATGAAAAATATTGTAAATTTTGTAGACGTATTAATGAAGGTACAAAATCACAATGGCGTGTCTCATATTTGTTTATCTACATAATATTGCAAGTGGTACCGTAATATACACAGGTAAAATAAACAAACACCAATAAATCAAATCAAATCTGGAACCAAGAAAATGGCCTACCATATTCAAAACAGTTACCCCACCCACCCACTTCTTTCTATGTGTGGGTGGCAGGTGGGAGCATGCGATGGGTAATTTAACGATCGGGGTTCATCTTTACCGGATTTCCGACTGGAGACCTTGTTTGGCCCTCACATAAGTCTTTGGCATTTTGTATGTGACAGTTGAATCTGGTTATACCCCTTATGTGAGTATTATGATTATTCGTAATCCTATTTTAGGGGAAGGGGCCAAGTGACTTTGGTGTGGTATGGACCTGGCACCAGGTCAGGTTATTCTAATTTCAGGGCTGAATATATTTTTTCTCGATGTAAATATTCTGGTCTGCTTTTGGGATTTCCCCCGCAATGCAGCAGGTTAAAACGGGATTGCACCCGTTTGCCCGGCCTTACATGACCGTAGCTGTTGATAGGCGATTAAAACACCAATAAACAAACATTCTTTCTATACATCATATGCAATGTATAGTTTATAGAATTAGGTAGTTTGGGTAACCTTGAATGGCCGCTTTCTAGGTGCTACGTCGAGTTATTCACCCGCGGTCCTTGGTCAAAAGTTCTTGTGTTTACATAATTTTAGATATTTTTTGCTTAGAGACTATTTTCGTACAAAGATAAGTCGGCTTTGGATAATCACATTGAATCACAATGGCAGTAAACACTGGTTGTCAATCTAGTTAGAAGATCATGCAAAAACAGGGTGCATGTACATGTACAATCAACACATTTTGAATATTTTCCCTAAATAAGCAAGTCAGAAATTGCTTCCAATGGGAGATCGTAGCTAGTTAATTCCCTTTGCAAATCTAATTATAGAGATCTGGGGGCCGTTTCACTAAACTTCTTACGACTAAAATGTTCGTAAGCGCAAATTTAGAATCGCCTGCAAATTTAAATTGATGGATTTACATGTATTGAGCATAGGCTGCATATGCAGCCTATGCTCAATAAATGTAAATCCAACAATTATTTACCAGAAAACATTGTTAATGTGAAATTTACAGACTATCATAATTTTACACTTACAAACATTTTAGTCGTAGGAAGTTTAGTGAAACGGGCCCCTGGTCCTTTGACTTATGTTTAGGTGGCCAGATTAGCTCAGTAGGTAGAGCATCGGACTGCGGATCGGGTGACGCCAGGTTCGATTCCCATCTCGACCCGCTGCGAATGGCCGATTCGACGTGTCCTTGGGCAAGACAATTTCATGCTAACCTAATTCTATCGGATGGGGACTTAAATAGTCGGTTCCGACATGCAAGGTCATCGAGCCAGTGCCGTCGTTAAATCATTTTAGCGTTTAATTGTCACTGAAAAACTTGCAAAAATAAGACAGCTATCAGGGTAGACCCAGATCAGACTGCACATATGTGCAGTCTGATCTGGGTCTACACTGATTTAATTTACAATTATAAGTGTGAAAATATAAATCTGGCAAATAACGCAGTTCCGGATCAGATTGCGCAGATATGTAGGATGATCTGGATCAACACTAGTCGAAAACACTATAACGGTTCCTTTACAAAACAAATCATGCGATATTCGCTTTTATACAAGCAATTAGGCCATAAAATATACAAGTTTGACCTGATTTCTATAAATAAATTCAAAGGGAAATAACTAGCTACAACCCCCATTGTCTCGTCGAGACTGAAGCAACTCCCAAATTATATTGTGAAGATATACATTGTATATCATGTGCAATATTCATTAAAGACACTGTGTCTCACATATACATAGTGATGAAAAATATCAGGAAAAAATACAGGGAACCTCTCTAAACTGGACACCAAGAAAACACCTGCGATCTTATTGTTGACAAGTTTCTTGGTCATTTATCTCTGGTGATAGTGTCTGTTCGTGATCGCATAGCAAACTACTATGGCTCAGAATAATCAAATGCCTGATTACAGTGAAACCTCTAAGAGGTTTCACTGTAGTTTAATTGCCGATTTGTATCGTATTCTCAACCCAATTGTAAATATAAGTTACTTGGAAAAAAAATTGTGATAGGTAAAAAAATGTGTATAAGGCCATAAAAAAAGTATGTTGGTTCTCAGATATCGCCGCTCAGAAAAATCCCTGCGCGTCAAGCATTTTATTGTCATGAGAAATGAAATTGTACTGTTAATTTGCCACATGATTAATAAAAAACACTACCACGCCAAAATATGTTAAATCCAATCATGTCGGACGAAAATCAGAGACGAATATCTGAAACAAATTTATTATTCTTTTTAAATCCGCCCTCCCACATCACATTCCGCAAACCCTGTGTCTGAGAACCAAAGTACTATTATGGCCTAATACTGAAAAATAACTAGTGTTTGCAAAAACATGTTTTTGCAAACACTAGTTATTTTTCAGTATTATAAACATGTGTTTGCAAACACTAGTTATTTTTCAATATTATAAACACGTTTTGCAGTGGATGGTTACTGTAGTCATCTTAACTGTGACTGCACTAGTTATTTTTCAGTATTATAAACATGTGTTTGCAAACACTAGTTATTTTTCAGTATTATAAACACGTTTTGCAGTGGATGGTTACTGTAGTCATCTTAACTGTGACTGCATATACATGTATACAATTCATGTTTGAATAAAACCTCCCAACCGTCATCCTGTCATTTATCAGCATACAGGGACACATATTAGCGACAACATGATGTAAAACAAGATGATTCTTAATTATTTGACATATGTTCACATGGATGAGCTCTTACTAAATGCAGTTGTAAAAATATTGTGATTTGATGCGAGAATGTGAAGATGTCTGGGGATTTAACATGTGGAAATTGTTTTTTCGCAATAAAATCAATATTGGACCAAATTTCACGAAATAAAAAGTAGGCATATTCTTAAATTTTGCTATAATTTAATACATGTATTATCAAAAAATATATTGTTTTTGCATTATTTATATAGCCGTAAAATTTGGTTTCGTGAAACAGACAGTAGATGGACATTCGGCTTCAGCTGTCGATGGTTCTGTCTTTAGCAGATTTTACAAACAGTGTAGATCCAGATGAGCCGGCTCGTAACGAGCCGTCTCATCAGGATCTGCACTTTTTGCAAGTAATTTTCATATTTTTTTAAGAAAACGCCCCCTAGTTATAAATGAAGAGGTCCGAAAATCAATTTGTGATGATTGGATTGGTCTTTAAATAACATATCGCAGTCCATTCCAGTGACTTAGGGTTGAAAGGGTGAATGATCTATACTGAATCACATTAGGTATAATGAGATGTGCGTCTAATGATATAATTTTCCCGATACTAGTAAATGATAGGGTTTAGACAAATAACAGTTTCTCACTATATTTCGGGTGGTCGGTTTACAAGCATGCGCAGGGTAATTTCATACTTAATGGAATTCCGATATCCCTGGTTTGGCCCTCAGGTATGTGAGAGTTGAATCCAGTTACACTCATTGTAAAAGCAGTAAGATTAGTACTAATCCTATTACTTTTAGGGAGTGAGACTTAGTGACTCTGGTGTGGTGAGGACCTAGCACCAGATCAGGTTATTCTAATTTCAGGGCTGACTTGCTATTGTTTTTTAAATATTCAGTTCTTATTGTTGGGTTCCCCCCCCCCCCCCCCCCCCCCCCCCCCCCCCCCCCCCCCCCCCCCCCCCCCCCCACCACCCACATCATCTATACAGGTGAAATACGATTCGGCCCCGTTAACCCGGCCTAAAATGACCTTAGCTGTTGATAGGCCATGATAAAATAAATCAATCTTAATAGTACATATATATAGCAATAAAATTGATGCTGGCTGTTAATCGGTGTTAAAATACTGACACAGCCTAAATGACCATAGCTGTTGGCAGGTTTGAAACACTATAGGAATGAATGGCCTTTTTGTGGAATTTATCGGGGTATAAACTTGGAAAAGCCACTTTCGCAATTGGGGATAAAAATAAACAATTGGCGATAAAAAATTACAATTTTCTGAATTTTTTTTTATTTTTTTTTCGAAAATTGTAATTTTTTATCGCCAATTGTTTATTTTTATCCTATTGGTTATTATAGGAATGAATGGCCTTTTTGTGGAATTTATCGGGGTATAAACTTGGAAAAGTCGCGGGAATACTGGACGAAGGCCGGAAGGCCTCGTCCAGTATTCCCGCGACTTTTCCAAGTTTATATCCCCGATAAATTCCACAAAAAGTCCATTCATTCCTTATAATTCCAGCATTTGAAATAATTCATCAAGAAAATGTGTTAATTTTCCGTTTTCTTAAGAATTATTTTAACTGCATGGGAGTTTACTGGGATATAAATTTTGGACAGAGACTTGCTACGGGCCAATCAAATGTTAGGGAATTGTGTAAATATTTTTGTGCTGGAATTATCATTAAATAAGTAAATTATCGTTATGTAAACACACAAATAAAATGTTACTGTCGCTGTCTTTAACCCTCACTATGCTGAAATCAATTGTGTCGTCTATTGAGAGGATGAGACGAATGACAAAATTTGAAAGAACATCGGACGACAATTTTCGTTTCCCACTTTCTCAAGGTGTATGATCATGTGGTTACAACAACAACAACAATTGTTGTAACCACGTGATCATGCACCATGATTCTAAGGGTTAATATATTTCTTGATGTGCGTTATATGTAAGTGTGCAAAAGTGCGGCTTTTAATAAAATGAGTATGAATATGAAATGAATAGAGCAGTATTTGACTCACATTATATAAATTGCATAGACAAGCTTCAATAGTAAGATCCAATTGTACAAAAGTATACAATGAAAACTTATTTATTACGCATGTAAGTTTGTTTCATCTGAAATCAGTCTTTAATTAGCCTAAGATGTACTGTTACTGTATATTGACCAAACATAAAAATGATATTGACCTTCATAGTGTTTTTAAAATGTCACATACGAGACATGCCATGGACATTTGTACCTTCGGACATCTGCGTAAATGTAATTTCATTAAATACGTTTACAAAATTTGCGATACTTTTCATCCATAAAGTAAAAAGTTGACAAACTTTTCAGAGTACATGCGGAATATGTCCAACGGTACAAAACCCCATGGTGTGACTCATATGACACGAGCCATGTGACTTTGTACTTAACAAGATGTGCAATATCTTATGAGAAATATTTACAACATCAGTGCTCCAGATAAGCTTCGTGTCTAAAGAGTATTGTACCCACTGAATTCGAATTAAATGCATATTTTATTTTTACAAATGTATTATTTATTTTCTTCATTATTAAATAGGGAACAAATGATCAAAACAAATTTAAACATTCACTTATTTATACTGTAATGCAGCTGAAAATTTACTTAGTTGAGCTGCAAAAAGCAAACAGTGTTTGCTTTTTGCAGCTCAACTAAGTAAATTTTCAACTTTGTTATAATATTTCCACTACTGAATTTGAAAATCAATGCGTATTTTACATATTGATATGAGTATTTTGTACTCCCACATTTCATAATCAATGTGTATTCAGCTAATATAAATGATTAAAATACGCCAATACGCACCTTATCTGGAGCTCTGCAATATTTTACGTAAATGATGTCGAAAGTTAACGAAATGTTGTGAGCAGATTTGCTATGAAAATAGTGTCAATGTTTGACACCATGTACAGAATAAGTTGCGGTTTCTGTAGACGTTTTTCATGAGGAATCACACATCTACTTAGAGGTACATGCCCGCTCAGTAGACACAGAATATTCTTTATATCAGAGACATCATCTGAGACATTTTCTGCCAAAATAAACATTCATTCACCTTTGCCTCACGTATTAATTGGCTTTATTACATGTATATATTTTATATCTGACATAAATTTCCACACTGATATCAGGGGCGATAACCGTGTTTCATTAAAATACTAACGGACATTACTATTCATTCGCTGTATTTATTTTTGGATTTGCAATGATCATTCTTTATAATCTGTTGAAAATATTATTTTTTCAGGTTACGCATTTAATTAGCATAAATAATTAAAAAATATGAAAATAGCCTGATACCACCGCGCGTCACTATCAGTAAAATAAACATTACTAAATGCTTATATCTGTATAGAGGGCAGTCATAATTTTTAGAACTGGTGGAACAGTGACACAAGTATACACTTATTTAATTCCCATAAGGAACAGTCTGTGCCTACTGAGTGGGCATGTACCTTTAACCCTTTCAACACCAAGTAACTTAATAGGATGTTCCATGCCAATGTTTCACGCTATTTCATTAATTTTGTTCATTCAAATTATCCCATTCTTCTAAAAGGGTAATCTGTACGACGTTTAAAATTATTAACAAACAGTGGAGATCCTGATGAGACGGCTCGTTACGAGCCGGCTCATCTGGATCTGCACTGTTTGCAAACATTGTCTCTATAGAGGTCTGTGGTGTTGAAAGGGTTAAGTGCCGTACAAAATCACATGGCTTGTCTCCTGTATATGTTTTGTCCACTGATGTGAGGCAATACATACATGCCATATTGTATGTTGTCCAAATATGTAGCTGTGACTGGAGGAATGGGGCTTATGGTATTTGTGACCAGTGTAGCTCCTGATCAAATAGCACACTCCTGTAACTTGATAACGATCCATATTGCTTGTTAGAAACATGATTAGTGTTTCACCGACTAAATGGCGAACTGTGCAGATCCTGCCCAGACTGTGCGGATGCACAGGCTGATCTGGATCTACACCAGGGATTCCGCTGGCGATTTCCACTTTCGCAATTGGCGATAAAAATAAACAATTGGCGATAAAAAAATTACAATTTTCGAAAACAAATCGCCACTTCAAAAAAAATGTTTTTTTTTTTTTTTTTGAAGTGGAGATTTTTTTATTTTTCCCAGCGAAATCCCTGCTACACCATAAGCCCCATTTCTCCTGTCACAGCCAAATAGTTGTAAAAATATACAGCTTCGATAACGACATGTGTAGAAATAAATATTAGTGTGAATATGTTTGACATAATCTACACCACAATTTATCAGCACTATTGATTCAAATTTATCAGGTGAGCCTTAGCTGTTGACAGGCCGTTAAACACCATTAAACGTGGCTGTGACTGGAGAAATGGGGTTTATGGGAATTGCGACCAGTGTAGATCCAGACCAGCCTGTGCATTCGCACAGCCTGATCAGGATCTGCACTGTTCGCCATTGCATCAAAGAAACATTCGTCATGCTTCTCACAAGGAATTTAGATCATTATCCGGCTACGGCAGTGTGCCATTTTCACAGATCCCATAAGCCCCATTTCTCCAGTAACGGCCACAAATAAATAAATAAAGCAGGTGTGGCTAGGAAATAATCAAAAAGTTACCATCCGAGTGAGTTACCTCCCTTAATTAACCCTCGCAGCACAAAGTGTAGCATGAAGTTATCTTTCTTTAACCTCACAATTTTGTGAAATTTCAATTAGAGCAATCTCATTATCTCCCTTTGACGTCATGCCACCCCTTGCAAGAGTTCAATTGGAGTATTTCTGTTCCCTCCCTTTGACATCATGGCACCCATTGCAAGAGTTTAATTGGGACCTCCCAGTTACCTCCCTTTGACTTGATGGCACCACTTGCAAGAGTTCAAGAACATCCCAGTTACCTGCCTTTTACCTCACGACACCCCTTGCGAGAGTTCAAGAAGCGCCAACGCCGATACCCATTTATCTTTTTGCTCTTTCTTGAATGGCCGGTGCGACAATGGCTTAGATTCAACAGTCTTTGGTTTGACAAATGTGGTCGCGTTTTGCGTCGTGTCCATTTCTTGCACGATTGGCACCTGTGGAATGTCAATCTGGGGCACCTGCATTGGTTCCCGGTTCAGTCGCCTCTCTGGCACTGTGGGTGGGGTGGGTGGCTCCATGCTGACTTCCATCGTTTCCTGCGATTGTCTGAAAGAGCAAAATATTGGGATTTGAAACATGATGTTATGTGGCTGTGACTGGAGAAATGGGACTTATGGGTTTTTTGACCAGTTTATCTCCTGATCAATTAGCAAACTCTTGTAGCCTGATAATGATTGATATTGCTTGTTAGAAGCATCACGGGTGTTTCATAGATGGAATGGCGAACAGTGCAGATCCTGATCAGCCTGTGCAAATGCACAGGCTGATCTGGATCTACACTGGTCGCAAAACCCATAGCCACATATTATGTATATCAAATTTGAAAAATATGATTTCTTACTAAAATTTTGGTTAACAAGAGTTATGTAAATATAAGAAAACGTGTATGTGTGACCAAGAATTTGACTTTGGGTTATCAGTAGTTTGACTTAAGAGAGTTTGAGGTAACGCGTGTAGATTTCTTTTTATAAAACCATGATTTTTTTTGTTGTGCCCGCTTGCAGACAGTGCGATGTAGTCGGCACATTGGCATACGTATGCGCACCGTGGCCATCTAGTCTGGCATTTGTATGTATAATTGGATTCAGAATGAAGATTCAATTCTACAATTAATATTTAATTAGAGCTCCAGATAAGGAGCGTATTGTCGTATTTTATGCACATATTTTAACAGAATAAGCACTGATTATCAAAAGTGGGAGTACAAAATACTCGCACCTATGTGAAAATACGCATTTATTTTCTAATTTAGTAGTGGAAATACTGTAATAAAGATGAAATTTACTTAGTTGAGCGCAAAAAACAAACACTGTTTGCTTTTTGCAGCTCAAATAAGGGATTTTATAAATGTGTTTTATTTTTTTTTATCATTTGTTCCCTATTTAATAAGGAAGAAAATCAATAATACATTTGTAAAAGTAAAATACGCATTGAATTTGAAATATGGGGGTATAATACTCTTTAGATATAAAACTTATCTGGAGCTCTGCGTTTAGCAGCCGGTCCACATTCAAACGTGCATGTGATGGGACGAGTCAAACTATAGAGCAGTTATAGTTCACATATTGAATTTTTAATGAATTGATTTCGAGCGCGCGTAGCGTGGGAAGAAATTAGTTTATTAAGAATTCAATATGTGAACTATAACTAACTAACCCATTTGCGGACACCTGTTTATTAGAATGCGCTGCCATAAACGTGTTTTCAACAACGATACTATTATGTGATTGGCGGTGCGACACTGAATCAATCGTACACATGGTGAGTGTCACAGGAAATTGATCAACAAGGCGGGGCCTGTTGTTTTAAACATAACTTTTGAGTTATTGCACATTTAATGATTAATTTAATAGATATTGGGGAAAGCGTTGCGATATGCGATTAATTGAGACAAAATGCTCTACTTTCATTGGTCGAGAAACTAGGGCAACCAATAAATGAACTATAATGATTACATTGCTTTGTCAAAAGCTGTCTAATACTTACTTTGCTAGCCATTCTGTGACTGACTGCGTTGACTGTCGGATGTCGGACCCATCCTTTGGTGGAGTGGGTATACGTCGAAGGTTGGCATACGGGTGTTCTGGACAGTGCCTGTTGGCGTGGGTGAAACGACTGGTGCATCCTGCAAACACAAAACCATACAAATCAAATTGTGTTGATAGCACCATGTATTACATACTTTGCGCCATATTCTATTCTCTTCATTGTGAATTATTGTTCATGTTTGCTGCGGGTGATACTTTAATGAGTTAAATAACAAGCTGGCCCAATTATCAGCGTGTTTTGAAAATAAGGGAATTTGGCGATAATTTTACCAGCATAGTATTCCAGACTACAGATGGGAGCATGTGATGGGTAATTTAACGATCGGGATTCATCCTTATACGGAATCGCGACTAGAGACCTGGTTTGGCCCTCATGTACGTCTTTGGCTTTCTTGTATGTGAACGTTGAATCTGGTTAAACCCCTTATATGAGTAATATGATTATTTGTAATCGTATTACTTTTAGGGGAAGGGGCCAAGTGACTGGTGTGGTATGGACCTGGCACCAGGTCGGGTTATTCTAATTTCAGCGCTGAATATATAATTTTTTTCAGTGTAAATACAATGTATTCCGTTCTGATTTTGGGATTTCCCACCAGTGCAGCAGATTGAATACCTGCTGGCCCAGCCTTAAATGACCTCAGCTGTTGATAGGCCATTAAACACCAACAAACAAACAAACTGACCAAACTACACGGGCTGATGTGGATCTACACTGGTCACAAAACCCATAAGACCCATTTCTCCAATCACGGACGCATGTAAGTCTATAAGTATACACATCAAAATGATTGCTAAAGTTTGTTTTTTTCACATTCTTCACATCAATTGTGGCTGTGAGTGGAGAAATGGTGCTTATGGTTATGCGACCAGCGTAGATCCAGATCAACGTGTGCATATCAGGATCTGCACTGTTCGTATTTTCATCAATGAAATGCACATCATGCTTCTAACAAGCAATTTAGATCGTTATCAGAGTTATATTTGATCAGGAACTACACTGGTCACAAATGCCATAAGACCCATTGTAACGATATAGCCTGTTCCTCAGATTTTAAATCAAGTATTACTGGGTGCATAATCATATTTAGACAAACCACATCAACGGGGACCAGTCCAATCTGGTAATTCTGATCAATAAACATTAAATGTCATCCGTAGAATATATAAGTTTAATAATATATGTGCACTGTCTAATCAGTGCTCCCTTAGCGTACACACTCTGGTTGGGTTGATTGTAAGGTTGGACCCCCGCCGGGTCGCCTTGGGGTGCCGGTTGATAGTCTGGGCACGGGTGTTAACCCGGGACTCTGAGATCTACATGTATCAGGCCCGTACGCAGGGGGGTGCGACGGGTACGTACGCTCCCCCCTAAATTCGCCGAGGTCCGCTATTTTTCAAACAGTAATCTCAACAAAAATATTGAAATGCATTAATATACAGGTAATTTGCATGAAAATGCCACCGTTGAAATCCGAATGTAAATGACATAAAATGCAGGAGAGTGCATTTCAGGCCATCTAGGTTTAAAAAATGTCAGGGGGGTGCGTCAGGGGCGAGCCCCATGTAGTGGCGCGAGTACGCTAGGGGGGTACCCCCCTAGCGTACTCGCGCCACTACATGGGGCACTGTACCCCCCCCCTAGCGTACTCGCGCCACTACATGGGGCACCCCCCTGACGCACCCCCAATAGAAAATCCTGTGTACGGGCCTGTGTGTATGTTAATTTTGAATAAATCCACTATACGATTGATTGTGTGTTAATAAAAGTATGAATGCAGAATTACTATGCTGTTCATCTTAGAGAGGTTCCACAGAAGGTGAAATCCTGGGGGCCGTTTCACCAAACTTCGTACAACTAAAATGTTGTAAGTGCAAATTTAGGATCGTCTAAAAATTTCAATTGATGGATTCACATTTATTGAGCTATGCAGCATATGCTCAATAAATGTAAATCCAATAATTGTTTACAAGAAATCCGTGTTAATGTGAAATTTACAGACGATCCTAATTTTGCACTTACGAACAGTTTAGTAGCACAGGTTGAAGTAACGGACCGAGGTCTATAAATACATTAAATATGCCTAAGGCCAGTTTTTTTTTATTAGTTGGTTTACAGATCCGCCGACCCGATTTTTTGACAATGTGGAAAAAAATAAAAATTTCAATTTCCGATTTTTTTTTAGATTTTTTTACCTCCGATCCAAAAAAAAAAAAAAAAAAAAAAAAAAAAAAAAAAAAAAAAAAAAAAAAATTTTTTTTGCTGTGCCGAGAAAAAGCAGCGACAACAACAACAACCTGCGAATGGACGATTCGATAGATATATCTCCAATATGATTTGATATATCTCCGTTTCAGATTGAATGCAAAAATTCAAAACCTTAACTCTCGTGTAAATGGCCTATATTTTCTGTTTTCTTGCTGCGATGTGCTTCATATTTCATGTATGCGTTCTTCCTAGGGTCCTCTACCGCCCTGCCAAAAATCCACACTCGTGCCACCCACACTGATATTCGTTTCAACTATATCACCGCTTCGTTGTCTTGTATTTAATTATACCAGATACGGTATTAATATGTACGCTTTACGCAACCCATTCACAGTGATCAACATTCAACAGTATGTGAATATGAAACTGAGTTGCTATGTAGAATATAAAGAAAACTTGCTGAACCGACTCCCTACGTTAACCGACAAACTCTTGGTCCGAGACGATGCCGGTTAACACAAGTTTCACTCTATCACAATCACTGGCCTTTTTGTTTTTTACCGACCACAAACCGACCCAACCATGAGCCTTAAAAAGGTGAACCGACCCAACCATGTGCCTTAAAAATGTGATTTTTATGGTGTTCGGACAGTCCGTCTGTCCGTCACACGTTCGGTTAACCACTGCGTAACAGTTTCTCAAACCGGCCATATCTTCTACATAAGTTGCTCAAGTTCTTCAATATTTCAACACATCATTCATTGGTATGTGTGCTATACCTGCCTTGTCATACTTTATATTACCTTGACCTTTTGACCTTCACAGGGCTGCTGAAAGGACTTAGCAATTTCGGTTAACCAGTTTGTCACAGTTTCTCAAACTGGCCATAGCATCTACATAAGTTGCTTAACTGCTTCAATATTTCCATACTTCATTCATTTGCATGTATGCTACACCTGCCTTGCCATACTACATATGACCTTCACCCTTTCATTTGACTTAACACTTTTGGTTCACGTTTGTCAGTTTCTTCAATATCCGCCGCCGGTGGCATCCGCGTTCGACACTTTTTTTTTTTTTTTTTTTTTTTTTTTTCCCCTTTTTTTTTTTTTTTTTTTTTTTTTCCCCGACCGACCCAACCCTGTGCCAAAAAGAATAAAAAAATTGAAAAAACTTTTTTTTATTTTTATTTTTTTCCGACCGACCGACCCGATCTCGCGAAAAAAAAATCCGTAAACCAACAAATAAAAAAAAAATGGCCTAAAAGCATCAATAAATGAAGTAATTTTTTTTTTCTTCATTTATTGATGCTTTTAGGCATATTTAATGTATTTATAGACCTCGGTCCGTTACTTCAACCTGTGTTTAGTAGTACGAAGTTTAGTGAAATGGGTCCCAGCAGATGGTGATGACAACAGCGTTACGTTTCACCATTTCACCAGCCACAACCATGTATTGTAAGAAAGCTTCCAGCCTACCTTGTGTGTACCTTGCTCCTACCGAACATGTGATTGGTAATTTAACAATCAGGGTTCATCCTTACCGGAATTCCGACTGGAGACCTGGTTTGGCATTTTTGTATGTGACATGACCTTAGCTGTTGATAGGCCGTTAAACACTAATAAACAAACAAACGAACTACCTGTATAAGGACGTGGATCATAGAAAGATATACTTGGCTTCAATGATAGTTGCTTCATAAGAGTGATGTGATATATGAATATACATTGTGGTGCATCTCCGCCATCTTTGTATGTACAAGCCATCATACACCATACCACTTCGAGTGTATATAATATGTCATATAATTATGGTTCAAACGCCACAACGGGTAAAACAGACCGATGGATTGCACACACTAAGGTGACCGTACAAGCTAATGTTCACATATGAAACACGCAATGTGATTTTGTACCTTCGGACATTGCGTAATTTCATGAAATACGTTTACAAAATTTACAATATTTTCCGTAAAGTGCGTCAAAAGTTAACATTTAAACAAACATTTTCGGTGTATATGCAAAATTATATTACATGTACTCTGAAAATGTTGTTAACTTTTGACTTTATTTTTGAAAAATATTGTAAATGGATATAATGAAATTACGCAGATGTCCGAAGGTACAAAATCACATGGCGTGCAGTGTGTCATATGTTATAGATATATTCCAGCACATTTACGAACCAATAATGTTTTAATCGAATGATGATCAGGGGCCACACGGGTCCATCAGTCTATGCTCCAATTTACCTTCGAATGAACAGACGAACGGCTTTTCTCCTGTATGAAGTCTCTGGTGGGTCTTCATTTGTCCGCTCTGGCAGAACGACTTGCCACATCCTGGGTAGTCACAGACGTACGGACGCTCGCCTGCAATGTAACAATAGCGGGACGTTATCGGTGTGTCGGCAATATGGAACGCCGAATCGAATCATTAGAGCTAGCATTAAATACTTAGACCCAGCTCCAAATGATTTAGAGAGCTGTTCAAATGACATGGAGCTAGCTCTAAATAGTTAATGCTAGCTCTCTAATTAGAGCTAGCATTAAATATTTAGAGCTAGCATTAATTATTTGAGTTTATGTAGATTTGGCGTTCCATTCCATACGGGATGGGCGACAAACAGTGTAGCCAGCACAGATGATCAGGGTTTACTGTTGTTGTCCTTCTCAGCACAACTGCGCAGTCTAATATGTGTCTTCATTGTTAACAGTGACGAATAACGAACACTGTAGACCATGTAGCCAGATATGTCTCTAGTATGGTGACATTATCTGCCATCCACATAACATGATAACGTCATAGTGGCGAACAGTAACTCTTGTAATATACTCCCGTACGGTACGGACGGGAGTAAATTGCAAGAGTTACCGTTCGCAACTAGATAACGTCATAGCTACCGGTATATAGAGTTTATTAAACTACCATTTTGAAATACCGGATTTATTTCCCCCAGAGACATCTGGAAATCTGATAAAGAAACGAGTGCAGAGCACGAGTTTCTTTGTTGGATTTATAGATGTCATGGGAAATAAATCTGGTATTTCAGGGCCGTAGCCACGTTGAGGCGAACCAGTTGCCTCGGTAGCAATTTTGGCGATTTTTTGTTTACGATGCGGGTCGAGCTACGCGCTCCCACTGGATACACCTCTGGCTACGGCTCTGTATTTCAAAATGGCAGTGGAATAAATTGTATATTACATTACGTCTCACGAACGTCTATGAGGAAATATTTCCTTCAAGGAAATAAATCCTTCCAGAATCACGGTAAATCACTGGGTAGCATGTAATATGCCGTCAAAATACACCGTATAAGTCGTCTTAGCAACATATCGCGTTAAGACGTTTCACTGACTGATCAAGACGAGATCATTTAGACGCACTAACAAACACGGAATCTCGTCAACACGTGATACAGCACACTAGTGACATCAAATTTTTTATTTTAATTTCTACACGTTTTCTAGTCCTATCGCGACTTAATACATTAAAATCTCATTTTTATCGGTTAGTAAGCCGTCTTGGCGTGATAAGTATCGCGTCAATACGGCTTACTGACTGATGAAGACGAGATAAAATGTCATGAAACTGATGTTACTAGTGGGCAGTAATCCTATATAGTACGTATCACGTTTCAGACAAGATTTTGTGTTATAGTTATCGTGTCCAATTTACCTCGTCTTGATCGATAATTATGTAGTTATGACGACTTCTAAAGCTAGGTGTATTAAGACGACTTAGCAATCATGTTATCACGTTAAACGTTAAGTAGATGGCAAAAATATGCCACCATACTCTATTCATTGCGATAAGTAAGAATTTTGTCAGGTCCTGGCCCGTGTCAAGCATTGTCGAAAATGTGCTTTAAGTGACGTCATACCATTGGACAACTATCGGTGCACGGAGTTCGCGATTACCACCATTGCCAACAGTCTGGCTGATGTGTGTGTTGAAGACCCCCTTGCTCATTTTCCAGAGCACCATTGCACTTGGGACAGGTGCAACACAAACTTAAACAACTGGAAATAGCTATGTAATTATTGGCAACTATAGGTCAATGTCATATGAAGGTCATTTGTTTCACAGTGATATGCGCCTTATGCGGTGCACATCACTAGCTCATGATAGCTCATGATAGCATAGGCGGCGGAAGCCGAACATTATTGGGGGGGGGGGGCCCAATACTGAGGGCCCGAAGGGCCCGATAGCGCTAGGGGGGTCCGGGTGGTGTGAAATCCAAGTGGTGTGAAACGCCATTTCCTGCATTCTCAGCAAAGTTCTCAGCAAAGTTCCCAGTACTCATGATTACACAAATATATTAGAATAAAAAGTGTGCATGTAATACTGCATAATGATGGCTGTATACCTAATGTTATTGAAGATATAACAAGCTCTCTGAAAAAAACTTTAACCAAGGGAAATAATTATGTAAATATTGTAATTGTATGTGTCAAGGTCACACAAAAGTCATGTTTTTCACAGTGGGTTGCGGTGCACATCACCTCGATCATGATAGCGTGCAAGTATGGTATGCCAAATACTCTTACAAAAACGTTAACCTTGTGACGGACGGGACGGGACGGGATGGGACATACAAGGCAGGGGCGGATCCAGCATTTCGTGAACGGGGGGGGGGGGGTGTCTAGTTGCAATCTACAGTACTACGCACGGTATGGATGTAATTGCAAGAGTTAACTTTCGCAACTAGGGGGTTGTCCTATTTTCGAGCTCTTCGAAATGCACTTCCCTGTGTTTTACAGCATTTAAATGCAGACTCCAACTGGTGGTAAACTGTGATCTATGTAAACTCCGTGGCTGAACGGGGAGGGGGCGTTGCAACCTCGTAACCCCCCCCCCTCCAAACCCGCCCCTGCCAGGGTAACAGTCCACTATCGTGGTGGGGCATAACAACTAAATCCAGTAACAACAGTTCAGTGGATGTTAGACGTCTAGACGTCGGTTCATGTTTAAACACTACCCCCGCGCCAACATAACTTAGACGGAAGTTTAATTCCTCCGGAGAGGCAATTAGGCGGAGGGATGCCGAATTCCCTATTGTTACCCGTGACGCCCCTCCCACACCACCCGGCTACATACACACAAAGGGCGGGGGAGACATTGACGTGTGCATAGCAAATTCATATAAGATTATGCTAATTATAATTTGCAAAGAAATGCCTGTACTTAAATGCAGCATGGATCGAACCGTTTGTCCCGAACTTAAATGACATTATATAGGCCGTTAAACACAAGTAAATCAAAATCTTAAACGCGAATCAACACACCTACATACACATATTAATAAATTAGATGGCCGCGGCCTGCATATCGCGCCTTGTGGCGAGGCATGGACACTAAAAAAAGAGATATAGTATAACGAAAAACTTTAACCAAAAAACTTAACCAAAAAAAACGTAACCAAAAACTTTAACCGGACACACGTGCGTACGTACGTACGTATGTACGTCAAAGTGCCGACTATATCGCACTTTCTGCAAGCGGGCGCGACAAAAACTTTAACCAAAAAAAATTAATCGGACACACGTACGTACGGACGGACGTACGCCAAAGTGCCGACTATATCGATCGCGCTTTCTGCAAGAGGGCGCGACAAAAACGTTAACAAAAAAATTCAAAGTAATTAGACCTTGACATTGGGCACAGGGGCCGCACGGGACGGGGGTAGAATGAAAATAGGGGCCGCACGGGACGGGGGTAGAATGAAAATAAAATATAGATGATAATAAACACCCATGTGAAGTTTCAAGGTAATGGGCAAAGCAGGTGCAGATATATAGTACATGAACAAACTTTAACCAAAAACTTTAACACAAAACTTCAAAGTAATTTGACTTTGACATTGGGCACAGGGGCCGCACGGGTGGGGGGTAGAATGTATGGATGATGATAAACACCCACGTGAAGTTTCAAGGTAATGGGCAAATAAGTTGCAGAGATATAGTATAACGAAAAACTTTAACCAAAAAACTTAACCAAAAAAAAATTAAGCAAAAAAATTAACCAAAAAAACTTAACCAAAAACTTTAAGCAAAAAACTTAACCAAAAACTTCAAAGTAATTTGACCTTGACATTGGGCACAGGGGCCGCACGGGAGGGGGGTAGAATGAAAATATAGATGATGATAAACACCCATGTGAAGTTTCAAGGTAATGGGCAAAGCAGTTGCAGAGATATAGTATAACGAAAAACTTTAACTAAAAAACTTAACCAAGAAACTTAACCAAAAACTTCAAAGTAATTTGACCTTGACATTGGGCACAGGGGCTGCACAGGAGAGGGGTAGAATAAAAATATAGATGATGATAAACACCCATGTGAAGTTTCAAGGTAATGGGCAAAGCAGTTGCAGAGATATAGTACAACCAAAAACTTTAACCAAAAACCTTAACCAAAAACTTAACCAAAAACTTAACCAAAAAACTTAACAAAAAACTTTAACCTAAAAACTTAACAAAAAACTTTAACCGGACACACGTAGTACGTACGATCGTACGCCCAAAGTGCCGACTATATCGCGCTTTCCGCAAGCGGGCGCGACAAAAACTTAACCAAAAACGTCAAAGTAATTTGACCTTGACATTGGGCACAGGGGCCGCACGGGAGGGGGGTAGAATGAAAATATAGATGATGATAAACACCCATGTGAAGTTTCAAGGTAATGAGCAAAGCAGTTGCAGAGATATGAGCCGCGACGCAAGAAATCCTGTCTTCGGGAAATTCTTGGTCAAATTAACATTTGGTTACGATGACAATGGTATTTGTATGATGCATTGAATCCTTTTTATTTGATCATGCTATCTGCAATGTTCATTAAGATATTATATTTTATACAACACCATTATAGTTTGAGCAAATGAGACGTCACGTAAAAGCCACGTCAAACGACGTTACAATATATATAGTAAATACATGGTTAGTGCCGTCGAATATAACACAATACTATTTAATATATTCGGTTGAGCCTGAGACAGCTTTATTGGGGCGAGCTTTAGCGAAACCAAATATATTTTATATTCTACGGCACTAATCATGTATTTAATTTATACCGCATACTAAACGTAATTGCTTGAACGTGCGTGAAGTCATGTTTTGACGTCATTCCCTCGCCATGTGTCACAAATCCAGTGACGTGATTCAAAGCAAAATGGCGGCGTCCGCGCTATGTAGATTCGGTATTGTATCTGATTAAATATCCGATTAAATATCCGATTTATTTACGATGCGCTTCAATATTGGCTCGAGTTAGACTACACAGTTGTCATAATAAGCATTGCATACACAATGGACATGTCCGTGTCGTTGGTTACGTCGCATATACTGTTACTGTAAAGATGGACAAAATTCAGCTGCACCGACAGTGACGTCGATTTTAAAATTCGCCGCCATCTTGAATTTGCTGTTGAGACTGACTAATATTGAAGGTACATGCCCATGCAGTAGGCACAAACTGTTCTTTATAGGAATTACAGAAGTGTATAATTGTGTCACTAGTCCACCAGTAATAACAAGAGGCCCAAATGGGCCTGTATCGCTCACCTAAAAGCCTCCATAGTGGTCATCTTGATTTCACAAAGACTCTTCACTTACAACTTCAAATGTTCCACAGAATTTGTTGGTACCTTCTGATCTAACATATATTGCGAATGTGCATGTGATTTACTGCTATACCTTCGATTTGATATATAAAATGACCATATTCGGTCAAAAATAAAATTTGACCCCTATTTGACCCCTCGGGCCATGACCATTTTTGACCCAGAGGCCACCATATGAACAAATCTGAATCAGTGTTAACTATCCATCATTCATACAAAGTTTCGTCGAAATCGGCCTGGCGGTTTGTGAGAAGATTTTTTTGACAATTTGACCTACTTTTCAACGGCGGACATCTTGGATTTGGTGATGACCTCCATTTTAACAAAAATGGACAGGCTTCACCCACAGACCATTACAGTTAAGTTTGGCCAATATCGGCCAAGCAGTTTTCACAAGAAGAAAACGTTTGAAATCTTTAGTAAAAGAACAACTTTTTTTACCTTCGGTGCCCATCTTTGGATGACAAAAATTCATCTGGATTTAGACAAAAAATGCTCCAGAGTGATAGACTAGTCGATACCTTTGATTTGATATATATATAACCATATTCGGGCAAAAAATATAATTTGACCCCTAGTTGACCCTCGGGCCACGCCCATTTTTGACCCAGGGGCCACCATATGAACAAATCTGAAACAGCGTTAACTATCAATCATTCACACCAAGTTTCGTCGAAATCGGCCTGGAGGTTTGTGAGAAGGAGATTTTTTGACAATTTGACCTACTTTTCAACGGCGGACATCTTGGATTTGGTGATGACCTCCATTTTAACAAAAATGGACAGGCTTCACCCACAGACCATTACAGTTATTTTGTTTGGCCAATATCGGCAAGCAGTTCACAAGAAGAATACGTTTGAAATCTTTAGTAAAAGAACAACTTTTTTCTTTTTTACCTTTCGGTGGCCATCTTGGATGACAAAATCATCTGATTTAGACAAAAAATGCTCCAGAGTGATAGACTAGTCGATACCTTTGATTTGATATATTATATAACCATATTCGGGCAAAAATATAATTTGACCCCTAGTTGACCCCTCGGGCCACGCCCATTTTTGACCCAGGGGCCACCATATGAACAAATCTGAAACAGCGTTAACTATCAATCATTCACACCAAGTTTCGTCGAAATCGGCCTGGAGGTTTGTGAGAAGGAGATTTTTTGACAATTTGACCTACTTTTCAACGGCTGACATCTTGGATTTGGTGATGACCTCCATTTTAGCAAAAATGGACAGGCTTCACCCACATACCATTACAGTTAAGTTTGGCCAATATCGACCAAACAGTTCACAAGAAGAATACGTTTGAAATCTTTAGTAAAAGAACAACTTTTTTACCTTTCGGTGGCCATCTTGGATGACAAAATCATCTGATTTAGACAAAAAATGGTCCAGAGTGATCAACTAGTCGATACCTTCGATTTGATATATTATATGACCATATTCGGGCAAAAATATAATTTGACCCCTAGTTGACCCCTCGGGCCACGCCCATTTTTGACCCAGGGGCCACCATATGAACAAATCTGAAACAGCGCTAACTATCGATCATTCATGCCCAGTATCGTCGAAATCGGCCTGGCGGTTCGTGATAAGAAGATTTTTTAAGAATTTGACCTACTTCTCAACGGCGGCCATCTTGGATTTGGTGATGACCTCCATTTTAACAAAAATGAACAGGCTTCAACCACAGACCATTACAGTTAAGTTTGGCCAATATCGGCCAAGCAGTTTACAAGAAGAAGACGTTTGAAATCTTTAGTAAAAGAATGACCATTTGAAATATCGGTGGCCATCTTGGATGACGTAATCATATGATTTAGACAAAAAATGTTCCAGAGTGATTGTCTCGTCGATACCTTCGATTTGATATATTACATGACTATATTCGGTTAAAAATAAAATTTGACCCCTATTTGACCCCTCGGGCGACGCCCATTTTTGACCCACGGGCCACCATATGAACAAATCTGAAACAGCGCTAACTATCGATCAGTCATACCAAGTATCGTCGAAATCGGCCTGGCGGTTCGTGAGAAGAAGATTTTTTAAGAATTTGACCTACTTTTCCATGGCGGCCATCTTGGATTGTCGATGACCTCCATTTTAACAAATCTGAAATGGCATCACCCATATATCATCCCTGTGAAGTTTGACCAATATCGGCTCAGCAGTTCGGGAGAAGAAGATGATTGAAACTGTTCACGGACGGACGACGGACGACGGACGCCGGACGACGGACACTTTGTCATAACAATAGCTCACATGAGCTTTGCTCAGTGCCCAGTATACAGATATAATCAATTAGTAATATGTATTTTACTGATAGTGACACGCGGTGGTATCAGGCTATTTTCATATGCAAATGAGGCATGATATTTTTTAATTATTTATACTAATTAAATGTGTCACCTGAACAAATTATATTGTCGACAGATTATTAATGATGATCATTGCACATCAAAAAAATAAATAGAATAAATAGCATACAGAGAATAAATAGTAATTTCCGTTAACATTTTAAGGAAACACGGTTATCGCCCCTGATATCAGTGTGTATATTTACGGCTAATATAAAATGTTTAATAATGCCAATCAATACGTGGAATAACGGTGAATGAATGTTTATTTTGCCAGAAAATGTGTCAGATGATGTCTCTGATGTAAGTAACATTTTGTGCCTACTGAGTGGGCATGTACCTTTAAGCTACTTCAGGTATAACATATTAGGTTACTTCAGATATAAACAGCATTTATTCAAACGCTTTAGTATGCTTTTCAAATAGTAATGGTCGTGAAACAAAGTGTAGTGTGCCTTATTTTCATGTTAATTTCAACTTTTGTTATCCGTATCCGGATCCGGATCCTATAATGCTAGACGATATTATTCATACAAAACCGTGATCCAACTTATTTATCACATCCTCATGCACCTTGCACACTAGCTGTGTTAATACAGAAACAACACCAGGAAGTGTGTCAAAGATGTGGTAACCCGAGTTAATTCGAAAGTTTCAACAAAACCGTGTAGAAACATGTGAGCCAACTCGTAACGAGCCGTGTCATCAGAATCTGCTCTATTTGCAAATATTTTTTAGATTTTATAATAAATACTCGTAATTTTCTTTCCGTGTGTGGGTGGAGGGGGGGGGGGGGGCATGACCACTGCCTCCTCGTTTTTGGCTTCCTGGTTACGGCCCTGATGATGTGTCAGGAAGTTTTATATATTTTGTTTGCTTTCCAGAATGCAAATTGTCTATTTATATTATCACAATACACACTATTGTATTTGATCAAAATCCGAGGACTTTGTATTTTATTTTACTTGATATGTATACTATAATATACTGTGATACACAGGGGAAATACTTCATAAATTAAATGAGCTAAATGCCAGTAATCACACGTTGTGCATGTGTGGATGCGCCAACCATCCGTCCGTCTGTGCATGTCTATGACCAACTGCACAGTTGATCCACCAAGAATTTGACATATGCAGCTGACTGTTTCACTCTATATGAATTCATAAACGGAAATCGCAACGATGTTGACGAACTATTCAAAGCAGCGTCAAGACGCGATACCGTGACAAATAGTGATCAGTCCAATGACTGCGGTATGGGCGGAAATTAATGGATTGAAGAATACTATTGTGACACTTTCAAGTGACGTAAGTTCTCTGAAGGCAAACTTTAAAGAAACCTCCCAGAAACTGAGCCAGCTAAATGAGACAATGACCAGAGACATAAACAGCATCAACCACGAACTTATGACATGTAAAAAACATGTGTATGAGCAATGTAGTATCGCAGGCAAACACGTCTCTTCGTCACAGACATTGTCGGACAGCATTTGCAATCTATATGTAATGGTAAAACATTTGGACGCACACAAAACGTCATTTTTTACCAAAATGAGCAGCATCGACACACAAATTCGTGACAACACAAACTGTATCATGAATATAAACGACGGTACTGCTTCTGGTAACATTAACGTTAAAACACAAATTAAGGACGTACGACAGAAATTGACAGATGTTGAAACAACGGTCTCGAGTGGTAAATCCGTGTCTGAGGCAAACGACAAAACTATAACGGAGTTGAAAAGCACTGTTAAGGCAGTGGCCAAAACTGCACTACATGCAGAATCATTGGCGTGTGTAAATGAGAAGCAGTTGACAAACGTTACCAACAGCGTTAAGTCAGTTCAAGAAAATATAAATGCCAATAGCCAGATCAACATTGAAATGTGCTTCAAATTATTCACACGAGATATTTCACTGAAACTTGACAAGGTATGTGAAACTGTTTTGCAAGCAGACAGTGGGAATTCGGCCACTGGTTCTAGTATCGCGGTTACAAATCACCTTGCTCCAGAATCGCCAGTAATATCGCCACAGTTCATTGCCACTGATCTATTACAGGACTCACGAACTCATCGCTTCTTCAGACAGAACGATATGGCGCCCACTAGACATCAGGTGAATGTGGATCAAACTTCGCTTCCACAAAGGGGTGTATCTTTAAACAGTTCTAACACGACCGATATCAGTCGCGTGGACCATGATGCGAAGAACTATCAACACATTCCAGTTGTGTGCGCTGGTAATATTTTCGCTTCGGTGAACCCGCCTATAGCTCACATTGACACGGTAAAGGATATAGTACCGGCTGAAAATGAGATTACGTCACATACTTCAGCTTTCAAAGGTGTTACTCGAAAAAAGTTAGCCAAATATTTTATCAGCGGCATAGACCCTGACTGTACGGAGTTCGACTTGAAAGAGCATCTACAGCAAAACGATGTTAAATGCGTACGTGCTACAATGTTTAATAGCCGTTGGGATGATTCATTGTGTGCCCAAATAGCAATTTGGGATGAACACTCTGACATTGTATCTGATCCTGAGTTTTGGCCACCGGGGTACGGCATGCGAAAAAAAAAGTGGTTTGTTAGACCTGAAAGCGGGGGCAGGGACGGCGCTCTACAATACGAAACAGAATGGGGAGCCATCATACAATTAATTTTATGACATGGAACGCAACGGGTGTGATGACTGGACTGCCTTACCTGGAAACCGAGCTTATAAATAAAAATATTGACATATGTGGTCTTTCTGAGCATTGGCTACTACCGGAAAATGTAAATGTTTTGAACAGTTTCAATGCCGACTACGGTAATTATGTTGTAACTTCCAATGCCATAATTTGCTTAAATAGACGCCGTATTGGTAAAGGAGGTGTCGCCTTTCTCTGGCACAAGCGCTATAATCGTAATATCGAAATACACGAAATCAATGATTGTGTATGTGATTCAAGTCTACTTACCAACTACACGCTACACTATAAGCCAGTATAAGGAATAGGTCGATGAAATACACGAACTATGTTCTAAATTCTCATCTGACGGTCAAGTAATTATAATGGGCGACTTCAACTGCTCAATGTCACAGTCCGAATGCACCTTAAACAATATGAACAAACAGTGTGGCACGCGCCAAATGTACATGTGTAGTGCATTAAGACATCGATACATGTGTGCATGTGCTCGATATATGCAAGGGTCCAAGGTATTCATTTATACCATACACCGATGACAAACCTAGCTTCATTGACCATGTCTGTGTTCATGAATCCCTTATAGCTGATGTGGTGCAGTGAAGCATTGGCGATGATGCACCTCTTAATATATCGCGGCACTTTCCTGTATTTATGCGACTACGAGTCGACGTTCAATCAGACAGTGTCGATGTAGCGGAGAGTTTTGCGAAAATTGCGTATATTTGGACTACTTCGAGTGAACGCGCTGATTACAGATTTACATTGTCCAATCAGCTTCGTGGAGTTAGTTTGAACTACAATGACGTGAATGAGACATATGACTCTATCATTAAATGTATGCAGCAGTCAGCAGAATCGTGCATTCCTAAACGGGTATACAAGCCGTACCTTAAACCATATTGGAATAGTGAGCTCAAACAGTTACATACAATTAGCAGACAAAAGCGCGCTGTCTGGATATCTAACGGCCGGCCCCGGAACTGCGACTCACCGTCATATCGTGAATACAAAGACGCTAAGCGAAAATTTCGACAAAAAATTAGAAAGTTTTCTGAAAAACTCGATTCACTAGCAGATATGGATCAAAATTCATTTTGGAAGGTTGTCAATGCCAAACGCTCGAGCAAAAATGGGCCTCCTACTAAGGGGCTAAAATTTAAATCGTCCTTTGAAAGTGACCCTGTAAAGGTCACCGCTGGTTGGAGTTGCTATTTTGCTAACATTTACAAATTCACGGAAAATCCAGATTTCGATGATGATCACAAACTTATGATTAATTCGAAAGTAGCTGACCTGCTCGAGAAAAACGTGGAGGAGGTTCATTCCGACAACTGTATCCTAGACCATACGATTACGGAAGAAGATTTACAGCGGGCGATTTCGTCGTTGCCCCTCCATAAAGCTTGTTGTTTAGACAATATCGTATATGAACACATAAAATATGGCGGCACAAGACGCAGAAAAAGCATTTGATGTGTTTGGATAAATGGTTTATTATACAAATTGTCTCAGTTTGGAATTACAGGTAAAGACCTTAGAATAATATCACATATCTACAATGGCATGTCAAGTTGTGTCTTCTACGATGGCCACATATCAGACTTGGTACGAATATAACAGGGTACGAGGCAAGGTGGAATCACGTCACCTTTTTTCTAAACGTCTTTTTGAATGACCTGCTCGAGTTACTTGATGAAAGCGGATGTGGTTTGAAAATTGGTGATCAATACTTCTCTGCACCCACGCAGGCAGATGATATTGTGCTATTGGCAACTACTAAACACGGCCTGAAGTGGAGATTCGGATATAACACGAACAAGTGTAAAGTGGTTGTCTTTAACGAGTCGAAACGTAAATTTGACAAACACAGTAGACAGTGGAAATACGGTTCATCAGTGATTGAAGACGTCCCTTGATACAAACATCTTGGTTTACTGCAGACAAAACAACTGATGTCCCCAGGTGATATTGACACAGTCGTGAACAATGTACGCGCTACATTTCTGGGTTTGTCCAACGTCGGTGTCCATTCGAATGGCTTGAACCCGCTGACAGCATTGAAACTTTACAAGTCTATAGTTTTACCATGAGCATTATTCGGATGTGAACTATGGAACGGTATGAGCGCCAATAGTCTACGAAAACTTGAGACCATACATCACTTTTGTTTAAAGTATATGCAAGGTTTCAAAAAACGCACGAGAACTGACGCAGTGCTTGGCATGCTGGGAGAGACATCCCTTGAAGCATACATTGACCTGCAGAAACTAAATTTCTTGTTTAGTTTATGCAGCTCAGATGTATGGCTCACTGTCCGGTATATGTTTGTACATCGTCTCTACCAGTATCGCCTGCACTGCAGTGTGGTTAATAGAGGCTTTATTCCTGACGTCACGCGGATTCTACACAAATACGGACTAATGGACCATCTGGACACATTTGTACAACATAGTGTATTTCCGTCAAAATATGTTTGGAAGTCAATCTGTAAAAGGGCCATTTATCAAACGGAATGTCAGTCGTGGCGTGATCGAATGACAGCTTCTCCAGACTTTGACACTTTTCGGGTAGTGCAAGCTGAACTCTCTCCATCTAACATCTGGAAAGCTGCTCTACGAATGCCTGGACTGCTCGCTGTTTCGTACCACTTGGCCAGACTATGCACACTTACCAGAAGTACTTTGTACGATCAGATCATATGTCCGAGATGTTAGTCAGCTTGTGAAAATGAACTAAAACATCTTATCTCTGATTGTGACGATATAACTGTCCGTGCTGTAATCTGGCAATTTTGGCGTGATATTCACCAAAAGTTTGGATATGACTTACATGATTACCTTAAAGACCGTGGTATTGATAATTTAATTGTTGTGTTGTTTGGTGGTGATTCCGAAGAGGTAAAACGAAAATTAGGAGGTTATGACGGTGACATAGACAATGAAATACGTTATCACCTCTTCATTTCGTTTTGTGCCAACATCGCGACTAACTTATATAAATAGCACAGGGCGAACATTCAGCAAATGTATTAGCTAACTTAATGTTATTCTGTTCTTATTGTCTACAGTCAATTTTTTAAGAGAATTCAGTTTTCCATGTTTTCCCTACTTACACATGTATCTGATATGTGATGCATTTTGATAAAGTTGGGCTAATCGATGTTGACCAGTGGAGTTCCAGATCAGGCTAGCGCGCGCTAGTCAGCCCGGGACCAGCTCTGTTCATAGAATCCTTTGGGTCAGCTTCCGTGGGACACATCGCATACATAATGTAATATGCTATTTTCAAATGGCAATCTTTTGTATATATTTCTCTTGGTTTATCATGTACAATGTAGATACGTTCTCATGTGAATCTCCATTAAATGGAGGAAATAAATATCACACACACACACACACACGCACACACGTCAGTGTGCATTCAGATTTAAGCTTTTCATATTCAGACAACAGAAATGTAGAATGTTCACGACATCGTCCCGCTTACAGCTGTACTTGGACCACCTGCTGAAAAAAACCGGACCTTACAATATCTGCAATAAATGTACGATCGGCGACCCATATCATGTCGGTAATCGAGAAAGGATTCCCTAGTGACTCAATATAGATGATGATAAACACCCATATGAAGTTTCAAGGTAATGGGCAAAGCAGTTGCAGAGATATAGTATAACAAAAAACTTTAACAAAAAAACTTTAACAAAAAAACGTAACCAAAAACTTTAACCAAAAACTTCAAAGTAATTTGACTTTGACATTGGGCACAGGGGCCGCACGGGAGGGGGGTAGAATGAAAATATAGATGATGATAAACACCCATGTGAAGTTTCAAGGTAATGGGCAAAGCAGTTGCAGAGATATAGTATAACGAAAAACTTTAACGAAAAACTTTAACCAAACAACTTAACCAAAAAACTTAACCAAAAACTTTAGCCAAAGAACTTAACCCAAAAAACTTAACCAAACAAAATTAACCAAAAACTTTAACCGGACACACGTACGTACGTACGAACGTACGAACGTACGTACGACGTACGTACGTACGTACGCCAAAGTGTCGACTATATCGCGCTTTCCGCAAGCGGGCGCGACAAAAATTAATACTTCGTGAAATATAGTCGCATATATATATATTTTCAAAAACCTGTCTACTTTCATGTTCCATATATGTAAGGCCTCAAATAACATAACATAATACGGCTAAACGTAAACAGTGATATATATCCAGTCATAACATGATAACAGTCAATGACAGATACAGTCATAAATAGTATTTGTATACTAGTAGTCTACCTTATTAATAATAATGGTCTCAGTTATTATTAAGTATGTAATAATCCTGTATGTGGCTGGAGAAATAGGGCTTATGTGTTTTACGACTATAGTCTGTTTCACGAAAGCTGCCCAAATTTTGCGGCCATATAAACAATTCAAAAACAATATTTGTTCGATAGTATTAAATTAAAGGAAAATTCAAGAATGAGCCTTCTTTTTATTTCGTGAAATTTGGTCAAATATTGATTTTATTGCGAAGCAGACTATAGTGTTGATCCATATCAGAATCTGCACTGTCCGCCATTCCATAAATTAAACAACCGCCATACTTCTAACAAGCAAAAGTGATCGATATCATGCTACAGGAGTATGCTATTTGATCAGCAGCTACACTGGTCGCACATTCAGTAAGCCCCATTTCTCTAGCCACAGTCATGTCAAACATTAAACGGTCTTGTAATATCCAATACCATGCATTATTTCACAGGTACCTGAAAAAGATCACCTGATGATGTAGTTTCTACTAGAGACGATACAGACATGCGATTGTTTTTCAGTCACCTGTGCATTATTTATACCAGCATTGTGTTATTTGTAAAGATTAGTTGCTGGGTAGTTCAACAGTTATTCATGAATTAAAATGTGATAAATTTGATATCGATAAATACCCTGTTCAACATGTTCAACGCTTTGTAAAAATATCACCCAGAGACGCTCGCCAATTAAGATATATTTAAATCAATTTAAGTCGAGTCGAATCAACACACCTGTACGTGCATGTACAGATTCGCACACTTCGGTAGATGTGGTTGGGCTTTTAATGCATTCATATGTTAATCTGCGAAATGGCAGCCTATCGACTGTTGTTAGGCACGCCTAAACACGACCGTTAAAGGGGTAAAATGGCTGCATCAAACAATGCGTCAATATCCATATCACTATTCGATGAGTCAATATAGAATCACCTTGTGGGTAGAAATAAACAAGACTCGTCTAGTATTAAAGAAAACAAACACAACAATAGATTAGAATAACCAGATACACAATGAGGAGTCACCACTAACAATGGGGTGGGTCGGTACAACTGAGGCGGTGTTTAAAAGGATAAATAAGCTTTTGTGTTTCTATGAACACGGCCATAATCCCGTGCAATTAGTCAACAATTGATAGAATACAAACAAAGGATATTGGATCTCAGAAAACTATAATATACCAAACAAAACCGCACTACCATTTTGTGTATTTTTATGGATATGTATAATTATATTATTTAACATTACTATTTAACATTTTTTAAAGTATTTACTACAAACGTAGACGGTACAGTACCGTAATCATATCACCAATTACATTCCCTTACCAAACATCATGATATAAGTCGTGTGATGTTGTACATAAGAGTAGAACATGTGCGATATCTCATGAAAAATATTTACACAATTCACGATATTTTCTGTAAACATAGGCGGCGGAACGGGAAAATTATTGCGGGAGGGGGGGGGGGGGGCCCAATCGTGAGGGTCCCAAAGTGCCCGATGTTACTAGGGGGACCGGAGGCATGCTACCCCGGAAATATTTTAAATCTAAGAGGCATGAAACGCCATTTCCTGTATTCTCAGGAGAGAATATGTGCTTAATGACAGAATTATTGAGGGGGGGGGGGGGGGGGGGGGGGAGGCCGCTTCCGCCGCCCGTTAAATGACGTCGAAAGAATTTGGAAGATGAAACGTTCGTCATCTTTCGACGCTAGTTACGGAAAATATCACAGTTTCTGCAAATATATTTCATGATAAATCGCACATGTTTTTAATAATAAAATCACATGGTGTGTCTCATTAAAAAGTATACGCTGCACATGTCAATGTCTTTCCCGGTGGGGGTGTAGAGGCGGCGTGAAACTTCTGGGCATTAGACAGATTCAAAAATAGACCATTTTTCCGCACCTATCGGGATTAAATTTCCGTCTAATTCCCATCCCATCTCCGCATACGTTTTATTGCACGTGTTTATCTGTTTAATGGGGCATATCAGGTGTTTTCATCATGGCCCTGCGTAAAGTGGTTTAATCGAAGATATATGACGATACTCGGACCGCTGAAATTATTTTTTCATGATTTTGGTAAAACAATAATATAAAAATTAAATGTGTTTTCATCATGGCCCTGTGTAAAGTGGTTTACTTGAAGATATATGCTGATACTATCGTATATTTTCAATTAAACCACTTTACACAGAGCCATGGTGAAAACACGATTTTATTTCTTATAGTATTTTTACAAAACAAATTCTGATATGACCAGGGGCGGATCCAGCATTTGGAGAACAGGGGGGGGGGGGTGTCTAATTGCGAAGGTAACTCTTGCAACGGACGGTACGGGAGTACTTGCAAGAGTTACCGTTCGAAACATGGGGGTTGTCCTATTTTTGCAACCCCGGACCCCCTCCAACGTGTGTTATAAACATTGACTAAGTCGATGACTTTAGTTAACCCTTTCACCCATAAATAACTGACTGGTGGTGGGGTGCCCGTACCTCTGTAATAGGTGTATAATAATATGGTTTGCACATAATTATGGAAGCGTCCTGGTGCCAATGCTCAAATATTCGTATCTCCTAATTAGGAGATACAAAGTCCTAATTAGGAGATATTAAGTCCTATCTCGTAACTAGGACTTAGTATATCCTAATTAGGACTTATTATCTCATAATTAAGACTTACTATCTGTGTCAATGCTAAATAGGTTTTATTTCCTAATTAGGAGATACTAACTCCTAATTACGAGATACTATCAGACTGTATAACTTTATGAAATAGCATTGATATATGTGTTAGCTGTTACTATAATATCTATATTAACTAATAACTTGTGATTAATAAGTATAGTCATTAGTGTGAATGCTTAATTTATGTGACTGTGACATTGGAGAATTATCTGTACTTATATGTCAAGAAATGTGATGTGTGTTAATTTTAAATTATATGCGCACCCCATGTTATATGTTATCATAAAATACAAGTGAGTGATCTAATTGGTGAACATTTACAAGAAGAGTGATGAAATATACTACAAGTGTGTCTACTTCGGCCTGCAGGCTTAGCAGATTGAAGATTGAAGATAGGAAGTCCTAATTAAGAGAAGCTAACTCCTAATTAGGACTTACATAGTATCTCCTAAAGATACTAACTGAATTAGGAGATAGTAAGTCCTAATTAAGAGAAGCTTACGCCTAATTAGGAGTTAATATCTCCTAATTAGTTCTTATTATCCATCCTAATTAGGAGATAGTAAGTATATATATCCTAATTAGGAGTATATATATCTCCTAATTAGGATATACATATATTTTAGCACCAGGCACCTGGGGGCCGTTTCACTAAACTTCGAACGACTAAAATGTTCGTAAGTGTAAATTTAGGATCGTCTGGAAATTTCAATTAATGGATTTACATTTATTGAGCATAGGCTACATATGCAGCCTATGCTCAATATATGTAAATCCAATAATTGTTCACAATAAAATAGTGTTAATGTGAAATTTAATTTTACACTTACGAACATTACTATCATAATTTTACACTTACGAACATTTTAGTCGTACGAAGTTTAGTGAAACGGGCCCCAGAACGCTTCCATACATAATTGAAAAATAAAATATACCTGTATGCGTTCTCAAGTGTGCTTGTAGAGACTTTTCTCTCGGAAACACTCGCGAACAAATCTTGCAGCGAATTGCACATGATGATCCGACTCCCTCCAATATCAGAGACGAAATCTGCTCCGCTCTCGGACGGCCGCGTTTGTTATGTTCCGTTTTAAACCCGACCACGGAATCCCCTTCCAAGGAATCCCCCTCCTGTGAGCTAACAGAGGATGACCTTGGGCTAAACTGCACTCGCGGCGGCCCCTCGGCCCAATTCCATGGGTACATCGTGTAATACATGTGTCCTGTGCTCCTGTAAATCCTATCTGTTTGGGGGACAAGCGTGGTGTGGTATTTTCGAGAGATTCCATGGTCATGTCTTTACATGATTTTGATACTAAAAATAGACGACAATAGCAGTAGAGTGTTTCCCCTCATGTACATAATCTAATTTTAGAAATTGCGTTGTAATACGCATTGCCGTTCAGCTAAGTTTTGATGGTGAATTTTAATCAAAATTCCAAATATGAAACTTTTAGTATTACAGAGGATCTTGCAGATATGATATATTTGCGATTTTTTTGGTTTTATTTGCAATTTAGCTACGAAGGTCAGACCTATTTCCCGCCAAGTATCCATATTTGGACATAAGCCGTTGCTTTTGGAACGCTTTGCACTGTATGGTGAGCACGTATAAATCCGATCTGTTCCGAAATTAGTCACGTGCCAATTCCAATCCACAACGAGAAGTAGCCTCCATCTTGGAAAGTCCAGAAAGAAATAAGGCCGTAAAATCCATTGGCATCCTCTAAAGCGAGAGGAACAATGGAGAATTCATACGGCGTACAAGTTACGAACAAATTCGACCTCTTCATTGATGAAGACGTTGATCCTTTAGAGCTCATTGCTCTGGAGGAAGCGAAGAAGAACGAGTTGGAGAAGAAGAAAAAAGAAACGGACAAATCCAAGAAGACGAAGGGCTCGAAGAAAAATGTTCTGAAGTCCGAGAACAAGAACAAGCCCGCTGTCGAGGAGATTGAACCTAAAAAAGAAGGTAACTCCTCCATTTGGCGAATGCATGTGTAAGTTTTAATGCTAACTTTTCGTCTTTATTCTACAAGTGTATTTTGGCGTGAGCACATGTGCTCGGTGAATATTTTGGACAGCACGTTTTCTGGAAACTTCTGCCTATAGAAATATTGCTTGCAAACTATATTCGACACGGAGTGCTCGCCAGCATCTAATGATGATGATCTAGACTGGTTATATGCAGATGTTCTGTTTTCTTAATTTTTCAATTTCACACCTTTTCTAATTGAGGCAATAATGTAATCTTTACATAATCTCCGCTATTTAGATGCCATTTACTATTTGATCCGTCTTATATTTTCTGTATCCTAGCACAGGCACTCTACTCTGTGGTATGAAAGATTAAACATTCCTTATATCGTTACCAATTTCACTCTTTATATGAAATATCTAGAAGTGAAGTATTTCTAAGGGGAAAAAGTGTTGCCCGATGTGGGGTTCGAACCCACGACCCCCCAACACTAGCACGGCACTCTTTACCAACTGCACTAACCGGACGATCGTTTCACCACCGCACACGGACACTCCTACCCGTCTTATCCTTTGGGAGTCGGGCATCAACCTCGCAGCTTCATTAGGCATAAAAAAAGGTTTGTTTCCTGTTACGGGCCTGAAAAAGATAGGGTCGGTAGGTAGGTTTTTTTTTGTTACTTTTTACTGTATGTATCATTGTAATTTAGTCGGACCGGGTCGGATGAATCAATTTTTGACACCGCTGTTAATATACCTACTGCCCTGTGGAAGAGAACAAAATGTAGGTGGGTGGGTTGGGGGAGGGCGCGTGATCACCAACAAAATGTAGGGAGGGTGACGAACAAATGTGGGTGGGTGGGGGCGTGATCACCACAAAATGTAGGGAGGGTGACGAACAAAAGAAATGTAGGGGATGGACTGTGTCACATGAATATCTCTTCCACAGGGGAGTGTGTATGTTTATTGGAATAGTCCAATATTGAAGCATTAATATTTGACAGGAAAAATATTCAAAGGTCATAGTGTATCTAGAATCAATTGTTAGACACACTGAAGTAAAAAAATTACACAACTGTAACAGCTATTTTTTTAAAATTTCATGTCATATTGGGAAATAACTTATTTTCCCTTCAAAAATTTCATGCCGCGAAACACATGACACACAATTCTAACGCTGTAAATCGCCAATACTTTAATACAGAGCAAGTGGCTTTAAATGGCGTAGATTTGTGGACCATGTTGTAAATGCCATTTATCGACGAGCCATGGTCTACCACCCGAATCTCGTTGACCTTGCACAAAAAAACATCGCAGAGCAATCAAACTGTTGCTCTCGCCGGCCATGTTGGAAACGGGACAGGTAAAAAACGCGGTCACGACAACATTTTCCGGGACCGATGTAAAATTGCCAATAAAAAAATTACAGTCGGGGTAAAACTAGACGGTTGGTCGGGTAACCGGAAACAAACCTTCTTTTTTTTAAGCCTTCTGAGTATAGCCTGCACCCCAACCTCTCAGCTTCATAAAGAGTATAGCCTGCACCCCAAAGTTCACCCAGGCACAATCCTGTTTACTTCTGACACGAATGAAGTAGTTCTAAGGGTAGTGATGTCGGGAGTTTTCCCCGATTTACGGTTTGTACCTTCTGACCCAATGTTAAATTTCATATATGGCAAGAAATCATACCACTTTCCCTGGTAGGCGTGTTTGTGTACTAGTATACAGGTATGACTTTCAATGTTGTTGTTTTTTTCACACCCGCTTGCGGAAAGCGCGATATAGTCGGCACTTTGGCGTACGTACGTGTGACCGGTTAAAGTTTTTAGTTAAATTTTTTCGTTATACTATTTCTCTGCAACTGCTTTGCCCATTACCTTCAAACTTCACATGGGTGTTTATCATCATCTATATTTTCATTCTACCTCCCGTACGGCCCGTGCCCAATGCCAAGGTCAAATTACTTTGTGAAGTTTTTGGTTAACGTTTTTTTGATGTACTATATCTCTGCACATGCTTTGCCCATTACCTTGAAACTTCACATGGGTGTTTATCATCATCTATATTTTCATTCTACCCCCTCCCGTGCAACCCCTGTGCCCACGGTCTAATTACTTTGAAATTTTTGGGTAAAGTTTTTGTCGCGACCGCTTGCGGAAGGCGCGAGTCGGCACTTTGGCGTACATCCGTAGTTTTTTGGTTTAAGTTTTTCCGTCCACTATATCTCTTTTTAGTGTCCATGCCTCGCCCCAAATCTAGTTTTAATACAATTTTTAACGAGATATTTGACCGATGCATTGCGCTGAACTGTGTCTGAATGCATACAGTACATGTGCCTCCTGCCATTAAATAGTGCATTACTGTCGAATCTGATCGCAATTGTGTTTGTTGTTCGAAAGTTCAGGGTAAATTTGTACCATTTCGTACTCTTAGGTGCACATGTTTTTCGGTCATTTCGTATCTAGGTTACTGTGTTCATTTTAGGACGCGCAATTTGCGATATTTTTTCATGAGTGGCCCAAAATAAATTACGCCAATTCGCCCCGACGACGCACATACGTAAATTCGTCCAATTATGCAGCGTGTTTACTGAATCACAGCGAGAAATCACCTAGCCGTGAAATCAGAATAACCGTGTCGGAACATCAGTATATTCAATCAAGTAAGGCATGTAGCGAAAGTGTGTTATCGATTTTCATTGATCAGCACTATTGGTTACAGTAATTAGATATGTAAACAGTGGTTTCATTGGCCAACCTTGCAGACACAAGACAATCTGAGAAAATGTTACCGAAACGTAAAAGTGTAAATATTCTCCCCTTTTTTTTTGGAAAAGGCAAATTTTAATTCACAAATGAACCCCAAAAATACCTCTGTGGACCATATGGCCCCTTCACTGTTCATGGCCATGGACACATTTCTGTCTGTTTTCCTAAAGTGACAAGTCCGGTCTTCTAAGAGTTGCCCAAACTCTGTGAAAATATTGGTCTTAAACTCCACCAGAATGCTGGAAATTAACCAATCAAGATATCTTGATGAAACAACTTCCATTGTTTTGCATTATTTGATGCCAAGCACTCCTACTGCACACATTTTTTTTAGCAATACCCACTAAATTCAGAATCGGCAATTTTCTTTTTAGAAAATATCAAAATTGAATAACTATTTAAGTAACCAAGATATCTGGATGAAAAAACTTGCATTGTACTACTTCATTCCAGAACTTTATATTTGATACGAAGCAAACCATACAAAAAAATGGGGAAAACATCCCTACTGAGGGGGAAAAGTGTCGCCCAATGTGGGTTCGAACCCACGATGTCCGTAATACTAGCACGGTACTCTTACCCACTGAGCGATCCGGGCAATCGTATCTCACCTGCACACACAAACACTACAGAAGGTTGGGACACTCGCCATATTTTCCACCAATGGAAGTGGATAATTTAATTTATCGAATCACGTGACGACACGCAGTGCTTTTGGTTGGCTAATGGAAAATGACGTCAGGCTTCAGTAACCAATCCAAACCGCTGCGTGCACGTGATTGAAATATTTTCAAATTTGGCGGCTAATATTTATTGATAATGAGGAAGTGAATGTGTTTGATTTTAAAAAGCAAATTTAGGTTAGTGCGACACGTTTTTAGCTCGACTATTCGAAGAATAAGTAGAGCTTATGTTGTCGCCCCGGCGTCGGCGTCACGCCTTGGTTAAGGTTTTTAGTCAACCTTGTATATGGAATACTACTGGCCTTACACCCACCATACTTGGACAACTTCATCTCCCTTGATTAAGAGTTAATTCCCCTTGGTTAAGGTTTTTAATCAACCTTGGTTACGGTTTTTAGTCAAACTTGTATATGCAATACTACTGGCCCTACACCCACCATACTTGGACAACTTCATCTCCTAGTGATGTACATCAACAACCCCTGATCTATATTTGACCTTCACCTACGTTTCCTCTTGAATTACTTAGTTAATTCCCCTTGGTTAAGGTTTTTAATCCACCTTGGTTAAGGTTTTTAGTCAAGCTTGTATATGCAATACTACTGGCCCTACACCCACCATACTTAAGACAACTTCATATCCTAGTGATGTACATCAATAACCCCTGATCTATATTTGACCTTCACCTACATTTCCTCTTGAATTACTTAAGTTAATTCCCCTTGGTTAAGTTCCCCTTGGTTAAGGTTTTTAGTCAACCTTGGTTTAAGGTATTTAGTCAAGCTTGTACATGGAACACTATTGTGCATACAGACACCATACTTGGACAACCTTTTCTCATAGGGATGTACATCAATAACCCCTTATCTATATTTGACATTGACCTACATTTCCTCTTCAATTACTTACTTAATTTCCCCTTGGTTATGGTTTTTAGTCAAGCTTGTATATGGAATACTACTGGCCCTACACCCACCATACTTGAACAACTTCATCTGCTAGTGATGTGCATCAATAACCCCTGACCTATATTTGACCTTCACCTACATTTCCTCTTGAATTACTTGCTTAATTCCCCTTGGTTAAGGTTTTTAGTCGACCTTGGTTAAGGTTTTTAATCAAGCTTGTACATGGAATACTATTGTGCATCCAGACACCATACTTGGATAACTTTTTCTCATAGGGATGTACATCAATAACCCCTGACCTTTATTTTACCTTCACCTACATTTAACCTTGAATTACTTGGTTAATGTTTATAGTCAAGCTTGTATATGGAATACTCCTGGGCCTACATCAACCATACTTTGACAACTTCATCTAGTGATGTACATCAATAACCCCTGACCTATATCTGACATTGACCTACATTTAACCTTGAATTACTTACTTACCGTAATTTCCCTTGGTTAAGGTTTTTAGTCAACCTTGGTTAAGGTTTTTATGCAGGCCACAGCCACCTTCTTTGTCGAGCTATGTGTACATCGACAACCCTCGTAGTCGAGCTATGCTGTTCTCCTACAGCTCTTGTTATATTTACGAACGGTAACTCTTGCAATCTACTCCCATACCGTCTGTAGGCAGAGATATGATTCCACTCGTAGGATTCCTCTGCAGAATAGCGAATCAGATTGCGTAATAGCATTTTCACTTCGTGCACTAACATAGAAAAAACTGCAGTGTGTTGACGTTCATACATTGCTATAGAGACAATGCTACAATATGACACAAAATTTTACCACAAACTTACCTAATAAAGTGTGTATTAGCAAAATTCTTAGGTCACTCTCCATGAAGTTGAAAGTAAACAAAGAATGCTCCAATCGCACATTTGGAAAGACTACTCCGTCATAACTCTTATGTAATGTAGTGTAATTAAATGTAATTAGTTATGTATTCAGAACTAGCCCTGCTACAACTAGAATTACAAATTTGTTTTACTTTTACAATAGTGACATTTCTTTCAAATTAAAAATACAGAAACTATGATGGAAGTAATTTTCACCTTTTTCAGAACAAACGTGCCCCATTTTCATAAATGGCCTAGTCATTTCGTGCTGGTTGGATTGATCCGCAACTTAACATAAAACCAATCCAGTTATTTGGGGGTGAAAGGGTTTAAAAAAAATATATCGACATTCTATTGCAACTTTTCAGAGAAACTTAGTTCTTCCCGACAAAGTGATCGGCCCAGAGGCAGACCAAACCGAGAACCAAAGGAGCAGAAAGACGATGGTGAAAGGAGACCACCCAGGAGACGCGATGAAAATTTCAATCCCGACAATTCAAACAGGTACATATAACTTGTGTTAACCCGTTGAACCCGACAACCCGCTATAGCGGTATTTGCAAACAGTGCAGATCCAGATGAATCGGCGTAAAATGGACTAACAGGGATATCCCAGGATTTTTTTAATGTGGGTCCCAGGACTCCCAACTTTACTATGTGTGGTTGGTGGTTGGATGAAGGCGACAGTGTAAAAAATTAACTATGGGTTCCTTCTTATAGGAATCTCAATTTGCCTTGTTTGGTCCTCGGGTACGTTTTATCTGACTCTTTTATTACCTGGTATAGTTAAATTGGGTTATTGCCCATTATAAAAGTAGTAAGAATATTACTGATCCTACTGCTTTTGGGAGCCAAGTGATTTTGGTGTGGCGAGGACCTGGCATCAGATCAGGATTTTTCTGATTTCTGGGCTGAATATATAGTTTTTTTATTGTAAATATTCAGTTCTGATTTTGGTATTTTCCCCCTATTTGTGCATGTACTTGAACATGTACTTGTACAAGTAATATATGGGATTTAGTACTAAACCCATTGACCCGGTCTTAAATGACCTTAGCTGTTGATAGGCCAACAAACATTTTGGGGGTCCCTGGTGATTTAGGGTCCCAACTTTCAGGCCAGTTTTTTTTTATTTGTTGGTTTACGGATTTTTTTTTCGCGAGATCGGGTCGGTCGGTCGGAAAAAAATAAAAATAAAAAAAAGTTTTTTCAATTTTTTTATTCTTTTTGGCACAGGGTTGGGTCGGTCGGGGAAAAGAAAAAAAAAAAAAAAAAAGTCTGTCGAACACGGATGCCACCGGCGGCATATTGAAGAAACTGACAAACGGGTGAACCAAAAGTGTTAAGTCAAAGGGTGAAGGTCATATGTAGTATGGCAAGGCAGTGTAGCATACATGCAAATGAATGAAGTATGGAAATATTGAAGCAGTTAAGCAACTTATGTAGATGCTATGGCCAGTTTGAGAAACTGTGACAAACTGTTAACCGAAATTGCTAAGTCCTTTCAGCAGCCCTGTGAAGGTCAAAAGGTCAAGGTAATATAAAGTATGACAAGGCAGGTATAGCACACATACCAATGAATGATGTGTTGAAATATTGAAGAACTTGAGCAACTTATGTAGAAGATATGGCCGGTTTGAGAAACTGTTACGCAGTGGTTAACCGAACGTGTGACGGACAGACGGACTGTCCGAACACCATAAAAATCACATTTTTAAGGCACATGGTTGGGTCGGTTCACCTTTTAAGGCTCATGGTTGGGTCGGTTTGTGGTCGGTAAAAAACAAAAAGGCAGGCCAGTGATTGTGATAGAGTGAAACTTGTGTTAACCGCATCGTCTCGGACCAAAGAGTTTGTCGGTTAACGTAGGGAGTCGGTTCAGCAAGTTTTCTTTATTATTCTACATAGCAACTCAGTTTCATATTCACATACTGTTGAATGTTGATCACTGTGAATGGGTTGCGTAAAGCGTACATATTAATACCGTATCTGGTATAATTAAATACAAGACAACGAAGCGGCGATATAGTTGAAACGAATATCAGTGTGGGTGGCACGAGTGTGGATTTTTGGCAGGGCGGTAGAGGACCCTAGGAAGAACGCATACATGAAATATGAAGCACATCGCAGCAAGAAAACAGAAAATATAGGCCATTTACACGAGCGTTAAGGTTTTGAATTTTTGCTTTTTTTGTTGTTTTTTTTTGTTTTTTTGGACCAGAGGTAAAAAAAATCTAAAAAAAAATTGGAAATTGAAATTTTTATTTTTTTCCACATTGTCAAAAATTCGGGTCGGCGGATCTGTAAACCAACTAATAAAAAAAAAATGGCCTCATGAAAAATAATATCAAAATTGTATTGATAGTCCTGAATTATCTGCACTATTTTCTTCAAAGAACAGTCTCGCAGATTCTCCCAAAAAAGTGTAAATATGCTGTAAACTTCTGAAAATTATTTATTTGCACTGCCAAGTTTTGAGGGTCCACAGGATGCAGTGCCAATTGTCAGTGTGGGTCCTCGGCCAATAAAATGCAGCAGGGATGCAGAAAACGGATGTTTGGGAAATCCCTGGACTTTCCAGTTACTTAGGGTTGAAAGTAAAAGCTTTTAGTTTGTTTCCCATACATATTCACAGGTATAAAATAAATATTTTCTCACAATTTTATTCTTAATGAAAGTGAAAGCTGTTGTTACTTGTTATCCCATTCCATCCTACAAGCCACAACACCAACATTTTCACTAGATCCAGGTGACTGCAGGGCACGAAAATTCCACTTGTCCGATTGCCTTTGAGTGGAAATTTCAATTTTTGTAATGGAAATTTCAAGAAGTTTTGTGTCCTGGTGAGCCGCCTCGTCGACATCTACAGTACTTGTCCATAGACCAAACTAATGAACCACTCTATTTTTAGTTTCAGGGAGAGAAACGAGCGACAGGGCGGTGGGTTTGGCCGGCCAGCCGAGCGAACTGAAGGAGACGGCAGATCTGAGGGTGGCTTCAATACGAGCGGCTTTGGTCAGTTCAGCAATCGGGGTGAGAGCGGCCCGGTGAGGGGCGAGGGCGGCTTTGGGGGCCGTGGGCGAGGACCAAGACGAGGCGGGCGTGGTGGACGCGGAATGACCCGCGGAGGATTTGGAGGTGCAGGCAAACGGGAATTCGAACGACACAGCGGTAGTGATAGAACGTTAGTATTTTTGGAAAATGGTGCTCTATTTTGCAGTGTTATTTATCCCCCCGCAACAAATTAAATTGTGTATATTCTGGAGTCGGGTTGTCCGTGTGTGCGTCTGTAAAGTTAACATCAGAGAAATATTGTTATAACTTCTATTTCCTTCATCTAAAATGCTTAATATTTCACACATGCATTCCTGTAAGGCTCCACTACCATGCTGTGCCAAATCCACGACTGTCCCAAGGCTGATCCCAAGGCCAATGTCAAATACAGTCTCTTTACAAAACATAACATCAGAGAAATAAGTTATAACTTCTGTTTCCTTCTTTGAAAATGCTTAATATTTCACTTGTGCATTCCTCTAAGGTTGTACTATCATGCTGTGACAAATCTACGACCGTCCAACCCCCGCTGATCCCAAGGTCACATACTTGGTCTCTTTACGAAACTTAACATCAGAGAAATATGTTATAACTTCTATTTCCTTGCTCGGATCTGCTTCACATTTCACACACGCATTGCTCCAATGGACCTCTACCACCCTGTGACAAATTCACGTTTGTGCCGCCCCGTTAAGCCCAGAGTCCAGGTAACAAGCCCACACACTTGGAAAGTGTTTACATATATAGCGGTACCTGGGGCCCACGCGTATTCCGTAAGCCTCGCTTACTGACCAATCTAGTTGTAAATGGTCCAATTCATAAACAAGATTATCTACGTTCAGTCTGTTATGCTGGCTTATTTATCGAATCGGTTGGGGATAGATAATCCACATCTAAGCTCGTGTAATTTATTATACTGAATTGATTTCAATTCTAATAATTCCTGCATTTTTACAGTTAAACATTTTCTTCCTTGATAAATTAAAGAAAACTGTTCTTTGGGAAGAAACGTTTTCTTTTGAGAATAGTTTTATGGCGGGCCCAGGTTTAGACTGTGTCCGTCCATCGGATTAAGTTTGTCGTTGTGAAACTACTATATTCCTTTAATATTTCAATACGTCGTACTCGTACATAAATGCCTCACACATGCTACCCTTAATATGACCATCACAACTTTGCTTAACCCTTTCAACACCACAGGCCTGTATAGTTATATTAGCAAACAGTGTAGATCCAGATGAGCCGGCTCGTGACAAGTATATATTTTTTTATCATTTTTGAGAACAAACCCCCACCCCTTCATAAATGGACCAGTTTGTGATAGTTGGATTGGTTGCAAAAGTAACATCATATCAAAACCATTCCAGTTACTTAGGGGTGAAAGGGTAAACACTTCTTAATAGCTTTGGGGGCATTTGTGTGCGGACCGGTCACATTATGTCACGGGTGACATTCAGCGCCATATCTTGGTCTGCTGCAGCAGTGGTGTCAAGGCGACGGACAAACGGGAAGGCAGCGGATCACACAACTGGGGCACGGTGAAGGACGATATCGAGTGAGTAATTGCGATCCCGTCTTGCATTTGATTGAATGACTGCTCCATCCAATCAGTTGATCCTTTCTCGAATTTGGGTGCAGCCTGTGTAGTGCTGCAGTTATTTGATATGATTAATAAAGATGTGGATTCCACCAATGTTTCCAACTTTGGGTGCTTCCATCGGAAGTCACTCGTTTCTTGAAAGCAGGTGTAATTATAAATTGACTGTTCCTCAAAAGATAGTGTGCTCGATGCAATTCAGCTTACGTCATTCAACACTCTCCCAATGTTTGCAAACAGTGTAGATCAATATGTGCGTAACCGTAACAAGCCGTCTCTTCAGGATCTGCACTGTTTGCATTTTTGACAAAAACGATCCTTTCTGATTAATGGAGTAGTTCAAAAGCCTACATGTACATGGACGAATCCATACCAGCTACTTGGTGGTGAAAGAGTTAAAAGATTTGGTTTTTCTGACAACTGGTCTTTGTGGTGGGGTGCATGTATCCAGACTGTGAAGTACTACTTTAACAATGGTTTGGGAAAATGAATTCAATTTCTTTATACCCGCCATGCCTTCATTCTCCTTTGGTAGCTAGGATTTGATCCAGTAGTAACACTGCCTTGGGCGGCAAGACGGTTCCAGTCAGTCGGTGTGATTGTGATTTACTTGTGGTAGATAACAACATAAACTAGCAGGGCTCCAGATAAGGTGAATACGCATTGATTATTAAAAGTTGGGAGTCAAAATACTCGAAGCAATGTGGAAATATGCATTGATTTTCAAATTGATCTGTGAAAATGCTGTAATAAAATTTACTTAGTAGAGCTGCAAAAAGCAAACGTTGTTCACTGCAAATTTTTCAATTTGTTTTATCATTTGTTCCCTATTTATTTAATCAGGAAGAAATTCAATAATACATTTGTAAAAGTAAAATACGTATTGAATTTGAAATATGGGAGTATAATACGCAGTCGCTTTAGATACAAGACTTGTCTGGAGCTCTGACTGACATGCCCTTAATATGACCTTGTCCTTTTGACCACAACTTTTCAAACATTAAGAAGTTTGCCGTAGTTTCTCAATTCTGTCAAAGCTTCTACATCCCTTGGAATAATTACTTTAATATTTCAATACATCATACTCATCAAGTTGTGCACAACCTCCACACACCATGCTGCACTTGATGTGACCATGGCCTTTTGACCTTCACAACTTTTCATAAGCACCGATATATTTTGATTCAAGAAATGTGCTTGAGTTTCTCAATTCTGTCTCACTGCTATATACCTCTAAGGATTACTTTAATACTATTTCAGTTTATAACACTTGTGCACGTCCATGCTGCCCTTGTAGTGTCTCAGATGGACCTCATATTCCTATTACTGTTAGGGGAAGGGGCCAAGTGACCCCCCCCCCCCCCCCCCCCCCACAACCAATACAAATCTTCAGTTAAATGCAAATTTTCCCAACTCTATACCCCACTTTCCAACCTCGTCTGACAGGGTTCCCACTGGTCCTTATATTCCTGGAAAGTCATGGAATTTGGAAAAATGGATTCCAGGCCTGGAAAGTCATGGAATATGTCTCTTTCGGAAAAGGTCATTGAAAGTCATGGCATTTGGTGTTGTTCAGGAATGTTCAGTGCAATTTCTTGATTTCGAGCCAAACGATTTGGTGTGGTAAGGGCACCTGGCACCAAATTAGGATTTTGTAAGTTCAGAACTGCACTACTACTCTCTCCAACATAGGTGTATTCCAGGCTTGAAATGGCTCGAGTTACTAGTCGATAATTCGTAAAACACCGTTTCATCAGCATCATCCACACAAATATGGGTCCTTGAATTTCGAAAATATGTCGTGGAAAAGTCATGGAATTTGTTCTTCCCAAAAGAGTGGGAACCCTGGTCTGAGACACAGTACCTTTAATGCACCGAGTCTCGGTCGAGCAAATGATTAAACAAATGAATAGCCACATATTGGATATCTGAGACACAGACAGTCACGTTAAGAGATTTGTACAATTGAAGAGATAGGCAGTCTGACCTCCGGTTCTATACTGAGCGTGGACTTGCACATTCTCTACATTACAGCGCGCCGCCCAAGGTGGATTACTGGAGAGACCCGAAGTATGTCTTTCTCTTTGGGGCTGAGTGGCTGGAGAAAAGGGGCTTCTAGGAGTGGTGACCACTGTAGCTCCTGATAGAGTTGCACACTCCGTGTAGCCCGACAAAGATTTATATTGATTATTAGAAGCGTGGCGGGTGTTTCATTGATGTAATGTTGAACAGTGGAAGATCCTGATCAGACTGCGGATGCACAGGCTGATCTGGATCTACTCTGGTTGCAGAATCCATAAGCCCCATTTCTCCAGTCGCAGCCACATGTAATCCTGTATTGATGTAGTCACGTCTTGCTTGGTCTTTCTATCCATCAGTCATCATATATAAATAGGTTACCGGATCGCAAGTAACTTCCCTTTGGACAATTATTTCTGAGGCATCATCGGCACAATAATTGGCGCAATTTGACGTTAAATATTTTGTCGTTACGGACAAATTTTGTCACTGTGTTGCGCCACTGTTTTCGAATGGAAGTTATTTGTGCTTTTCCAAGTTCTGTAACCTGTTTTTAGCACCAGTCTTTTCAGTTCGGAAATTTTTAGTTGCGTTTTTTATTGCGGCTCGTCTAAGTAAATTTATCAAACTTGCTATTTATTTCCTACATTATATCAGAAAAACATGTGATAAATAGTGGTATAATACTTTTTAGACCGCTGATCTGGAGCACATAAATAATGTTTCAAATGGTTCACATCTGACCAGACACAAACAATAGCCAAGTCACTTTGTTCTTTGTGTGCTGCCTAGGATAGGACGGCCAAGTCCTGCTTCTATTGGGCTCAAAATCTGACAAAGCCAGGCCTGCCCATTCCATTACTCGCCAGGTTAGCTCCTGGTCTTCCGACTGTCTTGCAGATATCCAAATTGTGTCGTGTGTCCGCTTTGGATTTCATTGAAGAGCTATGTGATTTTGTACCTAAGATTTGCGATGTTTTTCTTGTGTATAGTGCAATGTCGCATGGTTCGTCTTGTATATAACTGAAATTGGCCTCGCAAAGACCTCGTTGGGACCCTTGCGTTCTTATTATCATTATGCTCCCCAAAAGAAATTGGGGGGGGGGGGGGGGGGGGGGGAGTGGGTGATACCGGTTACCGCCTTATTCGTCCGTTCTATCCTTGTGATAACTTTAGTCCGATTTCCACCAACTTTGTCAACATGCTCCTCGGAGGATGAGTTCTTGATCCACATATGTAACACGACTGGTTTCACAATTATTGCCCTTTGATTTTTCTAATAGGCTGAGCTTGTTCAGTTGTGTTTGCATCGGGGAGCATCTAGTTGACCAAAGCTGTTTACCCTTTCAACACCACAGGCCTGTATAGTGGTATTGGCAAAACGAGACGGCTCGTCTGGATCTGTAATGTTTCCAAGTAATTTTCATATTTTTGAGAACAAAAACGCCCCCTTTTCATAAATGGACTAGTCCGAGAATGATTATATGACAATTGCATTGGTTGCAAAATTAAGTATCAAATTCCAGTTAAAGGGTTAAGCAGACTGCGCATGCTAATCTGGGTATAAGCTTGTTTCAAATGTGTGTAGCCCGGTTTTGTCAAATATTCTGTCCATTTCAAAACAGGAAATTTTCTCTGCATGCAGTTTTAGAAGGGTAAATAAAATGTGTTTTGTTTGCGTATATGTCCAGGCATTCTCCTGCCCCACCACCAAATGGTGATAGGGGCATGTAATGTTGCTGGTGTCCCTATGTTCCGCTCAGGTAAAATTTCTTATATTTTCTATGTAGCTGCTTCATATTTGACATATTTCTTCTGATGGTCCTCTATCGTGCTATGACAAATCCACAATCGATATTTGACACGCACATTGCACTAATGGTCCTCTACTGTCCTGCGACAAATCCATGATCGTCGCGCCCCTGCCAATCCCAGGGTGCAAATTGGCACGCCCGACGCCCGGGACAAGTCGGTTTTAATCTCGGGCAAGTGCCTCTATGCTGGAATTTAGTCCCGGGCAAGTCACTATTTTCTGTTGGAACGTCCCACCACAAGCCCGTTTTTTGGAACCGGACTGTCGTAAATTAATCCCAAAACTGACCACTTTATCGATCGATAACGCTGCGGGCGTCCTGGCGATTCGCAGCTACTGTGTTATCGCAATAGTGATATAGCAATCTACAGCGACCCTGATTATATTAATTTAATCAAATTTGAAAGTAATTAGCGAAAATATTCTGCGGCGATCGATGGTTATTGATTTATTTTATGTATGTTAACGTTTTCGTGTCACTGCGTCGGCAGGCCAAGAGACCTAACTTTAGAGAAGTAAATGTATGTTCCTTCACGGGGTGGAAATGGAATATAAGGTTCTTGATATATAAACGAAAAAAAAGTGAAATTGAATGGGATGGACATACTATGAAGGTATGTTTGATTCCCAAGGCGATGTTTGAACCCACAACCTCCAGATTGGAAGTCGGTGTTCTAAGCCCTAGGTCACAACCCATACCTTATAAACGAAGGAAAGAAATGCTCCTAACGAGCGACCATATGTACTTAGAATAACAGCTGACGTAACGCGCGGTAAACTGAAATGGCCTACGTGACAATTGACATTTACGTTCCAACAAGATTTTCACGGTGTTTAATCGATCGTATTTCCTCGCCATCATGAAACCCGACTCGAGAAACACAAATTAAGTTGTGGATTTCTGAATTTGTCAATTGTTTGTACGGTCAAAGAAATCAAACAAATGCGACAATTCTTTTTACAAAATATTAGAATCGTCTGAGGAGACAATTCTCATGTGTTGCCAAAACATGTTTTATTAAGACATCGGACAAATGTGAAAAGAAAACCCGAATACATTAATATTTCTTTACAAAAACATATTTTGACAACATTTGAGAATCGTCTTAGGAAACGATTCTCATGTGCTGCCAAATCTTGGTTTTATAAAAAAATGAAAAAAATGTGAAATTCCACAAGCTAATGCGTAATTATCAATTCATCGGCTATGCGATGACGTGAGCGACTACATAGCGTGGTTTTGGTATGTTTGTTGGCACAGAATTCTAAAGGTCAGTCACACTTTGCACATGAAACTGGATTAGCGACTGATGATTGTAAACACCATCAGGTGTGCAGCTAGACCGAAAATGATATGTCGCAAATGTGCTAATTGGGGATGGGTGGGTACGGCCATATTTCTTTTTTGTTACAATCTCGCGTTTTTGCGATCTCGATCTCGCCTTCCGCTTTTGGAAATACGATTTGCCCATGCATGTGTAGACCGCATGCGTGTTGGATTTGCGTTCTACGTATATAAAGCATGCTAGTTCGAATTGCATTCTACGTACGTACATGTAATGTATGCGCAAAACTCAATTTCAACACGCATGCATTCTACACACACATATTGCAGGCCCGTAGCCAGACCTGTTTGAAGGGGGGGGGTTGTTTCGAAGGCCCAAGGGGCCTGAGCTATCTAGGGGGTCCAGGTCCGGCAGCATGCATGGATTATCTCCCCCTTTTCGACTTACCGTACTAGCTACAAACCTGAAACTTGGTATATGTAGCTTCCTTATGCTGAGTAGATGCGCGCAGTTTATTTTGATTCGAACCCAGTCATGGATCTCCTCCTTTTCGACTTACAATTTTGCCCCGTCACTTGTAAAACTTCTAAACCGTAATAGCTGGAGGCTTGATGCTTGGTATGTAGCTTTATGGTGAGTAGATATTCAAAGTGAATTTCTATTTTTGCTTCGACACAGTCTTGGATCTCCACCTTTCGGAATTGGAATTTTGCCTTGTTTATTATCAAAGCGATATGTGGGGCATCCATGTTCTAGTTTTCATATATTTTTTTATGGGGAAAAGCTCCCCTTTCATAATTGGACTAGTCTGAAAATAATTTTGTGACTTGGATTTGTCGTAAAATTAACATATGAAATCCATTCCAGTTATTTAGGTTTGAAAGGTTTTATTTGATTGCTGGAATTCAAGGTTGCACCACCCGTGTGTATCTGCACGTCGCAAGTCAACATGTATCCACAGTACAATATGGCTGCCGGGATCCCACAATGTTTAATTTACAATCTGGTTGTTTGCTTGGCCATTGTGTGTGCACGTGTTGTACTACATGTAGTGTAATGTTTGTGTGTATTTAATCGGAGCATTTAACATTTGTCGAGCTAGCACATCTACCGTTTGTGCTCCGGCAGCAAGTCTTGGTTGGGGTCTACTGGAGAATGGTGGTTTGTCGCACACATTTTGTAAATATACCAAGACGCACGGGTGAAACATGGGATTCTACCCCGTTAACCCGGCCTAAAATGACCGCAGCTGTCAAAACACCATTAACCCTTTTAACACCACAGCCTGTATAGTGGCATTGGCAAAAAGTGTAGATCCAGATGAGCCGGCTCGTGACGAGCTTTTCATCAGGATTTGCACTTTTTGCAAGTAATTTTCACATTTTTGAGAACAAAAACAACCCCTTCTCACAAATGGACTAGTATGAAAATGATTTTATGATGATTGGATTGGTTGCAAAATGAACATATCAGAATCAATTCGTGACATAATTATTTTTGCTTCTTTAATTTAGGACTCGCCTCTTTATGTCGACCATAAACTATTTAGTATTATATGTATGAAGTATATATAGCTTGTGGCATATATGCAGTGCTCCAGATAAGCTTTGTGTCTAGAGAATATTGTACCCCGATTTCAAATTAAATGTGTAGTTTAATTTTACAAATGGCTTATTTATTTTCTTCATGCTTAAATAGGTAACAAATCAAAACATAAAACAAATTTAGCCATTCACTTTCAGTGTTGTGCCTAGAGCGAGCCCAGGGGAACCATGTCCCTTAAAATTACAAGATCTACCTATTATTTTAATGCAAAAAGCGCCCAAACTCTGAAATTATCCCTCTGAAAGTGAGACCTAGGCACAACCCTGCACTTTAATTAAAATGTATTATTACTTGTTCACTTATTTACATGTATTTATTTACATGTATTTGTCACTCTAAATTATTAAATATTGTATAGCTATTCTCATAGGATAGGATATGGTATTTGGTTAAACAAGTTTACTGATTTCATGTTGAATATTACGGCTAGACCTTCATACTTATTATAGTTAGTTGAATAATAAAATATTTGTGTATAGCTTGTGTAATCATCTTGTAATACTTTGTAATGAATGCATACAGGTACATCTATTTAGATTGCATGCCCAGATTTAATTTCAAAGAAACAATGGTATTTTGTTCAAATCTTAGAGGGCATACACCGAGATTACATGCATGATCAGAGCTCCAGAGGAACCGTATGTCGTTGTTAAACACCAATAAATCAATTCTGCTCCAGAGGAACCATATGTCGTTGTATTTTGCGCTTGTATTTGAACTGAATACATACACATTGATTTTCACTTATTTCAGCTGGGGGGGGGGGGAACAAATATGTTTGCATTCTGCAGCTCACTTAGCTGTTGATAGGCTGTTAAACACCAATAAATCAATTCTGCAGCTCACATACATGTGAATTTTCAATATTGTGGGTGGCAGGTGGGAGCATGCGATGGGTAATGTAACGATCGGTATTCATCCTTACCGGTATCCCGAACGGAGACTTGGTTTGGCCCCCGTGTATGTCTTTGGCATTCTTGTATGAGTGTTTAATCCGGTTTATATACCGCTAAAAACGGTGCGACCCAAATTTTTTTATTGCAATTTTGTTTACAATTATTTTTTTTTGTTTTTTTTTTCAGTTTAGTGCTACAGTGGGTTAAAAGGGTTAATATAATCTCTGGCCCTAAATGGCATACATGTTCATACAACAACACATACAAGTGTTAAAATATTATACCTTTTTTATATTAATAATTTTTAAATTCAATGTCGTGCGACAGAAAAAAAAAAGAAATTGCCTACCGACCGACCCACTTCTAAAATTCTGGGTCGGGTTACAGGAAACAAACAATTTTTTAAGGACGGCCCCATATAATAAGAGTAATACAATTATTCCTAAATCCTATTACTTATTGGGGAAGGTGCCAAGTGACTGGTGTGATATGGACCTGGCACCAACAAAGTCGGTTCAGGGCGGAATATATATTCATTTAGATGTACATGTAAATATTTATGTCTCCCCCATGAATGGGGAGACATATTGGTTTTGGCTTGGTTGTCCGTCTGTCTGTCCGAGCTTACAAATGTATACATATGTGGCTAGGAGAACAATAGGTTATGTAATATTCTATTGTTCTGTGATTTTATGTGGCTAAAAATGAGTTTATGTGGCTACAGAACAATAGGGATGAACAAAGGAAAAGGTTTAACCTTTAGTCACATAAGTATCCATTTGTAGGAACTTCCGTCCGTCTGCCCGTCACAAAATTTGTGTCGTGCATATCTCCAAAAGGTTTTGAGTTACAGTCGTGAAACTTTACAGGAATACTTGTCATCGTGTGAAGTTGCGCACCTGGGGTTTTAGATGCTGATTCATCCAGGGTTGGCAATTTCCCGGGAAATAAGAGTATTTCCCAGGACGGCGGGAAATACCGGGAAATATGAATCTTGGTCTTTTTAATTCCAAAATGTCAAGATGAGTCTCTATATTCCCCTATATCTACTATGGTTTATATCTGTGTATACTGATAAGCATACAGATAAAACATTCTGCAATAAAAAAAGAAATAAGTTTATTTAGAGAAAAAAAACATTATTTTCTAGACAATTTTCTTCCCTACATGTATATACAAGTCTATGTAGTATTTGCCAACTGTCTGTTTTATTGTATATGAAAACACCCCTTATTACTATAGTAACCTGCCACTAGTAAAAACTGCTTTTGGAATTTTGAGAAAACCCCTGTTGATAACGGGGATAATCCATGTACAGTGTAATGCACCACCCCCCCCCCCCCCCCCCCCCCCCAAACCCCCCCCCCCCCCCCCCCCCCCCCCTGGCCCGGGGAATAGCGGGGCTTATAATTTTGACTCAGTTAAAGCCCCGCTATGTCCCCGCAATGCGGGGCAATCTGGCTGGTTAAATCCCGGGTAAATGGCCCCGCACCCCGGGGACATCAGTAAGGTTAAATCCCCGGTAAAGGCCCCGCAGTGCGGGGCATATTTCAAAGCTGATATTAAAAAAATTGAGAAGAGAAGGCTTGTTCAATCAATGTGTATAGATGATGTACAAAACATTTAAAAATAACAATTCAATCACTGGGTACAACCCAGTCTAGAGGACAAAGATTGATTGATTGAATATTGTTTAACGTCCGTTCAACAGCAAAGGTCATTATAGACAGGTCGGCATTTTCGAATCCCTGCTCAAAGAGGACAAAGAATTCATCACTGACCTTTATACATTATCTTGTTCTGGGGCGATTTTACGGCTCTTAATATACAAGAATCAGGAAATACGGTTGATTTATTTTAGCAGTCAGAAGCAACAAACTGGTCCAGCCGACTCCATTGGTCTGAGGAGCCACACATGGGTACGAGTACTGCAGATTATTAATAGCAGCTTTAGATTTACGCTACCATGATTTGGTGTCTGTCTGCTGTCAGATGGCTCTTCAGTCACACCAGTAAAGTAACTTAATCCATTTTTATCCACCAGCCGGTGGTACAAAAAGCAATGGGGAATGCAACACCAAGTTTGAAATCAGAAAAGGACTATAGCTTTATATTCTGACATGTACTGCATGTTTAGATATCAATCAAGACAGTGAAAGAACTCAATATTGTCACATGTATACAATGTAGAAGACTTGACATAAATGCTGGGTTCCAGCTAGAACATGACCTCCAAAAAATATGTGTCTCATCATGGCCCTAGAACCACCAGACCTTCCCAATATTTTAATCGGCGTAAACCTGTCCGGTGGCAACTTTCGTAAAAGACCGGTGTCAACTTTCGTGTTTAATATTTGTCGATTATTTGACAACGACATTTTATCAATTTTATCAAAAATATCGGAATGCTGTGCGATGTAATTTTGAATATGAAACGCCGTTGTTGTAAAATAATCGTGAAATAGTAAGATCACAATATTGTGAAGGTCCGGTGGTTTCAGGGCCGTGCTCATGGCAGACAGTTGTATCATACAGTGATACATGTTGTCTGACGCCCACATACAGTGATACATGTTTACAGTGATACATGTTGTCTGACGCCCTCCCTCATACAGTGATAACATGTTGTCTGACGCCCACATACAGCGATACATGTTTACAGTGATACATGTTGTCTGACGATCCAGAAAAAAACTAGTTAAAAAGTATGTTAAAGTCCCGGGGTTACGTCCCCGCATATTTTGGCGAAGTTAAAGCCCCAGGGTTGTCCACGCAGTGCGGGGCATCGTGACAGGTTAAAACCCCGGGGTATGCCCGGCTATTCCCCGGGCCAGGGGGGGCGGGGATTTCCATTGACTGGTGCATAAGTGTAATTGTTTTACAACTTGACATGACCATATACAGACCACCTGGGTTTTTATACAATATGACAAAAGGTGTGAGAGATGGCTGACAATTAACAGCCTGTTGTCATAGCCTGATGGTTTATTAAAGTATAATAGTCTCATCGATGTACATGCAAATAAGTAGACATTAGTAGGCTTTTGGCTAATTTTAACGATTTTAGGTACTGTACATTAGTAGGCTTTTGGCTAATTTTAACGATTTTAGGTACTGTATCTCATACGTACCATCGTTGCACATAGTCTTCACGTTAAATGAATGTCATAATAATAATGCAAATAAGTAATACAAATGCAAAGCATAAAACAACAGTACATTGTCAGTCATATAAGACTTGTAAGAGACTGTGTATGCACATCATGCATGCTAAGATCATTTATTCTCATTTCTTGATACCGAATATTAGTGTGCGAGAAGGTTGACAATGAACAGCCTGTTGTCTAAACATAGTCTGATCATGATGACGTTATCCTTGTGAATTGCATCTAGCAGACACTCAGATGCTTCCTAAAAAATGAAGAAGTAATTTACAAAAAAAATAATACAACCGAAATATAAATGTCATGGTTGCCAAATATTCCACGAGTACCCCTAGTTGGGAATGAAACAGATCTATACATTGTAATTAACCCCTATATCTAATTATTAAGTTCTTGATTGTTTAATTAACTACCGGTATTACTGAGCTTAAAACTTAATTTAAATAACTTTAATTATCAAATAATAACATCAAAATTCATATTTCTCACCGGGAATTCCCGCCCCCGGTATTTCCCGGCCAACCCTGGATTCATCTAGTATTCACGGAGTTATGGCCCTCGACTTAGTGAAATGTGGGGATTTTCAACTTGTGTCGCGAAACTTTACAGGAATACTGGTCATCGTGTGAAGTTGCGCACCTGGGGTTTTAGATGCGGATTCATCCTGTATTTACGGAGTTATGGCCCTTGACTTAGTGAAAAGTGGGGATTTTCAGCTTGTGTCGCGCGTATCTCCAAAAGTATTTCAATTAGAGTTGTGAAACTTTACAGGAATACTGGTCATCGTGTGAAGTTGCGCTTTTTTGGGTTTTAGATGCGGATTCATCCTGTATTTACTGATTTTCAGCTTGTGTCGCGCGTATGTCCAAAAGTATTTCAATTAGAGTTGTGAAACTTTACAGGAATACTGGTCATCGTGTGAAGTTGCGCTTTTTGGGTTTTAGATGCGGATTCATCCTGTATTTACTGAGTTATGGCCCTCGACTTAGCGAAAATTGGGGATTTTCAACTTGTGTCGCGTCGCGCTTATCTCCAAATGTATTTCAGTTAGTCGTGAAACTTTACAGGAATACTGGTCATCGTGTGAAGTTGCGCACCTGGGGTTTTAGATGCGGATTTAAATTCTACTTTTCCGAGTCCTGATAACATGCAGTGGTGGTATTGGGGGAGACATATGTTTTTGTCTGAAAAACAATCATCTAGTCCATTCTGATTTTGGAAGTTTCCCCCAATGCAGCAGGTTACATGCATTATCGAACCCGTTGGCCCGGCTTTAAATGACCTTAGCTGTTGATAGGCCGTTAAACAACAATAAATCAAATCTGTGGGTGGCAGATGGGAGCATGCGATAGTTAATTTAACGATCGGGATTCATCCTTACTGGAATCAGTGTGGCCCTCGTGTACGTCTTCGGCTTTCTTGCAGTGCTCCAGATAAGGAATTAGTAATCGAGTATTATTGTTTTCTGCAGCATGATAAAGGTACATTTTTATTTCTTTTTGATACTCGCTACATGTACTTCTGATTTCAATTGGCTTTTGGCAATTTTAATTTCTAAATTTGTTTTATTTTTTTATCATTTGTTCCCTATTTAATAGGAAGAAAATCAATAATGCATTTGTAAAAGTAAAATATGCATTGAATTTGAAATATTGTGGTATAAAACTCCTTCGATAGACAACTTATCTGGAGCTCTGCTTATTACTTGTCCTTATTCTGGATACCAACTTTGAGCCCAGCAATCCAGTTGTAAACGTGTCATTTACATTACGTATGAACCTCTGACCTACAGGGAACAGATGAAGGACGTCGAGACGGACCGAGCCCCCGACTGGAACCCTGAACAGACCGAGGAGACCGAGAACCAGGAACCAAAGTATGTACAGTAGAACCTCTAAACCGGACACGCAGAATGATTTGTATTAATTATGGTGGGTTCAGATAGTTAACTATTATGCTAATGCGTGTTCCTGTTCGTTTTGCAGTGTAAAACATCTCAAAAGCGGGCACCCTGGGGTCCTCCCAGGGTGTCCGGTTTAGAGAGGTTCCACTGTACCCAGATATTGGTTCTGCACTCCTCACCGCCATAAAAATGTTTCGCGTTGAAAAATGCACCGGTTTCCCGACGAGATGCCACTACTTGGAGCTATTGCATGAATGCATTTTATGTCTAGTAACTGGTACACGACATTTCTGCTGGTTTCTAGACAATATGTGCTCATGCTACAGCTCTACTTGGAACTGAGTGGCATCTCACCGGGGCACCGGTTACCAGACGAAAATATGTTCATGCAGCGTCTTAGAACTGTATGTAGCGGAGTGGGAATTCGCCAGGAATCGGCAACTATTTCAACGCTGAACACTACGTAGGCACTGAGTGCAGCACCAGTGACGCGTGCTCAACGTTGAACACGGATGTGAATTTTCAGGATATATCCTGAAATCATGATTGGAGCTTTATGATAATTGCAGAAAAATACTAATGTTCTACAGTTTTAAGCATTTGTGGGTGCAAAAATATGTTTGTTTAGCCATTTTCAGATTTTGACATTTGGAACTGTTCCCACCCCTGTGAACACGAACTTGTTCGAGGGATGGGTCGTATAACCTAGGGTTTAGAACACCTAACTTCCAAAACCGGAGGTTGTGGGTTCAAACGTTGCCTTGGTCATAAAAAATGCTTTAGTATATCCATCCCAATGGTCAGTCTGACGAGACTTTAAACTGGTCCCGTCTCTATATGACCTTAGCTGTTGCTTGGACGTTAAACCCAATTCACTTTGGTCATGATCGGCAATTTTGGCCCTTATTCTGGAGGCTGTTGAAAACCTCGACCTTTTTCCCTTCATCGTTTAAGTAGCTGTTCACCGTTTCTCATCCACCATACCGTGCCTACAGTAAGAGCACGTACAATACAATGTGTGTGACCAGCTTCGATCAGATCAGCTTGCGCATCCGCAGTCTGATTAGGGTCTACGCTTTTCCCGCTGTTTGCCACCCTACTACAGTGAGAACACGGACAATACAACGTGTGCGACCAGCGCAGTTGGGGCCTATGCTGTTCCATATTCTATCATTCACCTTTTTCCTGCCCACATGAACAGTACAATGTGTGGCCTGCAATACAGCCACAGATCATCCTGCGCATCCTCAGTGATGAGGGCCTACACCGTTCGCTATTCGACTCTTCACAATTTCCCACCCTCCTTACACAGTGAGAGCACAGCCAATACAATGTGTACGACCAACGCAGCCCCAGATCAAAGTGCAAACGGCATAGACCCAGATCAGCCTGTGCATCCGCACATTCTGATGAGAACCTACACTGTTTGCCAGTCCGCCCTCACCGTTTTCCGCCCTCTTCACCAGTGAGACCAACGTAGTCCCAGGTCGGATTGCAACCAGCATAGCCCCAGATCCTGGACTACACTGTTGGCCTTCACTAGTCCCGGCCTTAAATAACCTTAGCTGTTGATAGGCCATTAAACATCAACAGAACTCCAGATAAAGTGGGGTTTTTTGTCACTCGATACTTTACAGAACAAAGATACTTGTATATTTGTATCTTTGTTTAGATAAAGTTTTTATCTGAAAGAGCATTATACCCCCATATTTCAAATTAAATGCGTATTTTACTTTTACAAATGTATTATTGATTTTCTTATTAAATAGGGAAGATTTAAAAAAAAAAATCACTCCTTTGTAAATTTTCAACTTTTTGAAAATCGATACGTATTTTCATATTGCTATGAGTATTTTGTTCTTTTGATCAATGCGTATTCAGCTAAAATAAATGCGTAAAATACGTCGATATGCATCTCTGATAGGCCGTTAAACACCAATAAATCAAATAAACTCACCATTGCCCGTCCTCCATACCCGCAGTGAGAGCACAGAGTCGGTCGAGGCGCCCGAGAAGGAGGACGAGCCCCAGGAGATGACCCTCGACGAGTGGAAGAAGGTGCAGGAGAAGAATCGCATGAAATCCGACTTCAAGATCCGGCGGGCAGGGGAGGGTGTGGACAGCGGGCAGTGGAAGACGGGGCGGGCATACAGGAAGAGTGAGGGCGACGAGGACAGTGAGGAAGAGGAGGAGGAGGAGAGTGACGAGGACGAAGACGTGAGTGGTAGACTTGTTGGCTCGTTTAACTCCGATGTTAATTTTCTGACCCGTATATAGGCAATACAATTGTCACAAATCCAAATAATTACTGGGGTGGCAGCACTTTAGAATCATTGCCAATTTCAAAGATTCTAAAGTGTGGACAAACCATGGTTGTGTTTAGAAAATGGAAAATCACAAATACACTGTAGACGACAAAAAATATTTTTATGAGCTGATTGCTCTGTTCTCCTGTCTCTTGCCCGCCATAATTGAATATAATAGATGTGTGGCATTGACTGGAGAAATGGGGCTTATGTCGGTAGCCACCAGGGTAGACCCACATCAGCCTGTGTTGTGTATCCAGACATTCGGCAACTGAAACACGTGTGGTGGTTCTCGGCCAGTATAAGTGGGCAGTATGTTGGGAGCATGGAAAGGCTACGTTTAATGATGGTTTCATCCGTGACTGAAACCTGGTATCCCTGGTCGGACCCTCTGGTATATTTTTGGCTTTCTGGTAACTGAGTTACCATCTTGTTATACCCATTATAACTGGTAAATGAGAGTTGAATCTTGTTATACCCATTATAAACAAGTAATAATTATTGTACTAATCCTTGTAGTTTTGGGGAGTGGGGTTAAGTGACAGGTGTGGTGAGGACCTGGCACCAGGGGGGCATTTCACTAAACTTTGTATGACTAAAATGTTTGTAAGTGCAAAATTATGATAGTCTGTAAATTTCATATTAACAATGTTTTCTTGTAAACTACCATGGATTTTACATTTATTGAACATATGCAGCCTATGCTCAATAAATGTTAATCCATCAATTGAAATTTCTAGACGATCATAAATTTGCACTTCCGAACATTTTAGTCGTATTAAGTTTAGTGGAACGGGTTATTCTTTATTTCAATGATGTATATATATTTTTTTGTAGAAAATATTCAGTTCTGATTTTGAGATCACAGTAGGTAATATATGGGATTCGACCCCCGTTACCTTAGCTTAAAATGACGTTGGCTGTTGACAGGCCGTTAAACACGATTAAATCAAACCAGATAAGCTTTGTGTCTAAAGAGTATTGTACCAAATGATTTAAAATTAAATGCGTATTTTATTTTTACAAATGTAATATCGATTTTCTTCATTATTAAATGGGGAACAAATGTTCAAATCAAATTTAAACATTCACTTATTTGAGTGACTGTATTATTAATTATAGGTATACTGGAGTCGGGTTGTCCGTCCGTCCGTCCGTCCGTCGTCGTCCGTCCGTCCGTCTTAACATCAGAGAAATATTGTTATAACTTCTACTTCCTTCATCTAAAATGCTTGATATTTCACACATGCATTCCTGTAAGGCTCTACTACCATACTGTGCCAAATCCACGAGCGTCCAACCCCCGCTGATCCCAAGGTCAAATACTTGGTCTCTTTACAAAACTTAACATCAGAGAAATAAGTTATAACTTCTATTTCCTTCATTGAAAATTCTTAATATTTCACTTGTGCATTCCTCTAAGGTTGTACTATCATGCTGTGACAAATCTACGACCGTCCAGCTCCCGCTAATCCCAAGGTCAAGGTCACCTATTTAGTCTCTTTACAAAACCTAACATCAGAGAAATATGTTATAACTTCTATTTCTTTCATCGAAAATTCTTAATATTTCATGGATGCATTCCTCTAAGTCTCTACTATCATGCTGTGACAAATTCCCGCTGATCTCGAGGTCAAGGTCACATAGTTAGTCTCTTTACAAAAATTAACATCAGAGAAATCGGTTATAACTTCTATTTACTTGCTCGGATCTGCTTCACATTTCATACACGCATTGCTCCAATGGACCTCTACCACCCTGTGACAAATTCACGTTCATGCCGCTCCTGCTAAGCCCAGAGTGAAGGTCACAAGCCCACACACTTGGACATTTTTTCATATTTTAGGGGTATTCCGTAAGCCCCCGCTTACTGACAAATCTAGTTTATACTGTAATAGAATATAATTCACTTGTTTGAGCTACAAAAGGCAAACACCGTTTCATTTTTGCAGCTGAACAAAACATATTTTCAACTTTTATTACATTTTCGCTACTCTATTTGAAAATCAATGCGTATTTTCACATTGATGTCAGTATTTTATACTCTCACTGTTGATAATCAATGCGTATTCAACTAAAATAAGTGCATAAAATTCGCCAATACGCACCTTATCTGTAGCTTTGATGACCACGTATCTACTCCATTCCATTTCAGGAGGACGAGGCGAAAAACAAGCGGCTCATCAATGAGATTCGGATCACGTTTAACGACTCGCCGCGGCGTGGGCGTGGTGGACGACGACCACGGGGGGCACGTGGCCCTAGGGGTGGGCGTGGTGAGGGTGGGCGGGGCGGCCCCAGGTCCACTGCCCCAAAGTTCGATGATGAGAACGACTTCCCCACCCTCGTGAAGACGGAGGCGTGAAGTTCACGTACAAACCACTCGCTTGGTTTATCATAGTTGTAACAAAGTGCTCTGCGTGGGTTTATCTCGGTAACTTACATTGACAATGGTTATGATCGTGCAGTATCTTTCCAAGAATGTTTACCACAGTCACAAGTGTACAGCTGACGACGGGACAAACTTTTGTTTCTATGGTGTTGCTGTGATTGTTCATCGTTGATGGATGTTGGACAATTCATTATTGAGTTTATCTAGACTTGGTTACAGGACCATTCACCTGCCCCGAATATTTACATGAGAAACTGACGCCGCGTTTTCTGCTTTCTCTGTAGCTGGCATTGAGTTGATATCAGGGAAGTATATTGTGGCACTTACTCGCATATGAACGGTGTAGTCATCAACTTCATTTTAAACTCAAAATCATGATTTAATTCCATTTTTGTGTAATATGTGTATGTATGTATATATATCCACTATTTAATAGGCACCAAATGCTAGGCAGTCCGTGCTAATACTGCAGTGTTTAGAACAGACCTGTGAACTATTACTAGTGTGTGTTGTGTAACGTGCCGCCACAGAATGCATGGGATCCGGTTAATGCCGGCTTCTGTCTGTGGCACTTCCATGAATGTGCTCATTTTGTAGTACATGTGTTGTGTTCACAGTGTCGTGTCACTGCATGTGTCACTGGCATTCGCTTCCGTTCCAATAATTGCATGGGAATTATATATGCCTGATTCGGCAATCGTATCGAAAAAAGGTTATTAAATTGTTTCGACCAAGGTCAGTTGAATGGACTACTGCATCTAGTCTTGAAATTCGCTCATTTGAATCGGCTAAAATGGTTTCTTGACCACACAATTGCATAGTTTTCAAAACAGTGCTGCTGTTTAGAGCATAAATATCCCATGCTTGGGTGTTGCATTATATACAATTCCAGTCAGACCTATACCCATTTGCATTTGAAAATATTTTCAAAACAGACCTTGGTGCTATATTTCTGTATATGGTGAATAAATGAATTCCACATTTCCTTTGTAAAAAAAATATTTAAAGTATATTGAACACCATAGAAATCTGTTTATTGAAAATTCTCACATGCGATTGGGTATACTTGGCCGGTTACATATCGCATAAATCCAGGCTAGACTGGTCATACATGCTGTAAATGACAGCTAAATTGGTTTATATTTCACCGCATGATTACTCTTGTGGAGTCTCCGGTTGCCAGTATTTGTAATTGGAAAATTGGGCAAGTTTGTCGAAAAATACAAAATATTCACAAACTGCACATCCTGATCTCAACAGAATCTACACTATTTGCAAACATTTCCACTTGGCTCTGTAGTGTTGAAATGGTAAATCCGTTTGTGGCCGATTTTAATAATGGCTATTCTTAACGTTAACATGTATGTATTGCACAATTAGCCTGGGTATCTCCCAAGTACTAGCTCAATCATTTACTCCCTACTTCGTCATTGTAAACCTGGTGCGAGATATCCAGCGATCGATTTGTTATTTAAGAAACAGTAAAATCCATAAAAAATTGTGTTCACTGTTTGTACGTTTATGGGGTTCATCCTTACCGGAATCTCGGTGTCCCTTGTTGGGCCCTCGGGGTAAGTTTTTGGTGTGCGTCAGTTTTAAAAAAAAAAATGATGCCCTCGGTCTGTGTAGAGCCTGGAGGCATATAGTGTTTGGAATGTGTGTTCTTTATATCCGATACATCATCTGAGCCAGTTTCTGGCAAATTAAACATTCACCATTACCTCGCGTATTGATTGACATTATTATACATTTTATACAGGGTTGGCAATTTCCCGGGAAATAAGAGTATTTCCCGGGACGGCGGGAAATACCGGGAAATACTGGGAAATAAGAATTTGGATACCGGGAAATAAGTATTTGGATGATTTTGGTGGTAAATACGGGTATATATACCATACAATTTCTATTACCCGGTGTACTGATTGTAGTATCATGTGTGCAGGATGAAAATGAACTGCTTTTGAAGAATATGACGAAAAATACAGGCATTCATAGTGGCATTTACGCATTGCTTATAATCTTTATATAAATGTTAGAGATCTAACATTATTGAGACTGTTCATTATTACTCTAATATACATTGTATACAAACACAGTTTAAGGAGTTTATACATACATTTATTGGAGGTATTTTAAATGTTTAATGTAGTAGGCAAAATGCAAATGTTTTTAGGATTATCCCTGAAATGTGTTCATAATATAGCTGTATTATTAAAATAATCAATTAGTTATTAAAGAAGTCAGAATCATAATTTGAGATGACCCACACTGTTTGTTTGTACACAATTTCAATTAGCAATGCCCAGTCAGGTGTTAAGGTGTGTTGTGGGACTTCAATTTCAAGATACATGTAGGTGTGAGAGTTGTCAGCCAATTAGACAAAGGTGTCCATACTCTATAGTCCTAATCTCACTGGAATACACTGTCAGAGCGGATAGTGGACAGTGGCTTCCATCTAACAGACAACCAGGTGTCTGTATTGCCTAAAAACAAAACAATACTATACTTGTCAAATTGAGTTTTACTCGACCTTGCATCATATAAGGCACCCAAATCCACACTCAGTTATGTTCCAGTAAATCTCAGAGAGGTAGCGAGGAAATCGACTGGTGAAGACAGACTACTGGCTGAAGAAACATTCCAACAAGAAAAACGAAAAAACGAAAAAATAAATGAAAAAAAAAACAATAAAATAAAAAAAAAAAAAAAACAATAAATCCCAAAAAAAACTGTTGTGGTTGCCAATGATGCCACCTGATGAGTACCCCTGACAGGGACGAAACAGTTTAAGCACTTATAGAGTGGTAGCAATGCATACAAATGAGCAAAAAACGTGTTTGGAAGACACGTAATCTTATTTCCCGGTATTTCCCACTTCTGGGCTTATTTCCCGGGGCGGGAAATACCGGTATTTCCCGGCCAACCCTGATTTTATATCAATGTAAATTTGCACACTGATATCAGGTGGGGATAACCGTGTTTTGTTAAAATGTTATTAACGGACATTACTATTTATTCTCTGTATTTATTTATTTTTTTATGTGCAATGGTCATGCTTTATAATCTGTCGAAAATATTACTAAATGATTATATCTGTATAGCGGGCACTCGTAACAGAATTGTACACTTATTTATTACCTTTAACATTTTGTGCCTACTGCAGAGCTGCCAACTGTTCCGATTTTTTCGTATTTCCGGAAAATACGTTAAAAATACGGAAGTACGGACAATAATTAAAAAGTACGATTTTTAAAAAAATCAGCGCGGGAATATCTGGAAATAATAATTTTGTTTCACAATTCTGCCAATAATTCCTATTTTTAGCTCACCTGAGCGAAGCTCGTGTGAGCTATTGTTACCGCAATGTGTCCGTCGTCGTCCGTGAATATTTTCAAACGTCTTCTCCTCGGTAACCATTGGGTCTATAGTCACCAAACTTCATGGTCATGGTCCTTAGGTAGGGGGATTACAAAATTGTTAAAATGACGTCATTACGTAATCCAAGATGGCTGCCGTCTAAAAATAGCACAAATTCTTAAAAAATCTTCTCAAGAACCGCCAACCGGATTTCGACAAAACTTGCTAGGAATGATCGATGTACATTGCTCTTTCAAAGTTGTTAAAATGGTGACCCCGGGGTCAAAAATGGGCGTGGCCCGTGGGGTCAAATTGTGGTCAAATTTTATTTTTGACCTAATATGGTCCTGTCATATATCAAATTGAAGGTATCAATGAGGCGATCACTCTGATGCATTTTCAAAATTCTTCTTCACATGAACTGCTTGGCCCATGGTAGCCAAACTTAAGTTATGGTCCATGTGTGAAAATGGAGGTAATCGCTAATCCAAGATGGCCGCCATCTAAAAATAGCACAAATTCTTAAAAAATCTGCTCGTGAACCGCTAGCCGGATTTCGACGAAACTTGGTAGGAATGATCGATGTACAATGCTCTTTCAAAGTTGTTAAAATGGTGACCCTGGGGTCAAAAATTGGCGTGGCCCGTGGGGTCAAATTTTATTTTTGACCGAATATGGTCATGTTGTATATCAAATCGAAGGTATCAATGAGGCGATCACTCTTGATACATTTTTTTGTCCAAATCGGATTGTTATGTCATCCAAGATGGCCGCCGAAATGTCAAAAGGTTCTTTTATTAGAGATTTCAAAATTCTTCTTCACATGAACCGCTTGGCCCATGGTAGCCAAACTTAAGTTATAGTCCATGGGTGAAGCCTTTTCAGATTTGTTAAAATGGAGGTCATCGCTAATCCAAGATGGCCGCCGTCTAAAAATAGCATAAATTCTTAAAAAAATCTTCTGAACCACTAGCCGGATTTCGACGAAACTTGGTAGGAATGATCGATGTACATTGCTCTTTGAAAGTTGTTAAAATGGTGACCCCGGTGTCAAAAATGGGCGTGGCCCGTGGGGTCAAATTTTATTTTTGACTGAATATGGTCCTGTCATATATCAAATTAAAGGTATCAATGAGTCGATCACTCTGGTGCAATATTTGTCGGAATCGGATGATTGTCATCCATGATGGCCACCAAAAGGTCCATTTATTCAAGATTTTGAACGTCTTTTTCTCAGGAACCAGGTGAAGCATTTTCAGATTTTGTAAAATGAGTCGTCACTTAATCCAAGATGACCGCCATCTAAAAATAGCACAATTTTTTTAAAACACATGAACTCAATGTCACATTCTCCTCTGGTGTTCATGGAGTCAGGTGAGCGAATTAGGGCCATCATGGCCCTCTTGTTTATTTACCCGTAATCATACTCGCCTAGGCGCTTACCATTTTGATTCTTGTTGTGTAGTGCTAGTAGTTTCAAGCGCTCGGTGATATTGATTTATTCATCACGTGCATTCATAAAATGTCTGCTCCAAAGCGCGCAGCCAAATTTGGGTCTTTTTTATCGAAATAAGTTCAGCGAACACAGATGTTTATCATTTATTACAGCAGACATGGCCCAATTTGGTCCTATCAAAGCGCGGTGATGAACTTGCGTCTTGCAAGCAGTGTAATTGTGATGTTTCGGTTGGTCATGGTGGCCGAGACAAGGCTGTACAAAATTTACTTTATGCATATAAGTGAGTACTGATTTGTGTTCCGGAAAACATATGTGGTGTTCCTGAAAATAGCTACTTTTTCTCTCCATGTTCCTCATGTGACCGACCTGGGGTTGGCAGCTCTGCTACTGTGGCATGTACCTTTAAGAAGTTTGACAAAGTTTCTCAATTATATCATAACTTCTATATTCCTTGAAGGGATACTTAAATATTTTAACACAGCAAATCCATTCTGCCCTTAATATGTCCATGGCCTTTTGACATTTACAACTTTTTCACAATGGGTAATTTAAAGATCGGCGTTCATCCTTAATGGAATTCCGACTGGAGACCAGGTTTGGCCCTCACATACGTCTTTGGCATTTTGTATGTGGCAGTTGCATCTGGTTATACCCCTATGCGAGTATTATGATTGTTCGTAATCCTATTTTAGGGGCAGGGGCCCAAGTGACTGGTGTGGTATGGACCTGGTAATAATTTTAAAAGTTTACATCTGACCATGATTTTTCTCACATTAACAAATACGTTGATGCCTTACATATTATTATAATAACATAAAATTCATTAGTATAGTGGGAGGTAACTGCTGACAATGGGGCCCGAAAAGGCAAATTAAAATACATGAGGAGACCCATTTTTTCGGACACTAGGATTTTCCACGATATTTACTTTTTGTCCGCTAAAACTGCAAAATTTCAGTGAAAGTAATTAATACTGTATGGTATTGATCAAATGATAGCAATTATTGCATGTATTACTTCAAAGATACTGTTAATTCCTTTATTCTGTACGCTTTGCCTCTTCAACACAAGCGCCCGGTCCCGATAATCAAGTTCCACGTCATACAGGTGTCAACAGAAGTTGGCAGGTATGAAAACAGTTCAATTTAATAGTTTTACTCCTTTTTCTTGGAAATCTTCACACCCGACAACTGGAAATGACCACCTTAATGACCAGGAACAAAAATCTTGTATGAAAATGCAAAATTAAGCGTTCACGAGGGTGTCCGGGAAAATGGGTCGCCTACCAGTACACATTGAAAATGTGCACCTTGGACCTTGGTGTTTTTATGCCGAAAACATATCCCCTTCAGGGGTTGAAATTTCACTCGCCCAGCTCGCCATGGCGAGTGCTTTTTGTGGCGGTCGAGTACTTTCTACAGGCACTCGCCCAGTTTGGCGAGTGAAAGATTTGGTCGGGATTTTTTTTGTGGAAGAAATTGCCAATTAATTCCATCGATAACGGCCAACAAATGGTATTAATTCAGCAACCATTTGTTGTTTACAGTTTACGTCAATTTGCGGGAAGTAAGCTTCAAGCAGTGTCTATGTACACGGTTACGGGTAGAATCGCTAGCGATTTTGAACACGGTCCATATCGGGTAAGTTTAATTCACGGATTATTTGTCGGCTGTACGCGGCCGGGCTAACAAATAATATGACTGCGAGTATAGACTAGTGTATACGCGGCCACATATATCGTCTCGTATACAGTTGGGTTAACGCGCATTTCCGACGCCGAACATAACGGCTTGGGACGAAACGGTCGGCGCCGGGTCCGAAACCATTGAATTTAGTAATTAAGGCAGCACGCAGCGCATGCAAACATAGCCACTATAAATTAAACAGAATCTATGTCACTCAACGCTTATAGAAAATAAGAAGTGTGCAAGCCTCTGAGCAAATTCGCTGCTATTTGTTTGTTTATGTTCATTTAATACTTAAAATATAAATAACAATAATAGTGAATATGTCTCATACGTTTTGGTAATGATCATATGTAAAAGCTTTTTTTTAAATAAGATGCAACATTACAAATACTGGAAATAGCAATTTCTTTTTTAAAAAAACTGGGCAAGTAACTTTTTGACCTGGGCAAGTACTTTTTTTTTGTACTCGCCCAGCTGGGCGAGTGGAAAAAAAGGATTTGTTCAACCCCTGCGGCCTTTTTGGCCATTTTTAGCTCATGAGAGTTATTGTAATACCGCAATGTGCGTCGTCGTCCGTGAACATTTTCAAACGTCGTCTTCTCTGTAACCATTGGGCCTATAGTCCCCAAACTTCATGGTCATGGTCCTTAGGTAGGGGGATTACACCATTGTTAAAATGACATCGTTACGTAATCCAAGATGGCCGCCGTCTAAAAATAGCACAAATTCTTCAAAAATCTTCTCGAGAACCGCCAACTGGATTTCGACAAAACTTGGTAGAAATGATCGATGTACAATGCTCTTCCAAAGTTGTTAAAATGGTGACCCTGGGGTCAAAAATGGGCATGGCCTGTGGGGTTAAATTTTATTTTTGAATGAATATGGTCATGTATATCAAATCGAAGGTATCCATGAGGTGATCACTTTGGTGCATATTTTGTCGAAATCGGATTGCTATGTCATCCAAGATGGCCGCCGAAATGTCAAAAGGTTCTTTTATTAGAGATTTTAAAATTCTTCTTCGCATGAATCGTTTGGTCCATGGGTGAAGCCTTTTCAGATTTGTTAAAATGGAGGTCATCGCTAATCCAAGATGGCCGCCGTCTAAAAATAGCACAAATTCTTCAAAAATCTTCTCGAGAACCGCCAACTGGATTTCGACAAAACTTGGTAGGAATGATCGATGTACAATGCTCTTTCAAAGTTGTTAAAATGGTGACCCTGGGGTCAAAAATGGGCATGGCCTGTGGGGTCAAATTTTATTTTTGAATGAATATGGTCATGTATATCAAATCGAAGGTATCCATGAGGTGATGCTCTGGTGCATATTTTGTCGAAATCGGATTGCTATGTCATCCAAGATGGCCGCCGAAATGTCAAAAGGTTCTTTTATTAGAGATTTTAAAATTCTTCGCATGAATCGCTTGGTCCATGGGTGAAGCCTTTTCAGATTTGTTAAAATGGAGGTCATCGCTAATCCAAGATGGCCGCCGTCTAAAAATAGCATAAATTCTTAAAAAATCTTCTCTTGCTGGCCTGATTTCGACGAAACTTGTTAGGAATGATCGATGTACACTGCTCTTTCAAAGTTGTTAAAATGGCGAGCCCGGGGTCAAAAATGGGCGTGGCCCGTGGGGTCAAATTTTATTTTTGACCAAATATGTTCATGTATATCAAATTGAAGGTATCGATGAGACGATTGCTCTGGTGCAATATTTGTCGGAATCGGATGATTATGTCGTCCAAGATGGCAGACGAAAGGTAAAAAGGTCGTCCTTTTATGAGAGATTTTAAACATCATCGTCTCATGAACCGATTGGCCAATTGTCAGCAAACTACCTGTATGTTCCTTAGGTGAAGCCTTTCCAAAGTTGTTGAAATCCACAACCAACCAACCAACCCTTACCCCAAGGTCAAGGTCACAAACTTGGCATGTTCATAAACTGAACGTTGGGGTAAATTTTGTGCAACTTCTGTTTATTTACAGGAAACGCCTTCATATTTCATACATGCATTCATCTGATGATACTCTATTGTGCTATATCAAATCCATGACCCATCCCTTTCTCCAAGGTCAAGGTCACACACTGAGCACATTCATAAACTTAACGTTGGGGTCACAGGGCTGTACAAATTGATTTTTTAGCCACTTGTCCCGGACAAGTGACTTGACAAAAGTGACTTGCCCGGACTTGTCCCGGAAAATATAATTTTCAGGGCAAGTAATTTTGAAAAAGTGACTTGTCCTCGTAAGATTTCTATACGAAACTGTCCCAAAACAAAAACTATTATCATAGTTGTTAAATATAATACAATTGAGCACTTGGCACATATACATATTATATTAAATATCTATAATAATACACATTGTATAGTACATATTTATTCTTGTGGTCTTTTGTCACTGTGCCACCGCGGACATAACGTTGCGACAAGTGCATACTCAAAACACATTTATCGACAATAATAAAACATAAAAATCGTAAAAATAGTGAGAATCGTCTCGCGTTTTCGCGATCTCGCCTTTCGCTTTTGAAAAATTCGGATTAGTTTTGCTCATGCATCATGTGCATGTGCGACGTGTTTGCAAAACGCGAGATTGAATATGATAGAATTTCGCGTTTTCGTCTCCAAAGCTCGAAAACGCGAGGTTGCCACATGTCCCTAATAGGACACGTAAACATTGTCTTAGGAGACGATTCTCATGTGCTGCAAAAACATTTTTACGTTTTTATTAAGAAATAGAACACATGTGGACAAACATCTATATTTCTTGACAACAAAAACATAAGTTGACAAAAAATGATACTCGTCTTAGGAGACGATTCTAATGTGCTGCCAATACACGTTTATTGAGAAAAAAAACAACATATTTCGATACGTGTTATTGGTTAGGCTACTGTATTGCATCGTCGACCTATACACAAGATCGTGAAAACGCGAAACCAAATCGCGAGGCGAAAACGTGAGATTCTATTGTATTCATTCTCGCGTTTTCGCCTGGCTATCTCGCGTTTTCGAGACCGCGATGTCGCGTTTTCGCCTCGGCCTTTTCACAATGTCGCCTTCCGCTTTTGGAAATACGTTTGTTCAAGTCATTATGCAGGCTCGTAGCCTGGGGTGGGGGGGGGGGGGGTCGGACGACGCCCCCCCCCCCCCCCCCCCCCCACCCCCCCCCCCCCCCCCCCCCCCCCCCCCCCCCACGCCCAGCCTCGAGGTCCAATTTTTCAGGAAAAAAAAATCGGGTATGGAAGGTCACAGTTAGAAACTTGGCTGTTGCGGAGAATGCAGGAAATTGCATTTCAGACCACCCACCTATATTTCAAATTTTCCCCGTCCCGTGGGGGGGGGGGGGGGGGGGGGGGATGCCGCCGGACCCCCTAGATACCTCAGGCCCCTTGGGCCTTCGAAACGACCCCCCCCCCCCCTTCAAACAGGTCTGGCTACGGGCCTGTAATATGTGTGTGTAGAATGCATGCATGTTGAAATTGAGTTTTGCGCATACATTACATGTACGTACGTACGTAGAATGCAATTCGAACTAGCATGCTTTATATGCATGTACGTACGTAGAACGCAAATCCAACACGCATGCTGTCTACACATGCATGGGAAAATCGTATTTCCAAAAGTGGAAGGCGAGATCGAGATCGCAAAAACGCGAGATTGTAACAAAAAAGAAATATGGCCGTACCCACCCATCCCCAATTAGCACATTTGCGACATATCATTTTCGGTCTAGCTGCACACCTGATGGTGTTTACAATCATCAGTCGCTAATCCAGTTTCACGTGCAAAGTGTGACTGACCTTTAGAATTCTGTGGAAACAAACATACCAAAACCACGCTATGTAGTCGCTCACGTCATCGCATAGCCGATGAATTGATAATTACACATTAGCTTGTGGAATTTCACATTTGTTTGATTTTTTGATAAAACCATGATGGCAGCACATGAGAATCGTTTCCTAAGACGATTCTCAAATGTTGTCAAAATATGTTTTTGTAAAGAAATATCAATTATTCGGGTTTTCTTTTCACATTTGTCCGATGTCTTAATAAAACATGTTTTGGCAACACATGAGAATTGTCTCCTTAGACGATTATAATACTTTGTAAAAAGAATTGTCACATTTGTTTGATTTCTTAGACCGTACAAACAATTGACAAATTCAGAAATCCACAACTTAATTTGTGTTTCTCGAGTCGGGTTTCATATGATGGCGAGGAAATACGATCGATTACACACCGTGAAAATCTTGTTGGAATGTAAATGTCAATTGTCACGTAGGCCATTTCAGTTTACTGCGCGTTACATCAGCTGTTATTCTAAGTACGTATGGTCGCTCGTTAGGAGCATTTCTTTCCTTCGTTTATAAGGTATGGGTTGTGACCTAGGGCTTAGAACACCGACTTCCAATCTGGAGGTTGTGGGTTCAAACATCGCATTGGGAATCAAACATACCTTCATTGTATGTCCATCCCATTCAATTTCACTTTTTTTCTCTTGGCCTGTCGACGCAGTGAGACGAAAACGTTAACAACATAAAATAAATCAATAACCATCGATCGCCGCAGAATATTTTCGCTAATTCGCTATTTACTTTCAAATTCGATTAAATTAATATAATCAGGGTCGCTGTAGATTGCTATATCACTTTCTTGCGATACACAGGTACTGTGTAACACAGTAGCTGCGAATCGCCAGGACGCCCGCAGCGTTATCGATCGATAAAGTGGTCAGTTTTGGGATTCAGTTTATGACAGTCCGGTTCCAAAAAACGGGCTTGTGGCGGGACGTTCTAACAGAAAATAGTGACTTGCCCGGGACTAAATTCCAGCATAGAGGCACTTGCCCGAGATTAAAACCGACTTGTCCCGGGCGTCGGGCGTGCCAATTTGTACAGCCCTGCGGTCAGAGCTCCAGATAAGCTGCGTTTTTGCATAAATACCAAATTGAAATGAGAAGTAGCGAGTATCAAAAAGCAATAAAATCGTTATGGTATCTTTATCATGTTGCAGAAAACAATAAAAAAAAACACGCATATAGCATATTTTCCATTGAAAACACATTTTGGTATTTCATTCGAATTGAGGGAGACAATTCTCATGAAATGCCAAGACATGTTTTAATTTCGAAGGAAACTATTCAATAATTGCGATCTGCTGATGTGTAACCAGTAGGGTGATTTTATTTTACCCAATTCGAATTTTGAAATACCCAATTGCTTCAGAAATGATGAGAGTGACAATACTCAATTACTAATTCCTTATCTGGAGCCCTGGTTGGGGTAAATGTCTTATAATATCTGTTTCCTTACATGGAACGCCTTGATATTTCATACATGTATTCCTCTGATGATACCCTATCGTGCTATAGCAAATCCATGACCCACCCCTTACCCCAAGGTCAAGGTCTAAGCACATTCATAAACTTACAACTGTGCCAAGTTTGAGTGAAGGCTGCCAACAGGCGAGCTTCGCTGTCTTCTGACAACCTTGTTAGAAGCATTAACTATGGCTGTCGGTCGCCATTTTTGCGGACAGGTTTATTCGCTGGAACTCGTACTTACTTTGTGGTAAAAAAGTGGAACTTTCATAAACGGTTATACAGTAATTCATATTTTATAATACCTACTTTGATGGTAAATGTATCAATTTAAAGGTGTCTCTAAGATCCAATTTTGGTATATAATTTGTATGTCTACGACGGGTGTAATTAGGGAGTCAAAGGTGAAGGTCAAATATGTTTTTTTTTGCCGAAAGTAGTCGTGTTGTATATCAGACAGAAGATATTGAAGAGTAGATCACCCCGGTATGATTTTTAGCTCGCCTGCATGGAGTGCAGAAGAGCTTATCCACCGGCGTCGTCGGCGTCGTCGTTTCCTTTCATGGAACACCTTGTTATTTCATACATGCATTCCTCAGATGACCCTCTATCATGCTGTAGCAAATCCATTACCTTACCCAACACCCAACCCTTACCCCAAAGTCAAGGTCACAAACTTAGCAACGTTGGTGGTAAATGTTGTGTAACTTCTGTTTATTTACAAGGAATGCCTTCATATTTCATACATGCATTCATCTGGTGATGCTCTATCGTGCTATAGCAAATCCATGACCCACCCCCACCCCTTTCCCCAAGGTCAAGGTCACAAACATAGCACATTCATAAACTTAACTTTGGGGTAAATGTCTTATAACAGCTGTTTCCTTTCATGGAACGCCTTGATATTTCATGCATGCACACATCTGATGATACTCTATCATGATATAGCAAATCCATGACCCACCGCCCACCCCTTATCCCAAGGTCACAAACTTAGCACATTCATAAACTTAACGTTGGGGTAAATGTCTTATAACATCCGTTTCCTTTCATTCAACGCCTTGATATTTATGCCCCCGCTACCGAAAGGTACGGGGGCATATAGTGTTACCGGCGTCCGTACGTACGTCCGTACGTCCGTCCGTCCGTCCGTACGTCCCGATATTACCATATTTTTTAGTAACTTCTACATGGCTTCACATATTATGTCAATATTTATACACGTGATACATATGAACATGCCTTACACACTCCCCCCCCCCCCCCAGTACTTCGATCTTCACCTTTGGCCTTCACCTTTTCCACTTTAAATGTTTGCTTGCTTGGCACTTTGGGACAAATCTACGTGCACGTTTCTCAATCCTACAATAACTTCTCAATACTTTTGCCAATCCCTTAAATATTTATACACATGATACATATGAACATGCCCTACACACTCTACCACCCAGTACTTCCACCTTGACCTTTGACCTTCACCTTTTCTACTTTAAATGTTTGCTTGGCACTTTGGGACAAATCTACGTGCACGTTTCTCAATCCGACACTAACTTCTCAATACTTTTGCCAATCGCTTAAATATTTATACACATGATACATATGAACATGCCCTACACACTCCACCACCCAGTACTTCGACCTTCACCTTTGGCCTTGGCCTTTTCCACTTTAAATGTTTGCTTGGCACTTTGGGACAAATCTACGTGCACGTTTCTCAATCCTACACTAAACTTCTCAATACTTTTGCCAATCGCTTAAATATGTATACACATGATACATATGAACATGCCCTACACACTCCACCACCCAGTACTTCGACCTTGACCTTTGGCCTTGACCTTTTCCACTTTAAATGTTTGCTTGGCACTTTGGGACAAATCTACGTGCACATTTCTCAATCCTACACTAACTTCTCAATACTTTTGCCAATCTCTTAAATATTTATACACATGATACATATGAACATGCCCTACACACTCCACCACCCAGTACTTCGACCTTGACCTTTGGCCTTGACCTTTTCCACTTTAAATGTTTGCTTGGCACTTTGGGACAAATCTACGTGCACGTTTCTCAATCCTACACTAACTTCTCAATACTTTTGCCAATCGCTTAAATATGTATACACATGATACATATGAACATGTCCTACACACTCCACCACCCAGTACTTCGACCTTGACCTTTGGTTTTAACCTTTTTCCACTTTAAATGTTTGCTTGGCACTTTGGGACAAATCTACGTGCACGTTTCTCAATCCTACACTAACTTCTCAATACTTTTGCCAATCGCTTAAAGATTTCTTAAATATTATACACATGATACATATGAACATGCCCTACACACTCCACCACCCAGTACTTCGACCTTGACCTTTGGCCTTGACCTTTTCCACTTTAAATGTTTGCTTGGCACTTTGGGACAAATCTACGTGCACGTTTCTCAATCCTACAATAACTTCTCAATACTTTTGCCAATCGCTTAAATATTTATACACATGATACATATGAACATGCCTTACACACTCCACCACCCATTACTTCGACCTTCACCTTTTCCACTTTAATTGTTTACTGGGACAAATCTACGTGCGCGTTTCTCAATCCTAAACTAACTTTCACACACGCATTGCTCCAATGGTCCTCTACCGCCCTGTGACAAATCCACATTCGTCCTGCCCCCGCTAAGCACAGGGTCAAGGTCACATACTTGGTGCGTTTGAAACGTTAACATTCAGTTAAATGGCTTATAATTTGTGTTTCCTTGCTCGGATCTGCTTCACATTTCACACACGCATTGCTACAATGGTCCTCTACCGCCCTGTGACAAATCCACATTCGTCCCGCCCCCACTAAGCCCAGGGTCAAGGTGCGTTCAAAACCTTAACGCTCTGGTAAATGGCTTATAATCAAATATGCCTCGTTTTCTTTGGCTGCCAGTGGGGGCATTCGTGTGCCGACAGGCCACATTTCTAGTTCATACATGCATTTCTCAGATGACCCTTTATCATGCTGTAGCAAACCCACGGCTCACCACCCAACCCTTACCCCAAGGTCAATGTCACAAACTTGGCATATTGATAAACTTAACGTTGAGGTAAATGTTGTGTAACTTCTGTTTCATTAGAGGGAACGCTTTGACATGCATTCCTCATGTGAATAGCTATCATGCTGTAGCAAATCACCAACTTAGTGCGTCCATAAACTTAATGTTTGGTTAAATTTTGTATAACTTCTGTTTTCAGGGACCGCATTGATATTTCGTACCATACATGCATTCATCTTAATATGCTATATCATGCTATAGCAAATCCACGACCCACCTTCCACCACTGACCCCAATGTCAAGGTCCACCGTACACCCCTTAACCCAAGGTCCAGTTATATAATATGCATGTTTTTATACAACTGTGCCAAGTTGTTGAAGGCTGCCAACAGGCGAGCTTCGTTATCTTCTAACAACTCTTGTTCTACATTTTTGTATCCATTCTATATAATTTCTACTTTACACATCTCCACCTAAATTAGTATACATATTTAGCACAGCGAGAGGAAGAAATAAGGCTATAGAGTTTCAAATTCTCATCAATGTTTCTTGCCTTGGTGACAGGTTAACATTTCTGCATCTTCAACGGGCATATTGTGTGACTTACTGCACTTTTGTTATTAAAAGTTGGCAGGTGGGGATTATATACAGTAAATTAATTGTATATTGCCAGTAGCCTATTTCATCAACATTGCAAAGTAAACTTTAGTAACAAAGTATACTTTGAGGGAGAAATTTTCAATTTTATGATAAATTTATTAATTTTTATTATACTGAATTTATTACATTATCACAGCCAATTTGGCTGTGATAATGTAATAAATTCAGTATAATAATTCTGCCTACTTTTAATCATGAAATATATGCGTTTGTTAGTTCTATATGAAATAATGCATTTCAGGAAAAATAAATGATTACTCCCTCAAAGTATACTTTGCTAGTAAAGTATACTTTGCAATGTTGATGAAATAGGCTACTGATGATCTCAGAGCCACTGGACACACAGGTTGAAGTAACGAACCAAGGTATATACATACATTAAATATACATAAAAGCATCAATAAGTGAGAAAACAAAATACGCTAACATTTTTTTAATCCATCTTTTAACACATTAATGTATAGGAGGAAGTAAATAATTTGTTTAGCTTTATTTTTTCTCTTGATGCTTTTTTTTGTAATTCAATGTATTTATAGACCATGGTCCGTCACTTCAACCTGTGGCCGGACACACACATCTGACACACCGATGTTGTGTATTGAGGGAGCAACTGCTGATTAGATTCAGCCGTTGATTTGTCGGCTCATTCTCTCCCAAGTTTATTGTCGTCGGTGCGATGGTGTGGGTGTTTGGTCACTAATTAGGTTTGAGGCGGCTTTCAGCTGCGCCGAAAACCTATTGTTAGGTTTGAGGCGGCTTTCAGCTGCGCCGAAAACCTATTGTATTCGTTGGTTTTTTTTTTTTTTATTCAGCCGTTCAGTCTACAGCCCAAACCGCTGGTCGGATCGACTTCAAATGTTGTATGCCGATTCGGATCAAGTGTGAGTCGAGACTTAGAGTACCACTTTTCACGAAACCGGAAGTGACGTCATACTTTCTATAACTTCCTTATTTTCCAACCGATTTCAAAAATTCTTTTTGCATTGGAAAGTTGACAAAATTCTCTATCTCGGACTCGCTGACAGTTCTCGGCTATCTGGTCAAATAAGGGAGCTATAGGCATTTGACGTTGAAAAATGTACATACTTTTCAACGATTTTGCCGAATTTTTGCCAAATTTCGGCTGATAACGGGTGGTCTTTACAAACGTTTTCCAATTTGTACAGTAATGTCAGCAGTAATGTGATAGAGGGGTGTCAGGCGCATAAAAGATGATAATTTTCAGAGCTCTATCTTGACTACTTCCGGTTCTATTGGATGTCAAAGATGAATGTCTTTTTTTCAAACGGATGTGACGTCAGCTTCGTTATTTATCATTCGATTTCAATTGTGTTTGCTGTATTCGATATTTCAGTCCTTTAGCTAAAACTTTGGCTGAGGATCGAACCCGGTATCCCTCGCTCCGAGTCCATCGCTCTACCTCTAAGCTAACCGGCCCCACATCGGTGTGATGATGCGAACACAATAATGTTGGACTGTTCATTCTAAAACTTCAGAAATTCTTTTTGCAACCGATAGTTTACACCTTGGGCTAAAGCTTAGTTACACATGAAATCAATGTTTGAGGCTCAAACCGTTGATGCAGCTCAAGCTGCTCTAGTTTTCGTTGGTTTTTTTTTTTTTTTGATAACGGGTGGTCTTTACAAACGTTTTCCAATTTGTACAGTAATGTCAGCAACATAATTTGATAGGGGAGTGTCAGGCGCATAAAAGATGATAATTTTCAGAGCTCTATCTTGACTACTTCCGGTTCTATTGGATGTCAAAGATGAACGTCTTTTTTTCAAGTTTTCAAAATAGAGCAAACGGATGTGACGTCAGCTTCGTTATTTATCAATAGATTTCAAAATTTCTTGCTGCGGTCGATATTTCAGTCCTTTAGCTAAAACTTTCCCGCTTTGTGCCCGGCCTATGGTGAAAAACAAACGAAAGCTTCACTGGCGGAATATTGCACATATGTAATTTCCGTTTTATTAGGTGTATTTACAAATGGCGTAAACTGCAATTTAAGGGCGATAACTATCGAAAAATAATCATCCGCTGACTTACGGGCTCCCTCCATCTACACCAAACCGCTGGTCGGATCGACTTCAAATTTTGCATGCCGATTCGGATCAAGTGTGAGCAGAGACTCAGAGATTTTCAGATATCTTTTAATGCTAATTTCCACGAAAACGGAAGTGACGTCATACTTCCTATAACTTCCTTATTTTCCAACCAATTTCAAGAATTCATTTTGCATTGGAAAGCTGACAAAATTCTCTATCTCAGACTCGCTGACAGTTTTCGGCTATCTGCTCAAATAAAAGAGCTATATGCATTTGAAGTTGAAAAATGTACATACTTTTCAACGATTTTGCCGAATTTCGGCTGATAACGGGTGGTCTTTACAAACATTTTCCAATTTGTATGGTACTGTCAGCAACATAATTTCTTGCCAGGGTGATAGGGGAGTGTCATGAGCCGCATGAAAGATGATAATTTTCAGAGCTATATCTTGACTACTTTATACGGCTCTATTCGATGTCAAAGATGAACGTATTTTTTAAAGTTTTCAAAATAGAGCAAACGGATGTGACGTCAGCTTCGATTATTTATCAATAGATTTCAAAATTTCTTGCTGCGGTCGATATTTCAGTCCTTTAGCTAAAACTTTCCCGCTTTGTGCCCGGCCTATGGTGAAAAACAAACGAAAGCTTCACTGGCGGAATATTGCACATATGTAATTTCCGTTTTATTAGGTGTATTTACAAATGGCGTAAACTGCAATTTAAGGGCGATAACTATCGAAAAATAATCATCCGCTGACTTACGGGCTCCCTCCATCTACACCAAACCGCTGGTCGGATCGACTTCAAATTGTGCATACCGATTCGGATCAAGTGTGAGCAGAGACTCAGAGATTTTCAGATATATTTTAATGCTAATTTCCACGAAAACGGAAGTGACGTCATACTTCCTATAACTTCCTTATTTTCCAACCGATTTCAAGAATTCATTTTGCATTGGAAAGCTGACAAAATTCTCTATCTCAGACTCTGCTGACAGTTTTCGGCTATCTGCTCAAATAAAAGAGCTATATGCATTTGAAGTTGAAAAATGTACATACTTTTCAACGATTTTGCCGAATTTCGGCTGATAACGAGTGGTCTTTACAAACATTTTCCAATTTGTATGGTACTGTCAGCAACATAATTTCTTGCCAGGGTGATAGGGGAGTGTCAGCCGCATGAAAGATGATAATTTTCAGAGCTATATCTTGACTACTTACGGCTCTATTCGATGTCAAAGATGAACGTATTTTTTCAAGTTTTCAAAATAGAGCAAACGGATGTGACGTCAGCTTCGTTATTTATCATTCGATTTCAATTGTGTTTGCTGTATTCGATATTTCAGTCCTTTAGCTAAAACTTTGGCTGAGGATCGAACCCGGTATCCCTCGCTCCGAGTCCATCGCTCTACCTCTAAGCTAACCGGCCCCACATCGGTGTGATGATGCGAACACAATAATGTTGGACTGTTCATTCTAAAACTTCAGAAATTCTTTTTGCAACCGATAGTTTACACCTTGGGCTAAAGCTTAGTTACACATGAAATCAATGTTTGAGGCTCAAACCGTTGATGCAGCTCAAGCTGCTCTAGTTTTCGTTGGTTTTTTTTTGTTTTTTTTGATAACGGGTGGTCTTTACAAACGTTTTCCAATTTGTACAGTAATGTCAGCAACATAATTTGATAGGGGAGTGTCAGGCGCATAAAAGATGATAATTTTCAGAGCTCTATCTTGACTACTTCCGGTTCTATTGGATGTCAAAGATGAACGTCTTTTTTTCAAGTTTTCAAAATAGAGCAAACGGATGTGACGTCAGCTTCGTTATTTATCAATAGATTTCAAAATTTCTTGCTGCGGTCGATATTTCAGTCCTTTAGCTAAAACTTTCCCGCTTTGTGCCCGGCCTATGGTGAAAAACAAACGAAAACTTCACTGGCGGAATATTGCACATATTTAATTTCCGTTTTATTAGGTGTATTTACAAATGGCGTAAACTGCAATTTAAGGGCGATAACTATCGAAAAATAATCATCCGCTGACTTACGGGCTCCCTCCATCTACACCAAACCGCTGGTCGGATCGACTTCAAATTGTGCATGCCGATTCGGATCAAGTGTGAGCATAGTCCATCGCTCTACCTCTAAGCTAACCGGCCCCACATCGGTGTGATGATGCGAACACAATAATGTTGGACTGTTCATTCTAAAACTTCAGAAATTCTTTTTGCAACCGATAGTTTACACCTTGGGCTAAAGCTTAGTTACACATGAAATCAATGTTTGAGGCTCAAACCGTACTGATGCAGCTCAAGCTGCTCTAGTATGTATTTGTTTTTCATACATGTTGAAACGTTTCAATAGTAAATTGAATCTGTTGATATAGCCTTCACATACGTTTTTGGCATTTTGTATGCGACAGTTGAATCTGGTTATACCCCTTATGTGAGTATTACGATATTCGTAATCCTATTTTAGGGGAAGGGGCCAAGTGACTTGGTGTGGTATGGACCAGGTCAGGTTATTCTAATTTCAGTGCTGAATATATTTGTTCTCGATGTAAATATTCCGTTCTGATTTTGGGATTTTCTCCCCAATGCAGCAGGTTAAAATGGGATCGAACCATTACATGACCTTATCTGTTGATAGGCCGTGAGACACTAATAAACAAACAAACAAACTCTATTATTTGAAAATAAAATGGATTGATGATGAACATCAAATTTAATTGTTAGCTTATATCAGTTAGATCGGAAGATTTTCGTGTGTGCGAAGACATGTACACTTCCATGTGTTTTCAAATTGATTCACGTAGTACAATGGGGCATCCTTGAGCTCGTGTGAACTGTCTCGCATCTGACACACATATTTCCGGTGTTGAGTCAGTCGAAATACAAAGGCGAACTTTATTTGTTTACTTGTTTCTGATAATTATCAAAATATATGTAACGTGTGCGAAGCCACGTACACTGTATATTTTTATCTGTAAATATTCTGTTCGGATTTTCCGTCTTCCCTACACTGTGTGTAACATATACAATGTACTGATATACAAAACAAGAAACGTCCTTCGTTTAAATGCTAAATTATTCGTGTCTACTTACATGTACTATGGGCAATGTATATATACTCAAGTGAACAAGTCTTGTCCCCTTTTATAATTTCATATTTTGAGATGAATTGATGGCGTATAATTAAAAAATTATACACAAAAGATCGCACGGGATATCTATTTGCGATGCCCGGGTTGTATTGAATTAATTCACCTGTAACGGCACGTGCGCCACGAAATTGACGTTGTATCGTTTTGGCATGTACTAGGTGCTCGTGCAGTATTCACCTCGATATTATTGTCCATTACGAAGCATACAAGTCTGCCAAGTAAGAAAAACACGAAAAAACTCTAGGAGAATACGCGCTGTATGCAGCATTTCAGACGTAACTTGATTAACGTCATGCCGACGTTAGGAGAAAATTTAAAAGAACGCGCAATAGGCATGTTGGATGCTGGGGCCCGACAAATTGATGTCGCATGTCATTTTGAAGTCCATCCGAAGACAATTCGACGATTGAGGGTGAAATTCCGGCGAACAGGCTCCGTCAAACACTTGCCACGCAGCGGGAGAACGCGTGTGACGTCACGACGTCAAGATCAGTACATACGAACTTCACACTTGCGTAACAGGGTGGAAAATGCTGCGTCGACGTCGAGAAGGATTTTAGGGAGAGCCGGTCGTGACGTTAGCAGAGCCACCGTTAAAAACCGGCTGAGGGATATTGGCGTCAGAGCGCGGAGACCATACGTTGGGCCGGCCTATCCTATCACGACGGAATCGGAACAATCGCATTGTTTGGGCCAGAAATCATCTGCGATGGACTTGGAGAGACTGGAATAAAAAAAAATTCTCCGACGAATGCAGATTTAACTTGTCAACACACGAATGTGAATTTGGTATTTCGACGTGCATATCTGATATGGCATACACACGATTTTCATATCATAATGAATTTCATACCATTACCTTCGTTAAAGCCCCAATACGGCTCAAGTTGCCGAATTTGGCCTCCTATTGGGTTTTCCCACACATAAATCCAACAGGTTTCTATTTACACACACTTTGAAACTGTTTGCATTCATTTTGGTACAAAAATGAGTTTGTAGTCGATGAAATTATCAATATTTGTTGATAAACAAACAGCAGGTGCGTGTTCAAAGTCCGATCGATTTTCCGATAGAAGCTCGGGTCAACTGCTCAACTCCCTGATTCGCGGCCGATGAATTCCGATAGCCGGAGTTTATCGACTCGCTTCCGAGCCGAAGCCGTTGGGTTACGGAAATTAATTTGTCAATATTGACATTTTGCACTGAGTGGTAGAGGTGTATAAGTATACCAGCCTGACATGGCGTTGTTTACATGCTTTGTTTATATAAACATTGGTGTATAAATAAACATGGATTTCCTGTAGGTATTTCCCTGTTTATTATGGCGCGTCGCTATAGTCATGATCGATATATTGCGATTGACAAAACATTTTCTCATACTGCAGCAGTGGGTAAACTGGCGGCCAACGGTGGCACTTGATTTTAATTTTGCACTGCATGCGTTCGATGCTTTTTAGACGTCAGAATCCGACGTCGAACGGACGTCGGAATCCGACGTCGAACGGACGTCGGAATCCGACGTTGAATGGACGTCGGGATCCGACGTCGGACGGACGTCATAATCCGACGTTGAATATACGTCTAATTATGACGTAATTTCAACGTCGGACCCCGACGTCTAAAAAACTTTCATTTTCAAATATAATCCAACGTCTATCCGACGTCAGAAAACGACCTTTATCCAACGTCTGGTTCTGACATCAATTCGGACGTCGGATTCCGACGTCGAATGGACGTCGGGATCCGACGTCGAACGGACTTCATAATCCGACGTTGGATAGACGTCTAATTCTGACGTCATTTCAACGTCGGATTCCGACGTCTAAAAAACTTTCATTTTCAAATATAATCCAACGTCTATCCGACGTCAGAAAACGACCTTTATCCAACGTCTGGTTCTGACATCAATTCAATGTCGGGTTTTATCGTCTAGAAAACTTTATTTTGCATTGATTAGTTGATCTGCAGTTTCACTCTGGATCAACTAATCAATATCCTGGTTTGGTACCTGGTCAGTAATAAACACATATTTTGGCAGGCAAATGTATTTTATTATATTTTCACATATATTTTTGCCATAAATTTATGGTGCGATTCGTCACTCGATGGAATCATATAGCAGGGACTTAGTTCGCTTTAACCCTTATCCTGCTGCAGACGACAATCATGCGGATGGAAATTGCTGAATATTCGATAATATTTCGCGATAAAAACATACCTTGGCATTTCATTAGAATTGTCTCGCGAGACAATTCTAATGAAATGTCAAGTAATCTTTTCATGGTGAACTGAAACTGTCTCCGCGGATACGAATGCCCCCACTGGTGCATCGATGGTCAACCATAAACGTATCGTCCACTTCCACCTCGGGTTCAGAGTCCGCGTCGGTTCTACGAATGCGTGAATTGGTGAATTGGTATCCTGAAGCGTCGCCGGCGATTTCTTGGGGCGAGCTTGTTTCTGATTCTTTTTCATCTGAGCATCGTGCTTCATTCGTCGCTTCAGCAGTTCTTCGAGAGGATCCTTATTAGAATCCGGTTTACTTTTCACAATTTCTCTCTGCCTGTCTCTGTATCGTCTCAATCGTTTCTTCATCTCGTTCTGCGATTTACGTATTTCCATGGCGGTACTGTGTTTCAGTGTATCCAAGGATGCCAGCGTGATTTCAAACATATACATTGTTTGCATATGTTGGCTTTATGGAGGTATACATATGGGTGGAAAGGGCTAACACTTAAAAGATATGCAAACATTTGTATGCTTTCATAATTGTGTTGTTTTATGTATATTTCAGACAACGCTAAGACATACACATACGAGAGCAACACAGAAATGGAAGAGATTGAAGGCGATCGATCTTCCCAACGAGCCAATCTTATCGAACAATGAATGTTTGAAATCACGCTGGCATCCTTGGATACACTGAAACACAGTACGACCATGGAAATACGTAAAGCGCAGAACGAGATGAAGAAACGATTGAAACGATTGAGACGATACAGAGACAGGCAGAGAGAAATTGTGAAAAGTAAACCGGATTCTAATAAGGACCCTCTCGAAGAACTGCTGAAGCGACAAATGAAGCTCGATGCTAAGATGAAAAAGAATCAGAAACAAGCTCGCCCCAAGACATCGCCGGCGACGCTTCAGGATACGTACAATTCACGCATTCGTAGATCCGACGCGGACTCGGAACCCGAGGTGGAAGTGGACGATACGTTTATGGTTGACCATCGATGTACCAGTGGGGGCATTCGTATCCGTGGACACAGTTCCAGTTCTCCATGAAAATATTGCTTGACATTTCATTAGAATTGTCTCGTGAGACAATTCTAATGAAATGCCTAGGTATGTTTTTATCGCGAAATGATCGAATATTCAGCAATTTCCATCCGCATGATTGTCGTCTGCAGCAGGATACATGTAAGGGTTAAAGTGAACTAAGTCCCTGCTATATGATTCCATCGAGTGACGAGTCGCACCATAAATGTATGGCAAAAATATATGTGAAAGTATAATAAAATACATTTGCCAGCCAAAATATGTGTTTATTACTGACCAGGTACCAAACCAGGATATTGATTAGTTAATCCAGAGTGAAACTGCAGATCAAGTAAGCAATGCAAAATAAAGTTTTCTAGACGATAAAACCCGACATTGAATTGATGTCAGAACCAGACGTTGGATAAAGGTAGTTTTCTGACGTCGGATAGACGTCGGATCATGTTCGAAAATTGAAAGCTTTTTAGACGTCAGCCCAACCTAAATACATACGCAAAATTAATCGTCTAGGATATAAAATGATTAATTACATAGGCCTAAACATGTCGCAAATAAAGGTTAAACTGAATTAAGTTGGTGTGGAAATCAGATCAGCTGCTCTTCCATTGGCGTATCTATAGGCTAAGGTAGAGATAGATCTGCTGACAGTGAGTCACCTTATATGGTGATATAACAATTAATGTCCAACTGGTTTTTAATTACACAATACACACAACAGGGTGTGACGAAATAGTTTATCCTTTCTTATTAAAGGCACACGTTGTTATATATCAAGCTGTCCACTATTTAAATAACCAATATTGTCCTTAACACAGAATTAGGCTGAACATTGTTTTAAAAAAAGCAGGAAAGATACCTGGCCAACCCTGGTTTTCATTATGCCAATGCTTTGTGAAAAGGACCAAATCAGGCAATTGGTACGTTGGAGGTTGGCGTGACGACATGTGCCTTTGCACGTCGGTTTGGATGCTGCAGGAAAACGATTGAGCGACTTGTGGCACGCTACAGGGACACTGGAGATGTTCGCGACCGTCCTCGAGCTGGTAGGCCTCGTGTGACGACGACAAGAACGGACCGTTACATTACGTTGACGCACTTGCGTCAACGCCTTTTGCCAGCCACCGTCACGGCTCGGCGTTACGGGGTCTCTGGGCAGACCATCCATAATCGGTTACGTCGTAGCGCACAACCAATCAGAGCTCGACGCCTGTACATTGGTCAGGTGATGACCAGGCTTCACCATGCCTCCAGGCTGTTGTGGTGTCGACGCCATCTTAATTGTAGGCGGGCTGACTGGGACAGAGTTCTGTTTACAGACGAATCTCCGTTCACCATCAGCCACGCAGATGACAGATTGCGTGTATTCAGACGCAAGAACGAAAGATAGGTTTGGAGGAGGAAGCGTAATGATAATGGTCTTTTGGCGGGATTATGGGAAACCGCAAGACGGAGCTGATAATTATACAGGGCAACATCACTGCCCAACGTTATATTGATGACGTTTTAAGGCCACATGTCTTGCCATTCATTCGTAATCATGGTCCTGTGTGACGCTGCAGCAAGATAATGCACTCCCGCACGCTGCCAGGGCCACCACACAGTTATTGGCAATGAACAACGTGGACGTCATGCAATGCAGCGCGAATGGTGTAATCTGCCTAACGCCATGATCATGCGTTACGTCAGGTCAATGCGTCGGAGAATTACGTCAACCATTAGGACGCAGGGTGGGCACACTCGCTATTAACTCATTCCACCCTAGCGCCCCGATAACGCGTCGCTCTGACAGTGCTCCGACTCCCGCGTGCCACGAAATGGGGTCGGTATTTATTTGATTCCAGTCCCGCGAGCCACGAATTTGCGGCTCGCTAAAATTAGCTTTCACTCCCGCACGCCACGATATGTCGTCGCATTTCATAGGTTGTTTTGAGCCGCAATATCTGGGGTTCCTGCCTGTCAGCCAATCAGATTTCGCGTTATATATACCATATAAGGGCGCTTGAATTGAACGAATTCTTCCACGTGTTTAGAAGTTATTTACAGTTAAAGTTCATCAAACATTGGTAAATTAATGCAAATCGACAACTCGATCTCGATCAAGTTTCGGTGAATATATTACCTTATAATGGATGTTACAAAAATAGTGTTATTATAAAGAAAATGGTGTTTATAACACTATTTGTGAACATGGTTAAGTGGATTATTTGTCAGGAAATTGATTTGGAATTAATTTGTACATGATGTACGTACAAAATAATTTATCAAGTAAGTCAATCTTATTTATCCGCATGCAAAATCAGTGCTCAAGATGCACAGCGTATTTGGATAGTGTGTAAAAAAGTGTTAAATTCTAAAAAAAAGATTGCAGATTGTCGGTTTTATGGAGAAATATGTAACAATGTCAATATGCTGCTCATCTGATACCCTGCATCACTGTTTTCTTCATATTTCATCATGACACATGCTCGTTTGGGAGCTATTTAAAACAGTTCCGTAGGCATGATAAGACCTTTCTAAAAATGTGCAGAGTGTATGTTTTATGGAGATATATGAAACTGTAGTCAATATACGCTGCTTATCTGATGCCCCGCATCACAGTTTTCAATATATTATCCATGGAACATGTAAATCGAGAGTTCTTTCGGATCGTCTCATAAGACAATTCAAAAAATAATTCTAACATGACTCAACAGCTTGTATGTTTTACGTAAACATATGACGATATGTTGCTTATCTGGTGCGAATGGAACAAGTATTGACTTATTTATGAAAATAATATTACCATTGCTTTAAAGCATTTTTTTGTCTCGCCCGCGAAAGCGGAAAGCGAGACATAGGTTTTGCTTTTCCGGCCTCATCATTCAATGGTAAGTTTTCGTGTTACGGTCATTACTTCAACACCTTATCAGTTACAGTCATCAAACTTTATACATACCTTTACTATGATATGTAGATGAATATAGGACTATTCTTGGGGCCCCAGGGTCAAGGTCAATGCCCCAGGGTCAAGGTCAATGCGGAACAAGGCGAGCCATTTGATTCCGCGGAATTCTTGTTTAATTCTACATGTGTGCAGAATTTCATGTTTATTGATATTTATTCATAGGAATTATAAGCTATTGTTGCAACACACCTAGTTTTTGAGTTTCAAACTTTAATTATTTTCTCAATAAGTCTCAGGGATACATGGCTGTTAAGCCCACTGCTGCTGCTACAGATACCTGTACAGTAGGATGGAACATTTACGAAGCAATTATCTTTGAACACACGACGATCATGTATAGAACGGGTCCTTAATCATGTTCGACAAAATTGTTAATTCACTTGTCGCTATGCCAATCCCAGAATATATAACCTTAAATCCTCGATCAAGTAGATCCTCTCACCATCTCCTACCGTACCATTCAAACATCCTAAGACTATTATATGTACTCCTTTTACCCAATAACTATTATACATTGGAACTCCCTCCACCCCTCTATTGTGGTTGGTCCTTCCACTCCCCGAGTTCTACGGAGCCCCGCAGGGGACATGGATATTTTTTTATTAATTCGTTCCCACGAAATAACAATTCGTTCCCTCAATTTAACAAATCGTTCCCTCGAATTCGTTTCTACAATATAACAATTCGTTCCCTCGAATTAACATGTGTTGGACATTCAGAGTGTTAAAACAAGGCAGATCATGGAGAGGCAGTTCAACTTGGCCAAGCTGAACTCTACGCACGGAGCCCCGCAAGGGACGTAGAATTTTTTTTTTTTTTTATTAGTTCGGTACCACGAAATAACAATTCGTTCCCTCAATTTAACAATTCATTCCCTCATTTTAACAATTCGAGTTCGGCACATACTTGTGTCGTTTTTGCTTTTCGCAAAAACGACAGAAGTTTGGGCCAAAGTAATGATACCAACAAATTCAGCTTAACAAGACGCGTTTGATGTGCCATATTTCATAAAAATATGTTACATAATAAGGAAACAATCAAAGAATATATGTACTTTGAATCGGAGGGCTTCCGGAAGTGTCAGTACTTGTTTATGTAACCACGTGATCATTGATATTGATCATTGATCATTGACCTTGATATACTGGTTGTTCTCAGCATTAAAAACTGTAGATAAACCTCAAAGGAAAATTCACCCGAGAAAAGCTTGAAAACAGTGCAACAATCGGTGGCCATCGACGGCTCTCGGAATCCTCTGGTCGGACGACAAAAACGGTACCAAACATCACTGTAAATATCGTCTCGATCGCTCGCTCAGTGGTGTGGTCAGCCATCCATGATCCTGCAAGAATGTGCTCCGGTACAACCGATTTCATCTGAGCCTGAATGTTTACCAACATATTCGTTGAAACGTGATACTAGTATATATATATATATATATACTGCCGCCGGCATACATGTATCTATTCCCATACCAAAGGCGCAGGTGGAAGACTCTGACCTAGGACCCAATACTTGGCTCATTTGGAAAACGTTAATTACCACACCCACCCATTTCCATACACTATACCTTACAGCCTTTTCCAAAGTAAGAAACAGCTTCTCAAAAATGCCGTATTTTCGGGCTCGCTCAAACACCACATATTTCGATTTTTCTACTGACTTAAGTCTCCGGTAATCGATACATGTCTTGTGTTTTCAAATATATTCACTTGAAGCATCTGCTTTTAGTATTTCGTTAGTTACTGGCAAATTAGCTACCACAGACAACGCGATAATTGTTTGTCCGAATAAATGTCACACATTTTTGTGGGCTGTGGAAGCATAAATTACATGTTAAATCGGGCCGAAATCCCATTACAGTTTCAACATGTTGACGTGGATCACTGCAATAAATACCAGTAACTCAAATTTTACCATTTGTGACTAATACATATCATCCACTAACCTTGTGTTATCTAAAACGTCCTTTTATATTGATTTGCGTCCCAACATTTCGACATAGCCTTCCGTGAACTTATTGCTGTGTTTGAGCGAGCCCGAAATTAAGCCTGTTATGGCATTTTCACAAACTCTTGTCTACCTTGTAAAAGGCTGTAATGTAAAGTGTATGGAAATGAGTGGGTGTGGTAACGTTTTCCAAATGAGCCAAGTATTGGGTCCTAGGTCGGAGTCATCCACCTGTGACGAAAGGCAACACATATCACGACTATCACTTGTCGACGTAAGTCAGTATACACCATTCAAATCAAAGCACATATCCGTTGTCTAAACTTCACGTTCATTTGAAACAACGGTTTCAAATGAAAATTTCTCGTGTACTCGCCTGTGTAGCGTTTGGACTTCGAATGACCACTAACGATCAGGGTTCACCCTTACCGGAATCCTGACCAGAGACGTGGTTTGGCCCTCGCGTACGTATTTGGCATTTTTGTATGTGACAGTTGAATATGGTTATACCCCTTATGTGAGTATTACGATTGTATGGTATGGACCTGGCACCAGGTCAGGTTATTCTAATTTCAGGGCGGAATATATTTATTTTTTCGATGTAAATATTATTCCGTTCTGATTTTGGGATGTACCCCCATCACAACAGGTAACGTATGGAAATATAAAAATATTACTCCTGGAAGGGGTATAACCAGATCCTCAACTATCACATACAAGAATGTGAATGACGCACCTGAGGGCCAAACCAGGTCTCCGTTCGCGATTACGGTAAGGATTAATCCTGATCGTTAAATTACCCATTGCATGATCCCAACCAACCACAACAGGGGAACGTGTATCTATTCCTGGTTTGTTCACTCGATAGAGCGATGGTAATGTAAACCAGAGGTCCCGAGTTCGAGTCTGGCGGCAGGGTACGTACAGTTCTCTCCCTATGGCATATACCAATAGCACAATATCGACGAGGGTCGTGGGTTCGATACCCTGGCCGTTAGTTGAAAGCATAACAGCATTAAATTGGTTCACATGTCTGGGGTAGGTGGCAGCATAAAACATCTACTCGCGAGTGTTCAAGAAAGAGAAAAACAAAACTTGTACATGTATATAGAGGATCTTACAGAGTGATGATTTAATCTAATATTTATTAAACGAGTTTACATGCTTTATTTCTTATAAAATCAGTCAACGTGTTAAATTATTATCATATCAGATCAGCACAAATGTTTGATAGCACTTGTATACAAAGGCCCGTACCTTGCCTTGCCTTGCCTTGCCACATGAGCGCGTCCATAGGGAGGGAAGGGTGCCTACGCACCCGTCACACCCCCTCTGCGCACGGACCTGCTACACTGAAGCTGTAACGGTCACATACAATAAAGCTATAATTATACCTAAGCCATATAGTGCCTTATTATCTTCTAGTAGCCGGTACCAATTTACAGCTGGGTGGACTGAAGCAGTGTGGATAAAGTGTCTTACTCAAGGTCACAACGCATTGCCGCTCTAGACCACTCTGCCACGCGCTCTACATATTCATTCGGCTTATATTTAAGGGTGGGAATTGGCTAGAACACCTTCCATACCAGGTACACATATATATTCTGTTTATCTCCATTTAAATACAATACGAGACTGAATTGACAATCGCAGCGTGAAATATTCAGCTGTTAATAGTAGGAAACATCTAGATGAAACAATGGCTCAAAAGTGGCTTATTTAAAGAGTTGGATTGCCATCCGGTATGGGGGGGGGGGGAGGGGGGAGGGGTTCCTCATCTACCACCTCCTTCCCCTCAACCTCCCACATTCCATTCCCTCTTCTCCCACCTTTCACCCCCTCCTCTCCCACCTCCATACCTCACACCTCCCAGTTTGTGTTATGTCGTTCACAGTTACTATCATTTTAATAAATATGTGCACAAAATGATAAATCCCTAATGTACGTGTGTACCACTAAGGGAATATATGTACTATATATGAGACGCACCATGTGATATTGTATCTTCGGACATCAGATTCTGCGTAATTTCATGAAATATATTTCCAGAAAAGGTGATATTTTCTGCCAATTACGTCCGAAGTTCATATAGTTCATGCGGAATATAAATTCTGCATGTACTCGGAAATGTTTGTCAACTTGTTAATTCTGTAAACATATGACCAGTATAAACGATTTCACCGGTTACCGTATGCGCAATCACCGTTTACCGCCTCCTTCTCCACCATACCCCCCCCCCCCCCACCGTATCATCGTTTTCCTGTCCTCCTCCTCCGGTACGGTCATAGTAGGATAATCAAACATATGCCCAGTATAAAAATACATCACCGTCTACGATTTCCGTATACGCAATCACCGTTTACCGCCTCCTTCTTCACCGTTTCCCGCCCCCCTCTACACCGTATCATCGTTTTCCTGTTTTCCTCCTCCGGTATCACAAGACATACTAGCATATACCAAAATATTAACACAGTAGTAGTACGGCCATAGTAGGATAATCAAACATTTGTACTGCCTTGCGGTACAAGCCAGCTTTTATAGCGACATGATAGATCTCTCAGGCAGGCGGCCTGGGTTCGACCCCAGCCGCCGACAACATATGTTTCACTTCATAACACACTCGATCCCCTCCTACCATGCCTACTACAACACATTTGGCGGGCAGCCCGCGACATAGTTGAACCGCAAGTCTTCACGAGTTTTATAAATGACCCGCCTCTTCCGGTATAAACAAAAACATGGAAGTGGGTGTCGACAAATATGATTCCGAAGAACCTCGACCGGTAGCCAGAAATATCGAGGGTGACATTTGTAAAGAAGATTTTCAAGATGTAACTGAAAGTATCACAAGCACTGTCAGTCCGAGGTCTCGTCAGCGGAAGTTTCTAAGGCGCACGAAAAATCCGAGAATGTTGGTTCGCCAAACCCGGAAGCGAAACTTTGTGGATGGCTGCACCTCAGGTGATGGTTACAAGTTTTCAACGCCATTCACAGGGACTTTGATGGGGTTACAGTTAATTGTTCATTCTTATAACTTCTTGTTATTACTGTTTTTCCTATTGCTCTACCCAGGGCTCCAGATAAGGAATTAGTAATTGAGTATTGGAGTATTGTCACTCCATCTGTTCTGAATTATATATCAGTTGAGTATTTAAAAAAAAATTATTGTGTAAAATAGAATCACACTACTGTTTACACATCAGCAGACCACACTTATTGAATAGTTTGCTTCTAAATGAAAACACATCTTGGTATTTCATTAGAATTGTCTCCATGGAGACAATTCTAATGAAATACCAAGATGATATCAGTTGAGTATTTAAAAAAAAATTATTGTGTAAAATAGAATCACACTACTGTTTACACATCAGCAGACCACACTTATTGAATAGTTTGCTTCTAAATGAAAACACATCTTGGTATTTCATTAGAATTGTCTCCATGGAGACAATTCTAATGAAATACCAAGATGTGTTTTCATGGAAAAATAAGAAAATATGCTATATTTGTGGTCTGCTTATTGCTTTCTGTAGCATGATAAAGATACCTCAAATTTTTCATTGCTTTTTGATACTCACTACTTCTGATTTCAATTGGGTTTTTGGCAATTTTAATTGGGTATTTACGCAAATACGTAGCTTATCTGGAGCTCTGGCTCTACCACTTTTAATTCACAAAATGTCAAGAAAAAAACAACCCTATCTGGCCATAATGGGGCCGTTTTGGACTGCGGCCACTTTGGTTGAAACATCGGGGCCGTTATGGACAATGTTAGACTAACATGCCATGCCTCTATATCATGTTTTAACTTCTATCTTTTATCTGTTTTCTGACTTTTATCATTTATTATTTACTTTGCTATATAACGGTAGTAAAGCCATAGTGCTATGTCTAGGACAATGTGGGCCATTTTGGACAGGGGCCATTTTGATCTGCTTCCCTTGAGGAATGTATGACAATAGCCTATTTAAATCATACCCAATTTTACTCGGACATTAACTATCGACTAGGTAGGACATTCGTCATCTCTCCACCCAACGGAAGTGGTACTAGTGTACCTTGAGCCTGGCTCTAATTCTGTAATTGTAACATGCACGAAGGGTGGGATCAGCAGGTTCTCGGCCTTCGCGTTTGTTACAATTACTGAATTAGCGAGCCGCGTGTAAGGTAAATAATCCACTTATGTGGTTGAAATGATGGTGAGTGTCATACCTTGTAGATCTAATATCAGAGTAAAATTGGGTATGATTTAAAACAAAAAAACTTTTGTCGTTCATTCCACAAAGTGTCGTGTGTCGCAATTGACTTTTGCCGTATGACCAAACCATTTAATTTGTGGCCATTTTGTGCTAGTTTCTTTTTTCTTATACCAGTATGACTGTTGTAAGCTTTTTTTTCTTAATCTGCACTCATATCCTGCTCTGTATCTACTCTTCTAATTAAAATGAAGGTTTCTTGTTAAGACTGATTATCACATAGAACTAATTCATTACGATGCTTCTGAAGTACTGTCAATTTTTCAATTAATTATTTATATATTTGGAGTTAATGAAAATGTTGGCGACCTAGAAACAGTTGCAGTTGTAGAATAAAACCAGAGCTCCAGATAAGGTGAGTATTGGCGTATTTTACGCACTTATTTTAGCTGAATACACATTGAGTATCAATAATGGAAGTACAAAATACGCATTTTGCAGCTCAATTAAGCAAATTTTCAACTATATTACAGTATAAATAAGTGAATAGGTATATCATACACTTAAATAAGTGAATGGTTAAATTTGTTTTATGTTTTGCTCATTTGTTCCCTATTTAATAATGAAGAAAATCAATAATCCATTTGTTAAAATATGCATTTAATTTCAAATCAGGGGGTACAATACTCTTTAGACACAAAGCTTATCTGTAGAACCTCTTAAAACCTGTCTGTTTAATCATGATCTCCTTTGATAATATCTGTTCTGCTTCTGAGAGAGGTTCCGCTATTATCTTTGCATGCTAGCGGCGAAAATATCCGCCAAATGAATTAGGAGTGTATGTTTTATTTCTGTCTGTATATATGTCTTGAAATTTCATTAGAATTGAGTCCTCAGGACTCAATTCTAATGAAATTCCAAGACATATTACGGGGAGAAATACAAGAAAATATGATGAATTTTTGTCCGCTAGTTTTGAACTATTTATAGCCCACAAGTTTCCCAGCATGCAAAGAGTTAAGTAGGATTCAGATTTCAACAATAAAAATGGCTGATCAAGGTTAAATTTTGAGTCATTCTAATAATACCATTTTAATAGGTTACATATACTTGTAATATGTTACATTATTACATATACTGGTAGTAACATTGACCATTGGGCTAAAAATTATAAAAGTTCTAAAAGTCAAAGTTGACAAACACCCCAAAGCATCACTACCGTTATTGAAAACCCTGGAGATATGCATGTCTAATGGTGATAATTCCAAGAGTCGAAACTAGATTTCAATGGTCAAAATGTGCCCAAATGGTCACTAGGTATTTAACCCTTATAATGCTGACTTAAATTTTCGTGTCCAATGTTTGTTTATTTTCCAGTTTTCTCGATGTCAACATATACTTTTACAATGCACGAAAATTGTCACAACATGTGTTTTGATAAACAATAAGTTCTCAATGAAAAACATCAGACAACAATTATATTTGATTACCACCATTGAAGGGTGAACACCCTGGTGACAGAGCTCCAGATAAGCTGCGTATATGCGTAAATACCCAATTAAAATTGCCAAAAAAAAAACAATTGAAATCAGAAGTAGCGAGTATCAAAAAGCAATATCAGTTTTGTGGTACCTTCATCATGCTGCAGAAAACAATCAGACCACGAATATAGCAAATTTTTCTTATTTTCCATGAAAACACATCTTGGTATTTCATTAGATTCTAAAATTCAAACTCATTCAATAATTGCTGTCTGTTGATGTGTACACAGTAGTGTGATTTTATTTTACCCAGTTGAAATTTTGAAATACCCAATTACTTCAGAAATGATGGAGTGAAAGTACTCAATTACTAATTCCTTATCTGGAGCCCTGCTGGTGATATGAAGTTTATGAAGGGAAAAATTGCATAATCAATATCTTACGTAGTGCCTTTAAAAACCTGGTGATATATATTTATCAGGGAACAAGCTTACTCTTGGCTTACCGGTAATTAATATGTAGTGGCTGATTACATACTGTTATATCAGGTATTGACCTGATACGAATATCCTGGTTGCAACAAATTGGAAACTGACGTTTCATTGGTTGAACAGCGTCACATGACAGTGGAATGACGTCACGGAAACAAGTCCACTTTCTTTTCAACGAAAACAACGTCATAATTGATAATTCTTTAGCCTAAAATGTTACCTGATAAATAGAATACAAAGCTAGTGTCTTTTGATATCAAGTTTAACAGACTCAGCTCGGAAACGGTAGTAATTCCTTGGCAAGCATCGGAATTCCTACGCGTTTCATAGCCTTGTCTGATAAACTTGATATCAAAAGACACTATAGTCTGTTTCACGAAAGCTGACCAAATTTTGCGGCCATATAAACAATTCAAAAACAATATTTTTTTCCATAGTATTAAAGGAAAATTTAAGAATGAGCCTTCTTTTTATTTTGTGAAATTTGGTCAAATATTGATTTTATTGCGAAAAAACAATGTCTATGGGGATTTAACATGGGGAAATTTTTTAGAATTTCAGTAATCCTGGGCCGATTTTCAAAATTTAACTTGTTTTCTTTGTTAGATCATTTCCAAGCTATCTAGCTAGGTTTCGGAGTCAATTTCCAATTTTATTCGTTTTTTGACTCCTCCCACACTCCTCTACCTCTTTTTCCCCCATGTTAAATTCCCATAGATAAATCAATTTTTCGTAATAAAATCAATATTTGACCCAATTTCACGAAATAAAAAGAAGTCTCATTCTTAAATTTTCCTTTAATTTAATATTATCGAAAAAACTATTGTTTTGGAATTGTTTATATAGCCGTAAAATTTGGGCAGCTTTCGTGAAACAGACAGTAGACTGGTATCCTCTATGTGTCAGGACGAAGGGAATTGGCAACCTGAAGCTGATCCGTCTACGATGGTTTGTATTCGGCGATGAGAATTGTAAGCTGTACTACTACCGCGATCCACAGGACCTTCTTCCTCTTGGGGAGATCAGCATTGAAAATGCTTCGTTCTACTTTGACGCCGGTAATACAGAAAAGCCCGGAATGTTTCAGATCAAGTGAGTTTTCAGAGAAATTGTAAGCCAGTAACCCATAAGAAGCTTTCCACATTAACCCTTTCAACACTACATACTTCTATTATAGCGGTGTTTGCAAACAGTGTAGCTCCAAATGAGCCTTTAGTGGTGAGGAACTGGCACCAGGTCAGGTTATTCTAATTTCAGGGCTGACTATATTTTTTGTGTAAATATTCAGTTCTGAATGTGGTATTCCCCCCCCCCCCCCCCATATAATACACTTGTGTACGTTGGCGTACGTACATACACTCCTGTATTATTTCCTGCTATTCAAAATGTACGATGGAATATCTTCTATGTGTTTAACTAAAGATCCGATGGCAAGGAGAGCCTGATGGATGCCGGGAACCGCCACTGCATGATGTACTGGTTACAAACTTTACAGACGAAACGCCGTGAATTCAACCTGGCCCGCGTGTCTGTGTCTACCGACCGGGTGGGACAGTGGTCACTCCAGGTAACTATTGGGCTACTATCTCACAAGAACGGGCTTATCAGGGCTCCCAGTAGCGAGTTTGTGTTAGAGGTCATTTGACTCTGAAAAGTTTGGAGTCATTTGTAAAATTTAGGAGTCCGAAGACATTTGACGTCTAATTTCATCAACAAACATTCTACAATTTCTAATGATAAAAAAAACATAGCTTACAAATAATCAATTTCAGCATTATTATCAAATAAACTTTTTGAACCTATTAAAGAGTAAATGCATTTTTTAAAATGAATGACTGAGAGTCAAAATTCTGAGTATTGTTACATGACTGCCGTTGTTTGACACCGCTCACAGCTGTGTTCAAACATACTGTTTGCTGTTTGACCATGGCTGTAGACAATGTTCATTCCGGGGCCAAGCCAACACCTACGCAATGCATGTCACAGTCTCATTTCTCCAGTCACAGCTCCATGTCTCCAGTCACAGCCCTATTTCTCCAGTCACAGTCCCATTTCTCCAGTCACAGTCCCATTTATCCCATCACAGTCCCATTTCTCCAGTCACAGTCCCATTTCTCCAGTCACAGTCCCATTTCTCCAGTAACAGTCCCATTTCTCCAGTCACAGCCACATTTCTCCAGTCACGGCTCCATTTCTCCTGCCACAGCCACATTTTTCCAATCACGGCTCCATTTCACCAGTCACAGCCACATTTCTCCAGTCGCAACCTCATATATGGGCCGCACCATACGAAAACCGGGCTCAACGTGAAAAGCGACAAACGACGTCGGAAAAAACGACGATTCAAATTGTCTAACGTCGCTGTAAAATTTCACATTTTGCCTCACATTTACGTTGAAGGGTGTAAGTTAAATTGAGTGGGAGTAGAAAACGGAAAGTGATAACTTATTGAAACTTTCACCAATATGTTCCGTGATGACTTGTACGTCAGTGCACATATTATGACATCATGACGTGACGTCACGTACTTATGACGTTACTGAACGAGAAACCATGTTTGACGTTATGGCCATTGTGTCGCGAAAAAATATTATACTAAGGATACAACACGAGTTACTCGCAACATAAATTACTTAACCATGTTTGAGGCGCTGAACATTGTCACCTAACTATTGTTCTTTGGCATTGTCACTCTGTTTCGTTGTTTGTCCTTATGAATTTAAAATGGTGAACGCATAATTTAGCTGCCCACATCTCAGCGATGTCATCGCTTACTCTGTACGTTGATTGCTAAATAATCTTAAATATGAACAACCTATTGTATGCCAACCAATCGTGCCATCTATACTCTTGGTAAATTGAGACTTTCGAACAATTCTAGCCAGTACTTGTCAAATGATATGCCATTTAGTAAACTGGGTGCCACTCATTTTATCATAAACGGAGGTTGAAATGCAGCTATGATGACATATATATCCCTTGTTTGTATATAATTTGGCGAAACAAATGCATCAACAGTTCTCTAATAGATTCAGAATCAGTGATTTTAATGCGGTTCTTGATTGTTTGTGTATAAGCAATACATAATGCACAAAACACACAGTGAGGTCGGTGGATTTTTAAAATTAATTGGTATCAAATCATCAGTTTATCAATTGACTGCATAATAATGTGCGAATGCAGTATGATCCTCAAGAAAGACACACGGGGACATATATAAGGTATTACGCTACCAAATCTGCCCGACGTCGTGTTTTGTTACAAAGTTAATGTTATAATCGGCCTACTGCAGATGTACACGTGCAATGTCTACAAACAAATACTACATTTGCAGCCGTTCCATACACATAAGTATGAACAAAATTGAAATAGAAAAGAAATACCCGACCGACGGAGTTATAGCAATACATATTACAATCGGCACCAGTCCAGTCCATTGAGCTTGTACATATTGTTGTCGACAGTTGCAGAGAAACCACACATACAAATTGGAATATTAGCTGCCGAGCGATCATTATAGCTAGATAAACTATTTTCATAGTAACAATTGTTTAACTAATTAATGACCTATTACATATTTCTCACTTAGGTTGACTTACCCTTGTAAAGATTCTTCCCTGTTCACGATGTGAATTTGTTGTATATTTGATTAATAACACTTGCCAGATGGATTTAAATCAATATTTATGCAACTATTAGCTTATGATGTTAAGTGGCGTAACCGGCGTGAACTTTATGTGTGGACACAATCATATGACCTGGCGGCGAAGGATGGGGATTGAGGATTGTGGATTGAGGATTGTGGATTGAGGATTGTGGATTGTGGATTTGAGTGCCCTCGGGGAACATAGTTCATCCCTGAATGCCAATCGGTGTAATTAAAATAATGCAACTTCATTCTCACATATGAAAGCTAGTCACCCACATTTAGAATGAGTTTTCGCCATTGGCGGATTTATATGGGGGAGGGGGGCCTGGCACTACATATGCCCACCCTGCTACTCTAATTATGTATTAAAATGTCGTGGTTTGGGTTATGATCCCTCGGGATAATTTTAGAAAATGTGCAAGCATGATATCTACACACATTTGTAAAGTCACTCGTGTGGTTAAACTTAACCTGCCAGGACATCACATGTCCAGCCCCCGATGATCGCGGATGTGTTGTTTGTAAGAGTTTTTTGAGTTCCAGAGTTGGTTGAATAACCATCACTCTGTCTTTTATTTTCACATGTATTGTACTTACAGTCATACGTTCTGTAGCATAAGTTCTGCCTTAGTTCTTAATTACAAGCTCATATACGAGCGGTGATAATAAATACCCGGACAAGTTCTGTACAATCCATGTTTGTTGGGTTAACTGTCTGAAAATTCACATACATTGTGATTGATAAATGCTGCATCGATTTCCTATTCAGAACTCATCATAAATATTACAAGGACATGGTTATCGTTGCCAACGTAACGTCATCACGCGATATGTGGCTGAATGTCAAAATGACGCTATGTAAATGTTATGCGCCTTATTGTTGAATAGAAGGAGAACATGCATATTATTTTATTTTTGAAAATAAACACAACGGTACTTCATGTATATGTACTTCCGACAGCGGCCAAGTCATGCACTTTACCTTCGTTTAAACCTGGCATACCGACAGTAGCATTATTGACTGCTGACGTCATCGAAGTGGGTTCCCTTGCAAGCGGCTTTTCGTGTACGGGATTTAAAAAAAATGGCAGGATTTGGCGAATATGGAGGATGGACTAACAGCTCCAATCCACGATATTTGATAATAGATACATCTATTGTAAGCACTCGATTGGAAATATGTACAGAAATATCGTAAACCTCGAGCACAATTGGTAACATTTCATGGTTTTTAACTCCATGTTCAGCATCATCGGGATCCATCTATAGCTCTATGTCTCCAGATATTTAAATCTTTTTAATCACACTATGGAGTGTCACGGCTGGCTGTGAGTTCAACCGATCTCACAGTTCACGCACAATGATCCATCAATCCAGACTTTTACTTTGCGTCACGACATCTGAAAACGTCACTTTTGGACTTCTATTTATGGCAAAACCCTTAGTGCATTCCTGTCCACTGTCTCTCTGACTATATCGCTCGCAAATTGTCATCCCGGTGGTGCACTTTCACCGTATACATTTCTCATCAGCATCATCTCATCTTAATGTATGTGTTACGATGCAGAATTTAATAGCATATTTTAGTTCTTCTGGCATGTTCTCATGAGACAGACCAGTAGCCTATTTCATCAATTTTCAGAAATTTTCAATTTTATGATAAATTTATTAATTTTTATTATACTGAATTTATTACATTATCACAGCCAATTTGGCTGTGATAATGTAATAAATTCAGTATAATAATTCTGCATACTTTTAATCATGAAATATATGCATTTGTTAGTTCTATATGAAATAATGCATTTCAGGAAAAATAAATGATTACTCCCTCAAAGTATACTTTGCTAGGAAAGTATACTTTGCAATGTTGATGAAATAGGCTACAGACACTCGTTAAACTATGTCATTTCCTGTCATGACGTCACATTTTTCATAACATGTCGTCGCGTATGAAACATTAAATATTGTTGCTATCATTTCCTAAAATTTATTTGAGCCAACAACACACAACTTGGAAACGCAAGCCCTTCTCAATCCGTGTTCTTTCTAACATATGCATACAAAATTACGTTATTTGGGTCGCAATCCAAATCATGACATTACCATAGCAACTGCAACTCTGGCCATTCACATTATTTTCATACTTTGTCTTGGGTTAATGGTAAACAATTGGTCAGGCTACGAGATATTCAAATTTGGTTGAAATGTGATAATAGATGACACAATGCTGGGACTTGTCCGAGTATTTTATAAACACCACTCACATAAGCCCTTGATAAAAACGTCGTATTTTCGACGTCATTGATCTAAAACGTTATATATGTTTTTTACCACGCGTCATAAAAATATTTATAAAATGAAAACTAATTGGGGTAAATTGATAATTTTTGTGGTATATGGCCTTTAAAAGATGTATAATGCAGAATACATACAAAAGTAAAAACTGAAAATATTGTCATTAAGCCCGGTTTTCGCATGGCGCGGCTCATATCTATTTTACAGAGAAGTAACCACAGTGGCAGCCATATCGGAGGACTTTTGTCGAAGGAAAAAGAACCGGCAAACACATCAAAATTCAACCCTGATAGTTTTGGAAGTTTTCCAGAAATCCACATATCCGTTGGCGAGACGATGAATAGCAATACAATTCTTACCAGTTCGTCTAAAACATCGTCAACGTGGGCTCTCAACAACTTGAAGTCCGAGATCCAGAGCGTTCTGTCCAACATCAAACTGCCAAGTAAGATATTGCACAAGAAGATCGTTTCAAAACCGGTCTGGGGGCCATTTCACAAAACTTTGTATGACTAAAATGTTCGTAAGTGCAACATTATGATAGTCTGTAAAATTCACATAATTAACAATGTTTTCATGTAAACAATTATTGGATTTACATTTATTGAGCATAGACTGCATATGCTCAATAAATGTAAATCCATCAATTGAATGTTCCAGACGATGCTAAATTTGCATTTGTACAAAGTTTAGTGAAATGGCCAACTGTCCGATTACCTGTGAATGGTGTTGAGACCGACCGATACTGCCTGTTCCACATTTTTCTGTCGACGAACATTTGGCTATTAACCATTTCACCCCTAAGTAACTGGAATTGATTTTGATATGTTAATTTTGCAACCTATCCTACCATCACAAAATAAAACGTTACCCCACCCAGCAATTTCTGTACACTATACAGCATCTGGAGGCCGTTTCACTAAACTTTGTACGATTAAAATGTTCGTAAGTGCAAAATTATGATAGTCTGTAAATTTCACATTAACATTGTTTTCTTGTAAATAATTATTGGATTTACATTTATTGAGCATAGGCTGCATATGCAGCCTATGCTCAATAAATGTAAATCCATAAATTGAAATTTACAGACGATCTTAAATTTGTATTTACGAACATTTTAGTCGTAAGAAGTTTAGTGAAACGGGCCCCAGGAGTATAGCTTACTAGGCTTTACTGTATAGTGTACGGAAATGGGTGGGTGGGGTAACGTTTAACAAAGGAGCCACTTATTAGGGTCCTCTGTGCGGAACACCTGTTAGTGTTGACCCCTGCTTAGAAAGCAGATAACGAAAATTCTCATCTGCTTTTGTTTTATATTTTGTTTTCTTTCTCAGCAAAAACGTGGTTTGACTGTACTTAATTAAGACTCATTTATGTCAAACCATGTTTTTTTATGAGAAAAATAGAAAAATAAAAAACAACTCCAGCTACACAATTTTATTCAGAATTAAAGGTACAAGACCTTAAATGACCTTAGCTGTTGATAGGCCGTTAAACACCAATAAATAAACAAACAAACAAGCCCACAGATTTAGTAAAAAATGGCATATTGAATGAAAACAACACAAGTACATTCTTTACACATTATGGCGTATAAATATTCAATATAGGAGTGAATTGCCTTTTTGTGGAATTTATTGGGGTATAAACTTGGAAAAGTTGCGGGAATACTGGACGAAGGCCAGAAGGCCTTCGTCCAGTATTCCCGCGACTTTTCCAAGTTTATATCCCCGATAAATTCAACAAAAAGGCCATTCATTCCTTATAATTCCAGCATTTGAAATAAATTCATCAAGAAAATGTGTTTATTTTCCGTTTTCTTAAGAATTATTTTAACTGCGCCTCACGGTTACGGAAAGTAGTTTGCCGTGGGAGCTTACTGGGATATAAATTTTGGACAAAGACTTGCTACGGGCCAATCAAATGTTAGGGAATTGTGTAAATATTTTTGTGCTGGAATTATTCCTGTTAGTGTTAGTGACTAGTATGGTACACCATAGATACGCTGATGAGTCGGTACATTTAAGCTCCAGATAAGGTGCGTATTGGCGTATTTTACGCAATCATTTTAGCTGAATACTCATTGATTATCAAAAGTGGGAGTACAAAATACGCGCAGCAATGTGTAAATACGCATTGATTTTCAAATTGAGTAGTGAAAATACTGTCATAAAGTGGAAAATTCACTTAGTTGTGCTGCAAAAAGCAAACAGTTTTTGCAGCTCAAATAAGTGAAATGTTTAAATTGTTTTTTTTTATCATTTGTTCCCTATTTAGTAATGAAGAAATGAATAACCCATTTGTAAAAGTAAAATACGCAATGGTTTTTGAAATCAGCGGGTATAGTACGCTTTAGAAACGAAGCTTATCTGGAGCTCTGACATTTTAAAAAAGTTTAAATCAATGGGTATAAATATACTGTTATATAATTATACAGTATGATTGTTCCACAGAAGAATGGAATGAAAATAAATAAATATTGCTTTCTGTTAATGTTATAGGAAAATACAGTTATCTCACAGTTATCAGTTATCTCGGGAAGCAATTCACATTTTATATATACATGTATAATGTGATATAATGCCAATCAATTAACCACTGTTTAATAGCGGGAGATGAAACTTTTGTTGTGTTGGTAAGGTACAGAGCTCCAGATAAGTTTTGTATCTAAATAGTATTATACCCCCATATTTCAAATTCAATGCGTATTTTATTTTTGCAAATGTATAATTGATTTTCTTCCTTATTAAATAGGGAAAAAATGATAAAAAAATAAAACAAATTAAAAAAATTCACTTATTTGAGCTGCAAAAAGCAAACACTGAACGAATTAAATTTTCAACATTATTACAGTATTTTCACTACCGTACTCAATTTGAAAATCAATAGTGTTTTCTGCTAAAATAAATGCGTAAAATATGCCAATATGCACCTTATCTGGAGCTCTGTACATATGCGGAATATATTGTTTAATGTCATTTTAAGCATCAACAACTCCCGTACAGAAAAAGAAAAAAGGTATCTACTTAGACTTACTGACATCAAGTCCTTCTTCATATGCTTTTTTGAATCTTCTTCGTGAACCTTTTGTTAAATTGTGAAAAAAATAAAAAAAGCTTATACAATTCCCTGTCTATAGCAGCCATGCTTTTGCTTTCCCAATTAATCAGTTACTACATAAATGACCCTGTGAATAAAGCCCACCTGTCAACAAAGGCCATATTGTTCTCTTTCCATGGCTGGCCTTTATTCACAGGTTGGACTGTATACATGTATATTACATTCTTACAACTTCCGCTTTTATGCGTAGCACTTTGGGTTAAATTTTATAGGAATGAATGGCCTTTTTGTGGAATTTATCGGGGTATAAACTTGGAAAAGTCGCGGGAATACTGGACGAAAGCCGGAAGGCCTCGTCCAGTATTCCCGCGACTTTTCCAAGTTTATATCCCCGATAAATTCCACAAAAAGGCCATTCATTCCTTATAATTCCAGTATTTGAAATAAATTCATCAAGAAAATGTGTTTATTTTCTGTTTTCTGAAGAATTATTTTAACTGCGCCTCACGGTTACGGAAAGTAGTTCGGCATGGGAGTTTACTGGGATATAAATTTTGGACAGAGACTTGCTACGGACCAATCAAATGTTAGGGAATTGTGTAAATATTTTTGTGCTTGAATTATGAAACGATATGGTGTGCTAGAATTTATATAGACCACATTTAATTCTTCAGACCTCTTTAGCAGCTAGTGTTTGTGAACAGTGTAGATCCAGATGAGACGGCTCGTTTTGTAAATTATTTTATGATTTTTTACATTTTTGTCAAGCCCGCTTGCGGAAAGCGAGACAGTGATCACAATGACGTTCGGGTGTCCGTGCGTGCGTCCGTGTGTCCGTCCGTCCATCCGAGCAACCAAGAGTGTAGAAGGGGCCATGGGGCGGAGCCTAGCACAAAATAATCCTTTGTCTTATTCCGTGTGGCCCCTTATTCTATTCATTACAAGCTAGGGCCATCTCTTTGATCTAGAACAATGGAAATGGCCCCTTCTTCACTATTGGTGGGCCGTCCGTCCGTCCAAGCAACCAAGGGTGTAGAAGGGGCCATGGGGCGGAGCCTAACACAAAAGAATCCTTCGATTTATTCCGTGTGGCCCCTTATTCTATTCATTACAAGGGGCCATCTCTTTGATCTAGAACAATGGAAATGGCCCCTTCTTCACTATTGGTGTGCCGTCCGTCCGAAATCTGCGTTAAAGTTTTTAAGTACCTTATATCTCTGCAGTCCTAAGTCACATTGACTTGAAACTTCATGTGCTTATTAGTCATGATCCATATATTCATGCTGTATCCCACTCATGCGGCCCCTTTGCCCAAGGTCAAGGTCAAATGACTTAGAAGTTTGCGTTCCGAAGTCTGCGTTAAAGTTTTTAAATACCTTATATCTCTGCAGTCCTAAGTCACATTGACTTGAAACTTCATATACTTATTAGTTATCATCCATATATTCATGCTGTATCCCACTCATGCGGCCCCTGTGCCCAAGGTCAAGGTCAAATGACTCAGAAGTTTGCGTTCCGAAATTTGCGTTAAAGTTTTTTAAATACCTTATATCTCTGCAGTCCTAAGTCACATTGACTTGAAACTTCATATGCTTATTAGTCATCATCCATATATTCATTCTGTGACCCACTCATGCGGCCCCTGTGCCCCTATGTCAAGGTCAAATGACTTAGAAGTTTGCGTTAAAGTTTCTGTCAAAATTTGCGTTAAAGTTTTCACATACCTACTATCTCTGTAACCGTAAGTCAGATTTGCTTGAAACTTTGTATGCTTATTGGGCATCAAACTTCAAATAAATACACTCTGAGACCATCAAATGCCTCGGCGGGCTCGACATGCAGGCCGCGGCCATCCTCGTTTAAAAAAAAAATCAGAAAATAATTTACAAATATTGGACAATTCCATTCATTATAAATTATAATTAATGGAAGTGTCCAAAATTAGCATGAACATTCCTTGCCAGATATTCAGGCCATAAAAAGCACTTTGGTTCTCAGATATCACCTTTTTAGAAACATTCCTGCGCATCAGCATGATCAGGGCACTTTATCGTCGCAAACAAATAAAAACATATTTTAAATTTTCCACATGATCGATCAAAAACACTTAGTATTTAAACCCTGCACAAATATGTTAAATCCAATCATGACTAAAATATGGTGATTTATCATGTCTAAAGAGGTTATAGTAACTTTATTAAACATATTTGTGAACCACATTGACGAAGATCTCCCACAAAAAATGTATTAACCCTTAGACCGCTACTCACAGCAATTGTTGTCTGCTGTTACTTTTATATCTTGCCTTATTTCTCAATAAAAACATGGTTTGACAGCACTTCAGAATCATATCCAATGGAAATGATTCTGAAGTGCTTTCAAAGCATGTTGTAAATTATTCTAAAGTGCTGTCAAAGCATGTTTTGATGATACAAATGGAAATAGAAAATAAACAGCAGAAGACAAAAAAACATAAGATAGCGGTCTAAGGGTTAATAAAAATCCACCCTCCCGCTTTACATTCTACAAACCCTGTGTCTGAGATGCACATTACTTTGTTATGGTCTTAAGGGCAAATTGGATAATTAAAAGATGTTTACACTTGGGGCTTCTACAATACTATGTGGGAAGCTATTGCAGACTCGCACTACTGTGTGGTTGAAGATGTGCAGTTTAATACTCATACGTCGTTTCTTGAACAACTGGTACTTGTTGCATTTACAGGATGATACGGCACTTAAAAGGGACATGATTTTTATACGCCCGTTTGAAAAAACAGGACGTATTATGTATTCATCTTGTACGGGCGGGCGGGCACAGCTTGTCCGCGCAATAACTAGAATCTACTTGACGGATTGTAACCAAATTCGGTATACATGTTTCCGATGACTTATCTCCCCTTGGCGGCCATTTTTAATTTTCCCACTCTGTATCCTTATCCTCGTTCCCATGAGACTGCATCTCGTCCCACGTATCTCGTTCAAACGAGTTAGCTATCTCGATCGTTCCCACAAGATAGCATCTGGTTCGAACTACATAATCAGCCAATAGAATAGCAGATATTACTCCACCATCTTGAATGACAATGTTGCTACCTTTTGATTGGCTAACTATGTTGTGGGATAAGACTTTGTCAAGTTGCTTGACAAGTATCCTACTACATGTATTATTGTAATTTAATCCTTGCCCTGCTGAATTTTTGTCGTCTACTGTTTACTTTTTATTTTCCAATTTTACAATTTTCTCATCAAAAACAATTATTCTCAAGTGCTGTCAAACCATGTTTTTATTGAGAAAGAAGGCAAAATGTGAGGGGTATTCTTCATATTTTGACAACTACTCTCAAGGTGTATGTTCACGTGGTTACAACAACAACAACAAGTACTGAAACTTCCAGAAGCCCTCCGATTAAAAATACTTTTATCTTTTATTTTGTTGTTATTATGTAACTGATTTTGATGAAATATGGCGCAGGAAACGCGTCTGTTAAGCTGCATTTGGGGTAATCTGTACTTTGGCCCAAACTTCTGTCATTTTTGCGAAGAATCGCAAAAATGACACAAGTATGTGCCAATCTCCCGGGACCACTAAATGCAGCTCATGAAGACGCGTTTTCTGCGCTATATTTCATCAAAATCCGTTGTCTATTAAGGAAAATATCAAATAATACTTACTTTAGAGTGGGCGAGCTATTAACACTTTCAGCTATTGTTGTTGTTGTTGTAACCACGTGATCATGCACCTTGACTCTGCAGCGTATGTAATACTGTGCCTACACTGTAGCAACATATACCAACTTGGAGTACAATCTTTCATTGATTGAAATTTTATGACATATGTGACATCACGTGGGACTTCATTGACATGATGTCTCACTATCTGCTTGAATTAAGGCTTCCATTAACTCTTTGCATGCTAGCGGTGAAAATATCCGCCAAACGAATTAGGAGTATATGTTTTATTTCTCTCTGTAAATATGCCTTGAAATTCCAAGACATATTCATGACATTTATAAGGAGAAATAAAAGAAAATATTATGAATTGTCATCTGCTATTTTTGAACTATTTATAGCCCACAAATTTCCCAGCATGCGAAGAGTTAAACAATACAATGTAATCTAGAATCATTGTACTAGCTGTACATAAAGTACATGTGCAAATTGAAATGGATTTGAAAACAAGCTTACTGTAATAACCCTAAATATTCAGACAGCATTTTTGCTATACATGTGCCGGAAAGGAAACATTTGTAAATATCTTCATTTTTATGCCCCCAGTCTCGTCCGAGCTTACAAATGGATACATATGTGGCTAGGAGAACAATAGGTTATGTAATATTCTATTGTTCCGTGATTTTATTTGGCTAAAAATGGGTTTCTGTGGCTACAGAACAATAGGGATGAACAAAGGAAAAGGTTAGGGTTAGCCACATAAGTATCCATTTGTAGGAACGTCCGTGTCTCCGGCACATTGAGAAGTTCGCCGAGGTTTCGAAATTCTGTTATAACTTCTATATCCCGTGATGGATTATTGAAAAATATTTGAAGACAGCATGCTTGCGGGCAAATGCCACACATCCATGCTGCCCTTAATATGACCTTGACGTCTTTGAACTTTTTCCCACATTAAGAAGTTTTTCAATTCTGTTATAACTTCTATATTCCTTGAAGGATTACTTAAATATTTCAACACAGCACACTTGTGGACAATTGCCACACATCCATGCTACCCTTAATATGACCTTGACATTTTGACCTTCACAACTTTGAATGTTTTCACACATTAATAAGTTTTCCGGAGTTTCTCATTTCTGTCATACCTTCTATATCCCTTGATGGATTACTTTAATATTTCAATACATCATACTTGTGGACAAATGCCACACATCAACACTGCCCTTAATATGACCTTCACCTTTTGACCTTCATAAATGTGCTTGTGAATACTTATCACTTTAATTAACTTTGCATACAGTCTCTCCAATCTGCCACTGGGGGCATTCGTGTGCCGACAGGCCACATTTTCTTGTTTGTTGTGAAGTGATGATACTATACTACATTTAGAAAGAAGTTTCCATTAAAGACACTACTGTCTGTTTCACGAAAGCTGCCCAAATTTTACGGCTATATAGACAATTCAAAAACAATATTATTTTCGATAATATTAAATTAAAGGAAAATTTAAGAATGAGCCTTCTTTTTATTTCGTGAAATTCGGTCAAATATTGGTTTTATTACGAAAAATTGATTTGTCTATGGGAATTTAACATGGGGGAAAAAGAGGTAAAGGAGTGTGGGATTAGTCAAAAAACGAAAAAATTTGGAAATTGACTCCGAAACCCGACTAGATAGCTTGGATATGATCTAACTAAGAAAACAAAAGTTAAATTTTAAAAATCGGTCCAGTATTTCTAAAATTCAAAAAAATTTCCCCATGTTAAATCCCCATAGAAATCTTCACTCCGTGAAGATGTCTATGGGGATTTAACATGGGGAAATTTTGTTTTCGCAATAAAATCAATATTTGACCAAATTTCACGAAATAAAAAGAAGGCTCATTCTTAAATTTTCCTTTAATTTAATATTATCGAAAATAATATTGTTTTTGAATTGTCTATATAGCCTTAAAATTTGGTCAGCTTTCGTGAAACAGACAGTAGTGAAATTAATTTAAACAAAATAAATTAGTACTGCAAAACATGTTTATATTGGCAACGCTAGTTATTTTTCAGTATTATAAACCTTGTTTACAAACATATATGTCAATCCCTGATTTTTTCCCCAGGTCAGAGATGCAGATAAGATGGGTATTTGCTTAAATACCCAAGTAAAATTGCCAAAAACCCAATTGAAATCAGACGTAGTGAGTATCAAAAAGCAATGAAAAATTTGTGGTATCTTTATCATGCTGCAGAAAACAATAAACAGACCACAAATATAGCATATTTTTCCATGAAAACACATCTTGGTATTTCATTAGAATTTTCTCCAAGGAGACAATTCTAATGAAATGCCAAGACATGTTTTCATTTAGAAGCAATTTATTCAATAAGTGCGGTCTACTGATGTGTAAACAGTAGTGTGATTTTATTTTACCCAATGAAAATTTTGAAATACCCAATTGATTCAGAAATGATGGAGTGACAATACTCGATTACTAATTCCTTATCTGGAGCCCTGCCAGGTACAATTGGGTTCTGACATACAATACAAATCTACTATTAAACTACTTTTTCCAGTAGCCTATTTCATCAACATTGCAAAGTATACTTTACTAGCAAAGTATACTTTGAGGGAGTAATCATTTATTTTTCCTGAAATGCATTATTTCATATAGAACTAACAAATGCATGTATTTCATGATTAAAAGTATGCAGAATTATTATACTGAATTTATTACATTATCACAGCCAAATTGGCTGTGATAATGTAATAAATTCAGTATAATAAAAATTAATAAATTTATCATAAAATTGAAAATTTCTCCCTCAAAGTATACTTTGCTACTAAAGTATACTTTGCAATGTTGATGAAATAGACTACTGATCTATTTCATCATTTTCTTGGGACTGGGCTTGGTTGGGAGAATGTGAAGGGTAGATTTAACCCTACATGGAATCCTGATATCCCTGGTTTGGCCCTCAGGTACATTTTTGGCTTTCTTGTTACTTTAGAGTTGAATCCGGTTACACCCATTATAAAAATAGTAAGATTAGTACTAATTGTATTACTTTTAGGGAGTGGGGCTAAATGACTCTGGTGTGGTGAGGACCTGGCACAAAGTCAGGTTATTCTAATTTCACGGCTGAATTTTATCTAAATGTTCAGTTCGGATTTTGGGATCCACCCCCATCACCCCACCCCCCACCCCCATCACAACAGGTGAAATATGGTACCCCATTAACCTGGCCTAAAATTACCATAGCTGTTATTAAAAACCATTAAATCAAATCAAAATCACTTTCTTGGTATATCTGACACCAAGTGCCTTTAAATATATAATTTGCGATATCGCTTCCTTTCCTCAGGTCGAACAAGAGAACAAGAAGGGTGTACATTTTATCTTGATGAACAAAAGCCACACGGTGAAACTGGCACAGAAAACATGGGTGTGAAAGACCAGATGAGTGGCTCGTCTGCTGTTTAGTTTAAATTCCGTTTCTGACAGCGGTATTACTTCTGATGCCAGTAACAACAATACAACGTCGATACCAACAACCACAGATGGTCAGATCGACGCTGACGGTAAAGGCAGGATTGGTGCACAGATATTGTCCAATTCTACTGAGAAAACTGTGGCACCGTCTGCGGGTAAAAATAGAAATGATGTAACCCTCAGACCAAATACTCGGCGTAGAAGTAAACCTGTGTCTAAATCTCCTATGAATAGCTGGACAATAATTGATAAACCAGATAAAATTGCAGATGAAATTCAAGCAGAGTATATGAAAAGTGTGGCAGAAAAACCAAAAAATTCAACTGATACTAATAGAAAAGATACTTTCAACACAGAGAAAGCAATGGATGGGGACGGAGTGAAAACAGGCAAGTTTTTGTCCACGTTCAAGAAGATGCGATTGGGAAAGCGACAAGTGTCTGAGCCAGGCGGGGTTCTGATGAAGAGCTTCTCTGGATCACCTCTCATCTGTCCTCGATGTAATATGGTAAGTTTTCAGAAATGCCCGTCAACCCAATTAATGTGAGATACTGGCTCACAGGTATCAGCATTTATCAACATTTCTTTTTTATCACTTTTGGGCTTGCGCGTCCTTGCGTCCGGCATGTGTGTCTGGAATTTGCGTTAATGTTTTGTTTAAGTTAATTTTGAACGACAATTTTCTATGGGAACACAATATAAATGCGTACCGGGTAAACATTAATCCATTTTGGAAAGATGTTTTTAGGGCATATACAGAATTAAACACAGACTTAACAAATATAGATACATTTTTGGCTAATAGTCTATTTTACAATATACCAACATAATAATTTGTGGCACAGCAATATAGTTTAAACAAATATATGAAAAAGGAACCAGATATATAAATGACATGTTAAATGCTGACAATCAAATGTTTACATTGGAACAGTTTAACCCTTACAATGCTGAATTAATTTGTGTCGTCTGCTGAATATGTTTTATTTTTCTCATCAAAAACTTGCTTTGGCAGCACTTTAGAATCATTTCCAATGGAAATGATTCTAAAATGCTGCCAAACCATGTTTTTACTGAGAGAAGAGACAAAATATGACACAGCAGCAGACGACTAATTTCGGTTCCCGCATTCTAAGGGTTAAACACTAAACAGGCATAAACATCAATTTTCTACAATATCTATAATCATCATTGAAATCCCTATCCAAAAACATCAAATATAACAGTAACAAAAAAGTCAGAACAACCTATCATACCAATAAGTTTGAGAATAATTCTAAGATCACCTAAGGGTTCGAAAGACATGTGTAGCAAGGTGCATGATTACGCTGTTACAACAACAATAGCTGAAAGTGTTGAAATCTCGCCCACTCAAAAGTAAGTATTATTTGATATTTTCCTTAATAGGCAACGGATTTTGATGATGTATGGCGCAGCAAACCTGTCGTCATAGCTGCATTTGGTGGTCCCGGGATTTCGGCACATACTTACGTCGTTTTTGCAAAGAATCGATTTCCTAGACACGGAAATCGATTCTTCGCAAAAATGACAGAAGTTTGGGCCAAAGTACCGAGACCACCACATTCAGCTTAACAAGACGCGTTGGATGCACCATACTTCATCAAAATCCGTTACATAATAAGGATACCATAAAAGAATACATACTTTGAATGGGAGGACTTCTGGAAGTTTCAGTACTTGTTGTTGTTGTTGTAACCACATGATCATACACCATGTGTAGCATACGAAACAGAAACACAGAAACTCCTACTGGAAAACAAACATGGAATGCGATTTATGAATTAAGTGCTAAATCTATATAGCAAGAACCATTTAGAACCAAAAGTGCAAGCTTAACCCTTAGACCGCTACTCACAACAATTGTCGTCTGCTGCTGCTTTTATATCATGCCTTATTTCTCAATAAAAACATGCTTTGACAGCATTTCAGAATCATTTCCAATAGAAATGATTCTGAAATTATGTCAAAGCATGTTGTAAATTATTCTAAAGTGCTGTCGTAGCATGTTTTTGATGATAAAAATGGAAAATAGAAAATAAACAAGAGGCGACAAAAAAACTAAGATAGCAGTCTAAGGGTTAAGATGGTTACAAGCTAGAATAAACCATAATATATTAGTGACATATACCTTCTTATACAGGATAGGAGTGATAAACAACGAGTTATGCAACCTATGCAACTCAGATATAGAAAACATTTTAGCAGTGTCCTCAAACACAAAAATTGCTAACCAACCTGATAGAATTGCTAACAAATAATAAAAATCTTTTTTATTTGGGCTTTTTGAAAAATGCGACATCTGAAATTGACATTATTTTCATGGAAACAAAAGCGTATATATATCGAACAAGAACAATAAAACAGAAACTATATTTTACTTAAGTATACTTAGCTAGATAAGTATGCTTAGCAAATTTGGTGAAATACACTACAGAACAAAAGTTGGACCTGTAATCTTGGATTTTACTGGTCAAGAACGGCAATCCGGCCTATTTCACGGAGACCTACAGAGCTCCAGATAAGGTACGTATTGGCGTATTTTATTCAATACTTTTAGCTGAATACGCATTGATTATCAGAAGAGGACTACAAAATGCGCACAGCAATGTGAAAATACGCATTGATTTTTTTTCAAATTGACTATTGAAAATACTGTCATAAAGTTGAAAATTCACTTAGTTGAGCTGAAAGCTTTTTGCAGCTCAAATAAGTGAATGTTTAAATTTGTAATATTTTTCTTATCATTTGTTCCCTATTTAGTAATGAAGAAAATCAACAATCCATTTATAAAAGTAAAATACGCAATGATTTTGAAATCAGGGGGTACATGTATAGTATGCTTTAGACACAAAACTTATCTGGAGCTCTGGACCTATTTTAATTTGTTGGGACCTATTGCATAAAGGGATAAGCATGGGCCCAGGCACAGGTTGAAGTAACGGACCATGACATATACATACATGTACATTAAATATACGAAAAACCAACAATAAGTGAAAAAATAATAAACTAAAAAATATTATTTACTGCCTCCTATCACACATGAAGTAACGGATCACGGTCTATAAATACATTAAATTAAAAAATAATTCTTTACTCTCTCCTATCATACAGTATGTGTGATGGGAGGGAGTAAATAATTTGTTTAGCTTTTTTATGCCCCCTATTGCTCTTCAGGTTCCGTCTGTCCTTCTGTCTGCCCGCACTCACGAGAGGGTATATGTTGGCTACAAAAGTACCCACCAAATGCTCTTCTGTGTGTTGGGCAATCTTTTTTAGGGATCTTCTTGGGTAGGGTTAGGGAGGGTTAGTGTTGGATACTTGTTATACAGTTAAAAACCCAACAAGTATCCATTTGTAGGAACGTCCGTACGTCCGTCCATGTACATTTACGGCAAGAGTTTCTCAAACATGTAATATCTTCAATATTACGCGAAGGATTGCTTCAATACTTGGACACTTGAATCACCTGAACATTTGTCACACTCTCACTCCACCATTAACACGACCTTGACCTTTGTCACCTTCGAAATGTCGCTGAAACACTTAGCCATTTTGTTGAAAAGTTTGTAACAGTTTCTCCAGTACAGTCCAATATGCCACAGGGGCATATCCATGTTTTACTAACATAATGTCTATTTCTATTCACTTATTGATGCTTTTTGGTATATTTAATGTATTTATAGACCATGGTCCATTACTTCAACCTGTGGGTCGAGGTAGCATTTCGTGTGTTTGAAGTATAGAGTATAATACTCGAAAGATAACAAAATAAAAGATAGGAAGATGTATATAATTGTCTTAGCCCTGAAATTATCCCGTAACCCATTACATTCGGAATACACCTTTACGGGTATGAAATTTTATTTTGTCATTTCTCAATGAAAATATATGTTGTTACCACTCATTTGAACCGTCTGGTGAATGGATGTAAAACCCCAGCCAATCAATCTCCCATACAGGTGCATTCCTGTCTGTATATGACCTTGCTGTGGAATGGATGTAAACCCCAATCAATCAATCACCCATACAGGTACATTCCTGTCTGTATATGACCTTGCTGTGGAATGGATGTAAACCCCAATCAATCCCCCATTCAGGTGCATTCCTGTCTCTATATGACCTTGCTGGTGAATGGATGTAAAACCCCAATCAATCCCCCATTCAGGTGCATTCCTGTCTCTATATGACCTTGCTGTTGAATGGGTGTAAACCCCAATCAATCAATCACACATACAGGTGCATTCCTGTCTGTATATGACCTTGCTGTTGAATGGGTGTAAACCCCAATCAATCCCCCATTCAGGTGCATTCCTGTCTGTATATGACCTTGCTGTTGAATGTGTGTAAAGTCCCAATCAATCAATCCCCCATACAGGTGCATTCCTGTCTGTACATGACCATGCTGTGAACGGACGTTAAATCCCAATCAATCAATCCCCCATACATGTACATTTCTGTCTGTATATGACCTTGCTGTTGATTAGATGTAAAACCCCAATCAATCAATCCCCCCATACAGGTGCATTCTTGTCTGTATATGACCTTGTTGTTGCACTGATGTAAAACCCCAATCAATCAATCCCCCATACAGGTGCATTCCTGGCTGTATATGACCTTGCTGTTGAACTGATGTAAAACCCCAATCAATCAATCCCCCACACAGGTGCATTCCTGTCTGTATATGACTTTGCTGTTGAATCGATGTAAAACCCCAATCAATCAATCCCCATACAGGTACATTCCCATCTGTATATGACCTTGCTGTTGAATGGATGTAAAACCCCAATCAATCAATCCCCCATACAGGTGCATTCTCAGGCGCGGATACAGGGGGGGGGGGGTGTTCCAGGGGGTCCGGAACCCCCCCCTGCTCCCGGCAAAGAAAAAAAAAAAAAAAGAAGATGAAAATCTACAATACTCGAATAGTTGGATGACTTTTTTCGTGGCCTAGGTGTCAGGAAATCGCATCTGCGGTGATCTGGCATTTACAAATTTCCCCAGAACCCCGACTTTACGATTTCGCACTCGCGGAGGTCGGCTATGCCGACTAGTAATTACAGACCCCCCCTGCAATTATTTCTGTATCCGCGCCTGATTCTGCATGTATATGACTTTGTTGTAAACAATCAATCAATCAATGAAACTAAATGTCTGTGTACAAACCTGAGTGTGTTCAGCTGGTGAAATTGGTGATACATGGTGTAATTGACTAACTCAAAATATGACTGGAGAAATGACTTATGACCAGTCTAGCTCCTGATCAAACAGCACACCCATGTAGCCTGATAATTATCTATATTCCTTATTAGGAGCATGACAGGTGATTCATTGATAGTGGTGAATGTGCAGATCCTGATCAGACTGTGCGAATGCACAGCTAGACTGTTCTGGATCTACACTGGTCGCAAAACCCATAAATTATATTTCTCCAGTGATAGGCAAATAAATATTATGTATCAGGGGCGGATCCAGTATTTGGGGAACGGGTGCGGGTGCTCTAGTTGCAAAGGTAACTCTTGCAATCTATTCCCGTAATTGCAAGTTACCGTTCGCAACTAGGGGGTTGTCCTATTTTCGAGCTATTCGAAATGCACTTTCCTGTGTTTTACGGCATTTAAATTCAGACTCCAACTGGTGGTAAACTGTGATATATGTACACTCCCCCGGAACCCCCCCTCCAGATCCGCCCCTGTGTATAAGCAAAATAAGCGATACACACACAAACATAATAAGGTCACTTTTGTCTGCCTCAGTCCCATTTAATGACGTTCACTGATCCAGACTAGACATGTAGGGATATCAGTATCGCGATTAGGTCATGAAAACAGTACTTTGGTTCTCAGGCATTTTATCATCATAGATGAGTAAAAACGTATTGTAAACTTGTCACATGATCGATCAAAAACACTACTGTTGATAAATATGTCAAATTGAATCATGTCTGATGAAAATCTGGTGATTTATCACATCTAAAGAGATTATATATAGTAGTTTTATTAAACATATACATGTATGTGAACTATGTGTTTAATTGACATGCAAAATGCATCTGGCGACTTAAGAAAATCAGAGACGAAGGTCACGTACAAAAAATATATTAACCCTTGGACCGCTACACACAACAATTGTCGTCTGCTGTTGCTTTTATATCTTGCCTTATTTCTCAATAAAAACATGGTTTGACAGCACTTCAGAATCATTTCCAATGGAAATGATTCTGAAGTGCTGTCAAACCATGTTGTAAATTATTCAAAAATGCTGTCAAAGCATGTTTTTGATGATAAAAATGGAAAATAGAAAAATTAAGATAGCGGTGTAAGGGTTAAAATAATCCACCCTTCCTCATCACATTCATTAAAACTTGTGTCTGAGAACCAAAGTATTTTCTTATGGCCTTATCTATATCGCATGGTATCTTGTGATACAAGCTATGGTGGATAAGTCCAGCTATCTCTCAATGACATGTATCTTGTTTAAACTATAAGTTCAGTGTGTTGTACATGCATGCTTTGTTTTAGGATAGTTTCTATTTCTGTCTTTCATTGTTATAAGGTGGTTTTAACTTTCTGTGGTTCAAAGTTATAACGTGGACTTGACTTTCTGTGGTTCAAAGTTATAACGTGGATTTAACTTTCTGTAGTTCAAAGTTATAACGTGGATTTAACTTTCTGTAGTTCAAAGTTATAAGGTGGATTTAACTTTCTGTGGTTCAAAGTTATAATGTGGATTTAACTTCCTGTGGTTCAAAGTTATGACGTGGATTTGACTTTCTGTAGTTCAAAGTTATGACGTGGATTTAACTTTCTGTAGTTCAAAGTTATAACGTGGATTTGACTTTCTGTGGTTCAAAGTCGCATCACAGATTTTACTTTCTCTGTAGTTCAAAGATTTGTCACGAATTTGACTTTTCTCTGTCTTGCAAAGATATGTCACGAATTTGACTTTTGGTTCAGAAGTTATGTCACAAATTTGACTTTCTTTTAGTTGCAAAGATATGTCACATGACTTTCTCTGTGTTGCAAAGATATGTCGGGATTTGCAAAGATATGTCACAAATTTGACTGTGCGTTGCAAAGATATGTCACGATTTGACTCTCTGTGTTCTAAAGATGTACAAATTTGACTTTTGGTTCAGATATGTCACAAATTTGACTTTCTCTGAGTTGCAAAGTTATGTCAAAGAATTTGATCTCTGTGTTGCAAGTAGTCACAAATTTACTATGTGTTGCAAGATATGTCAGGGATTTGCTCTCTGTGTTGCAAAGATATGTCACAAATTTGACTTTCTCTGTTGCAAAGATATGTTCACGAATTAGACTTTCTCTGAGTTCAAAGATATGTCACAAATTTGACTTTTGTCGGGGTTGTGTCACAAATTTGACTTTCTCTGAGTTCAAAGATATGTCACGAATTTGATTTTCTCTGTGTTGCAAAGATATCACAAATTTGACTTTCATGTTGCAAAGTATCAGGGATTTGACTTTCTCTGTGTTGCAAAGATGTCACAAATTTACTTTCTGTTGCAAAGATATGTCACGAAATTAGACTTTCTCTGTGTTGCAAAGATATGTCACAAATTTGACTTTTGGTTCAGGAGTTATGTCACAAATTTGACTTTCTGATTCAAAGATGCACGAATTTGATTTTCTCTGTGTTGCAAAGATATGTCACAAATTTTGACTTTCTAGTGTTGCAAAGATATGTCACAAATTTGACTTTCTCTGTGTTGCAAAGATAGTCACAATTTGACTTTCTCTGCGTTGCAAAGATGTCACGAATTAGCTTTCTCTTGTGATAAATGTCAAGAATTTGACTTTCTATGTGTTGCAAAAAGATATGTGACAAATTTGACTTTCTCTGTGCAAATATCACAAATTTAACTTTTCTATGTGTTGCAAAGATATGTCACGAATTTGACTTTCTCTGTGTTGCGAAGATATGTCACAAAGTATGACGTTCTCTGTGTTGCAAAGATATGTCACAAATTTGACTTTCTCTGTTGATTGACAAAGATATGTCAGGGATTTGACTCTCTCTGTGTTGCAAAGATATGTCACAAAAAAGATATGTCACACATTTGACTTTCTGTCACACATTTTGCTTTCTCTGTCTTGCAAAGATATGTCACACATTTGACTTTCAGTCTTTCTCTGTCTTGCAAATATTGATGTCACGAATTTGACTTTCTCTGTGTTACAAAGATATGTCACAAATTTGCCTTTCTCTGTGTTGCAAAGATATGTCACAAATTTGACTTTCTATGTGTTGCAAATATATGTCACAAATTTTACTTTCTCTGTGTTGCAAAGATATGTCACAAATTTGACGTTCTCTGTGTTGCAAAGATATGTCACATATTTGACTTTCTCTGTGTTGCAAATATATGTCAGGGATTTGACTCTCTGTGTTGCAAAGATATGTCACAAAAAGATATGTCACACATTTGACTTTCAGTCTTTCTCTGTCTTGCAAATATATGTCACGAATTTGACTTTCTCTGTGTTACAAAGATATGTCACAAATTTGCCTTTCTCTATCTTGCAAAGATATGTCACAAGATATGGCAGTGTTTGAGAAAAGGTTCCTTATGATATTTGCGGCCAAAGTAGGCCCAGATCAGCCTGCGCATTCACGCAGTCTGATCTGGGCCTACTCTGTTTGCCATTCCGTCTCTCAAACATGTAAGAAACAGGGGGCTGTTTTATTAAACTTTGTAATATAATTATTTTTTTTATGAATTTATGAACATGCAGACCTCGACAAATTCTTAATTTTTTCACTCGTTCAGAATGCAGGGTATTGGATCACGTGGTCCATTGTTTACACTCCATGAATGGCGCGCCCATAAGATTTACCTGAGACCTGCCATTACGGCAGTGTAAACAATAGACTATGTGATCCCATACCCTGAGAATGGATAACAACTCATACATTCCTATATATTTTTATGCTCCCGCCACCGAATTGTAAGGGGGCATATAGTGTTACTGGCGTCCGTACGTCCGTCGTCGTCCGAGACATTATCCGTACGTACGTCTGTCCGTCCCGAAACCTTAACACTCGGGTAAATGGCTTATAATTTCTTGTTTCCTTGTTCGAGATGCTTCACATTTCACACACGCATTGCTTCAATGCTCCTCTACCGCCCTGTGACAAATCCACATTCGTCCCACCCCGCCCCCGCTAAGCCCAGGGTCAAGGTGCATTCGAAACCTTAACGCTCGGGTAAATGGCTTATAATTTAAATATGCCTCGTTTTCTTTGGCTGCCAGCGGGGGCATTCGTATGCCACATTTCTAGGAATGTTTATGCCACACTGTCCACACACACCTCTCTTCCAGATCGAAAATTCACTCGCCAATACGAGTGGACATGAGCGGATTTGTCGAGGCCTGAAATGTACACAACATTAATTGTGAAAAAATCCACAAATGATTTGCCATCATTGGCAAATGTAAATGTTATTGTCAATTTGAATTTTGTACTTTCAAACTAAATATGCGGCTGTAACTGGCAGTATAGATCCAGATCAACCTGTGCATTCGCACAGTCTGATCAGGATCTGTACTGTTCACCATTCCATAAACGAAACACCCATCTTGCTTCTAACAAGCAATATTGATCGATATCCGACTACAGGAGTTTGCTATTTGATCGGGAGCTACACTGGTCACAAATCCCATAGGCCCCATTTCTCTATTTACAGACACATTTAATCTTCAGCATTGTCAAAGATGGGTGGTTGGTCAGGCAAACGCGGCGGCGTAAATTAACGGTTGGGGTTTCTCCTTATAGGAATCAAGATTTGCCTAGTTTGGCCCTCATGTACGTTTTTATCTTTGGCTCTTTTGTTACCTGGGAGTTGATTTGGGTTATTGCTCATTATAAAAGTAGTAAGATTATTACTGATCCTACTGTTTTTGGGAGGGGGCCAAGTGATTCTGGTGTGGCGAGGATCTGGCATCAGATCAGGATTATTATGTGTTCACGGCTGAATATATATATTTTTAGCTCACCTGAGCGAAGCTCATGTGAGCTATTGTTACCGCAATGTGTCCGTTGTCCGTCCGTCCGTCCGTGAACATTATCAAACGTCTTCTCCTCGGTAACCATTGGGCCTATTGTCACCAAACTTTATGGTCATGGTCCTTAGGTAGGGGGATTACAAAATTGTTAAAATGACGTCATTACGTAATCCAAGATGGCCACCGTCTAAAAATAGCACATATTCTTAAAAAATCTTCTTCTCAAGAACCGCCAACCGAATTTCGACAAAACTTGGTAGGAATGATCGAAGTACAATGCTCTTCAAGTTGTTAAAATGGTGACCCCAGGGTCAAAAATGGGTGTGGCCGGTGGGGTAAAATTGGGATAAAATTTTATTTTTGACCGAATATGGTCATGTTATATATCAAATCGAAGGTATCAACGAGGCGATCACTCTGGTGCATGTCATCCAAGATGGCCGCCAAAAGGTCAAAAGGTCGTTTTTTTATTATAGATTTCAAAATTCTTCTTCACATGAACCGCTTGGCCCATGGTAGCCAAACTTCACAGTTATAGTCCATGGGTGAAGCCTTTTCAGATTTGTTAAAATGGAGGTCATCGCTAATCCAAGATGGCCGCCATCTAAAAATAGCATAAATTCCTAAAATGCTCTTTCAAAGTTGTTAAAATGGTGATGACCCAGGGTCAATATGCGTGGCTGAGGGGTAAAAATTGGGGTCAAATTTTATTTTTGACCGAATATGGTCATGTCTATATCAAATTGAAGGTATCAAAGAGGCGATCACTCTGGTACATTTTTTGTCGAAATTGGATGGTCATGTCATCCAAGATGGCCGCCGAAAGGTCAAAAGGTCGTTCTTTTATTAGAGATTTCAAAATTCTTCTTCACACGAAACTGCTTGGCCCATGGTGGCCAAACTTCACAGTTATGGTCCGTGTGAAGCCCTTTCAGATTTGTTAAAACGGAGGTCGTCGCTAATCCAAGATGGCCGCCGTCTAAAAATAGCACACATTCTTAAAAAAAATTCTTCTCATGAACCGCCATCCGGATTTCGACGAATCTTGGTAGGAATGATCGATGTATAATGCTCTTTCAAAGTTGTTAAAATGGTGACCCCGGGGTCAAAAATGGGCCTGACCCGTGGTGTCAAATTGGGGTCAAATTTTATTTTTGACCGAATATGGTCATGTCTATATCAATTTGAAGGTATCAGAGAGGTGATCACTCTGGTACATTTTTTGTTGAAATTGGGATGGTCATGTCATCCAAGATGGCCGCCGAAAGGTCAAAAGGTCGTTCTTTTATTAGAGATTTAAAAATTCTTCTTCACACGAACCGCTTGCCGCTTGGCCCATGGTGGCCAAACTTCACAGTTATAGTCCATGGGTGAAGCCTTTTTTTTCAGTTGTTAAAGCGAGGTCATCGCTAATCCAAGATTAGCCATCATGGCCCTCTTATTTATTGTAAATATTCAGTTCTGATTTTGGGATATTCCCCCCATTTGTACAGGTAATATATGGGATTTACTACTAAACCCATTGACATGGCCTTAAATGACCTTAGCTGTTGATAGGCCATTAAACCCCAACAAACAAACAAACATCAGCATTGTCAAGGTGAGAGACATGGTCGCTAGGACCGGTATTTGTTGCATGTGTCATATCTACATTTTATCATACACCGTCCCATTTATTAGCGTGGTTTTGTGAGATTTTAAATTGACACTACTAGATGTGACGGCTGTTATACACTGATATGAACATCAACATCAATATAGATTTATCGCTGTTGACTTCCTTTGGAACAGCTGTTTTGGAGTAAAAAAAGACCAGCAGCTTTACTGATACATGTATATGGGGTTTATATGAATTTTTTTTTGAATAATATATATATTACATTTTGCCATGGCTATGTCAAGACTGATTTACAGCATCATTCATTACAGCATTTACAGCATCACATCATTCACGATTTTAACTTTAACCCTTACACCGCTATCTTAAATATTTTGTCGTCTGCTGTTTATTTTCTATTTTCCATTTTTATCATCAAAAACATACTTTGGCTGCACTTTAGTATAATTTACAACATGCTTTGACAGCACTTCAGAATCATTTCCATTGGAAATGATTCTGAAGTGCTGTCAAACCATGTTTTTATTGAGAAATAAGGCAAGATATAAAGGCAACAGCAGACGACAATTGTTGTGAGTAGCGGTCTAAGGGTTAATCGAAATATGAAAAAGTCAGCAATGAAGATGCACCATCAGACGAATAGAAGTTTCTGAAATGTTCAACAATTGTTGGCCTTAACCCTTACTAACGCTGAATTAAATGTTGTCGTCTGCTGGAAATGTTTTATTTTCAATATTTCTCGACAAAAACCTGGTTTTGACAGCACATGAGAATGAGATTCTCATGTGCTGTCAAAACAAGTTTTTTGTTAAGAATTAAAGCAAAAATGAAAAGCAGCAGACGGCAATTTTCCGTCAACAGCGTAGGAAGGGTTAAAAGGTACATGCCCACTCAGTAGGCACAAATTTTTATTTTTATTCATATCATCAGAGGGATCATCCGAGACATTTTCTGGCAAAATAAACATTCATTCACCATTACCCCACGTATTAGTATACATTTTATATCGTAAATGTCCACACTGATATCAGGGGCGATAACTGTGTTTCCTTAAAATCTTAACGGACATTACTATTTATTCTCTGTATTTATTTTTTGATGTGCAATGATCATACTTTATAATATGTCGAAAATATTATTTTTTCAGGTGACAATAGTATAAATAATTAAAAAATGTCATTCCTCATTTGCATATGAAAATAGCCTGATACCACCGCGAGTCACTATCAGTCAAATAAATATTACTAACTTATTATATCTGTATAGCGGGCACTCGTAATGTTTAGAACTGGTGGAATAGTGACACAATTATACACTTATTTAATTCCTATAAAGAACATGTTGTGCCTACTGAGTGGGCATGTACCTTTAACCCTTACACTGCTGAATTAAAGATTGTTGTCTGCTGTTTATTTTTTATTCTCCATTTTTCTCATCAAAAACATGACTTGACAGCACTTTAGAATCATTTCCAAAGGAAATGATTCTAAACTGCTGTCAAACCATGTTTTTATTGAGAGAAAAGACAAAATAAAAAACAATAGCAGACGACAATTTTTCGGTTCCCGCATTCTAAGTGTTAAAGGCACTGTGGTCGTTGATGATGGTTCAGATATCTAATATTAGTGATTTACAATATTTTCCGTAAATGGCGTCAAAAGTTGATAACATTTTCAGAGTACATGCGGAATGTGCTCTGAAAATTTTGTCAACTTTTGACTGTATTTATGAAAGATATTGTAAATTTTGTAAATAAACGTATTTAATGCAATTACTGACTTTGAATGTCCGAAGGTACAAAATCACATGGC
>CM055268.1:119317637-119633488 GCA_029237695.1 Conchocele bisecta | reverse complement strand
AATCTGCCACTGGGGGCATTCGTGTGCCGACAGGCCACATTTTCTTGTTTGTTGTGAAGTGATGATACTATACTACATTTAGAAAGAAGTTTCCATTAAAGACACTACTGTCTGTTTCACGAAAGCTGCCCAAATTTTACGGCTATATAGACAATTCAAAAACAATATTATTTTCGATAATATTAAATTAAAGGAAAATTTAAGAATGAGCCTTCTTTTTATTTCGTGAAATTCGGTCAAATATTGGTTTTATTACGAAAAATTGATTTGTCTATGGGAATTTAACATGGGGGAAAAAGAGGTAAAGGAGTGTGGGATTAGTCAAAAAACGAAAAAATTTGGAAATTGACTCCGAAACCCGACTAGATAGCTTGGATATGATCTAACTAAGAAAACAAAAGTTAAATTTTAAAAATCGGTCCAGTATTTCTAAAATTCAAAAAAATTTCCCCATGTTAAATCCCCATAGAAATCTTCACTCAATTTCCCCATGAAATCTTGATCTTCACTCCGTGAAGATGTCTATGGGGATTTAACATGGGGAAATTTTGTTTTCGCAATAAAATCAATATTTGACCAAATTTCACGAAATAAAAAGAAGGCTCATTCTTAAATTTTCCTTTAATTTAATATTATCGAAAATAAAATTGTTTTTGAATTGTCTATATAGCCTTAAAATTTGGTCAGCTTTCGTGAAACAGACAGTAGTGAAATTAATTTAAACAAAATAAATTAGTACTGCAAAACATGTTTATATTGGCAACGCTAGTTATTTTTCAGTATTATAAACCTTGTTTACAAACATATATGTCAATCCCTGATTTTTTCCCCAGGTCAGAGATGCAGATAAGATGGGTATTTGCTTAAATACCCAAGTAAAATTGCCAAAAACCCAATTGAAATCAGACGTAGTGAGTATCAAAAAGCAATGAAAAATTTGTGGTATCTTTATCATGCTGCAGAAAACAATAAACAGACCACAAATATAGCATATTTTTCCATGAAAACACATCTTGGTATTTCATTAGAATTTTCTCCAAGGAGACAATTCTAATGAAATGCCAAGAAACATGTTTTCATTTAGAAGCAATTTATTCAATAAGTGCGGTCTACTGATGTGTAAACAGTAGTGTGATTTTATTTTACCCAATGAAAATTTTGAAATACCCAATTGATTCAGAAATGATGGAGTGACAATACTCAATTACTAATTCCTTATCTGGAGCCCTGCCAGGTACAATTGGGTTCTGACATACAATACAAATCTACTATTAAACTACTTTTTCCAGTAGCCTATTTCATCAACATTGCAAAGTATACTTTACTAGCAAAGTATACTTTGAGGGAGTAATCATTTATTTTTCCTGAAATGCATTATTTCATATAGAACTAACAAATGCATGTATTTCATGATTAAAAGTATGCAGAATTATTATACTGAATTTATTACATTATCACAGCCAAATTGGCTGTGATAATGTAATAAATTCAGTATAATAAAAATTAATAAATTTATCATAAAATTGAAAATAAATTTCTCCCTCAAAGTATACTTTGCTACTAAAGTATACTTTGCAATGTTGATGAAATAGACTACTGATCTATTTCATCATTTTCTTGGGACTGGGCTTGGTTGGGAGAATGTGAAGGGTAGATTTAACCCTACATGGAATCCTGATATCCCTGGTTTGGCCCTCAGGTACATTTTTGGCTTTCTTGTTACTTTAGAGTTGAATCCGGTTACACCCATTATAAAAATAGTAAGATTAGTACTAATTGTATTACTTTTAGGGAGTGGGGCTAAATGACTCTGGTGTGGTGAGGACCTGGCACAAAGTCAGGTTATCTAATTTCACGGCTGAATTTTTATCTAAATGTTCAGTTCGGATTTGGGATCCACCCCCATCACCCCACCCCCCACCCCCATCACAACAGGTGAAATATGGTACCCCATTAACCTGGCCTAAAATTACCATAGCTGTTATTAAAAACCATTAAATCAAATCAAAATCACTTTCTTGGTATATCTGACACCAAGTGCCTTTAAATATATAATTTGCGATATCGCTTCCTTTCCTCAGGTCGAACAAGAGAACAAGAAGGGTGTACATTTTATCTTGATGAACAAAAGCCACACGGTGAAACTGGCACAGAAAACATGGGTGTGAAAGACCAGATGAGTGGCTCGTCTGCTAGTTTAAATTCCGTTTCTGACAGCGGTATTACTTCTGATGCCAGTAACAACAATACAACGTCGATACCAACAACCACAGATGGTCAGATCGACGCTGACGGTAAAGGCAGGATTGGTGCACAGATATTGTCCAATTCTACTGAGAAAACTGTGGCACCGTCTGCGGGTAAAAATAGAAATGATGTAACCCTCAGACCAAATACTCGGCGTAGAAGTAAACCTGTGTCTAAATCTCCTATGAATAGCTGGACAATAATTGATAAACCAGATAAAATTGCAGATGAAATTCAAGCAGAGTATATGAAAAGTGTGGCAGAAAAACCAAAAAATTCAACTGATACTAATAGAAAAGATACTTTCAACACAGAGAAAGCAATGGATGGGGACGGAGTGAAAACAGGCAAGTTTTTGTCCACGTTCAAGAAGATGCGATTGGGAAAGCGACAAGTGTCTGAGCCAGGCGGGGTTCTGATGAAGAGCTTCTCTGGATCACCTCTCATCTGTCCTCGATGTAATATGGTAAGTTTTCAGAAATGCCCGTCAACCCAATTAATGTGAGATACTGGCTCACAGGTATCAGCATTTATCAACATTTCTTTTTTATCACTTTTGGCGCGCGTCCTTGCGTCCGGCATGTGTGTCTGGAATTTGCGTTAATGTTTTGTTTAAGTTAATTTTGAACGACAATTTTCTATGGGAACACAATATAAATGCGTACCGGGTAAACATTAATCCATTTTGGAAAGATGTTTTTAGGGCATATACAGAATTAAACACAGACTTAACAAATATAGATACATTTTTGGCTAATAGTCTATTTTACAATATACCAACATAATAATTTGTGGCACAGCAATATAGTTTAAACAAATATATGAAAAAGGAAACCAGATATATAAATGACATGTTAAATGCTGACAATCAAATGTTTACATTGGAAACAGTTTAACCCTTACAATGCTGAATTAATTTGTGTCGTCTGCTGTAATATGTTTTATTTTTCTCATCAAAAACTTGCTTTGGCAGCACTTTAGAATCATTTCCAATGGAAATGATTCTAAAATGCTGCCAAACCATGTTTTTACTGAGAAGAGACAAAATATGACACAGCAGCAGACGACTAATTTCGGTTCCCGCATTCTAAGGGTTAAACACTAAACAGGCATAAACATCAATTTTCTACAATATCTATAATCATCATTGAAATCCCTATCCAAAAACATCAAATATAACAGTAACAAAAAAGTCAGAACAACCTATCATACCAATAAGTTTGAGAATAATTCTAAGATCACCTAAGGGTTCGAAAGACATGTGTAGCAAGGTGCATGATTACGCTGTTACAAAACAACAATAGCTGAAAGTGTTGAAATCTCGCCCACTCAAAAGTAAGTATTATTTGATATTTTCCTTAATAGGCAACGGATTTTGATGATGTATGGCGCAGCAAACCTGTCGTCATAGCTGCATTTGGTGGTCCCGGGATTTCGGCACATACTTACGTCGTTTTTGCAAAGAATCGATTTCCTAGACACGGAAATCGATTCTTCGCAAAAATGACAGAAGTTTGGGCCAAAGTACCGAGACCACCACATTCAGCTTAACAAGACGCGTTGGATGCACCATACTTCATCAAAATCCGTTACATAATAAGGATACCATAAAAGAATACATACTTTGAATGGGAGGACTTCTGGAAGTTTCAGTACTTGTTGTTGTTGTTGTAACCACATGATCATACACCATGTGTAGCATACGAAACAGAAACACAGAAACTCCTACTAAAAGGAAAACAAACATGGAATGCGATTTATGAATTAAGTGCTAAATCTATATAGCAAGAACCATTTAGAACCAAAAGTGCAAGTTTAACCCTTAGACGCTATCACAACAATTGTCGTCTGCTGCTGCTTTTATATCATGCCTTATTCTCAATAAAAACATGCTTTGACAGCATTTCAGAATCATTTCCAATAGAAATGATTCTGAAATTATGTCAAAGCATGTTGTAAATTATTCTAAAGTGCTGTCGTAGCATGTTTTTGATGATAAAAATGGAAAATAGAAATAAACAAGAGAGCAAAAAAACTAAGATAGCAGTCTAAGGGTTAAGATGGTTACAAGTTAGAATAAACCTATATATTAGTGACATATACCTTCTTATACAGGATAGGAGTGATAAACAACGAGTTATGCAACCTATGCAACTCAGATATAGAAAACATTTTAGCAGTGTCCTCAAACACAAAAATTGCTAACCAACTGATAGAATTGCTAACAAATAATAAAAATCTTTTTTATTTGGGCTTTTTGAAAAATGCGACATCTGAAATTGACATTATTTTCATGGAAACAAAAGCGTATATATATCGAACAAGAACAATAAAACAGAAACTATATTTTACTTAAGTATACTTAGCTAGATAAGTATGCTTAGCAAATTTGGTGAAATACACTACAGAACAAAAGTTGGACCTGTAATCTTGGATTTTACTGGTCAAGAACGGCAATCCGGCCTATTTCACGGAGACCTACAGAGCTCCAGATAAGGTACGTATTGGCGTATTTTATTCAATACTTTTAGCTGAATACGCATTGATTATCAGAAGAGGACTACAAAATGCGCACAGCAATGTGAAAATACGCATTGATTTTCAAATTGACTATTGAAAATACTGTCATAAAGTTGAAAATTCACTTAGTTGAGCTGAAAGCTTTTTGCAGCTCAAATAAGTGAATGTTTAAATTTGTAATATTTTTCTTATCATTTGTTCCCTATTTAGTAATGAAGAAAATCAACAATCCATTTATAAAAGTAAAATACGCAATGATTTTGAAATCAGGGGGTACATGTATAGTATGCTTTAGACACAAAACTTATCTGGAGCTCTGGACCTATTTTAATTTGTTGGGACCTATTGCATAAAGGGATAAGCATGGGCCCAGGCACAGGTTGAAGTAACGGACCATGACATATACATACATGTACATTAAATATACGAAAAACCAACAATAAGTGAAAAAAATAATAAAATAAACTATTATTTACTGCCTCCTATCACACATGAAGTAACGGATCACGGTCTATAAATACATTAAATTAAAAAATAATTCTTTACTCTCTCCTATCATACAGTATGTGTGATGGGAGGGAGTAAATAATTTGTTTAGCTTTTTTATGCCCCCTATTGCTCTTCAGGTTCCGTCTGTCCTTCTGTCTGCCCGCACTCACGAGAGGGTATATGTTGGCTACAAAAGTACCCACCAAATGCTCTTCTGTGTGTTGGGCAATCTTTTTAGGGATCTTCTTGGGTAGGGTTAGGGTTAGTGTTGGATACTTGTTATACAGTAAAAACCCAACAAGTATCCATTTGTAGGAACGTCCGTACGTCCGTCCATGTACATTTACGGCAAGAGTTTCTCAAACATGTAATATCTTCAATATTACGCGAAGGATTGCTTCAATACTTGGACACTTGAATCACCTGAACATTTGTCACACTCTCACTCCACCATTAACACGACCTTGACCTTTGTCACCTTCGAAATGTCGCTGAAACACTTAGCCATTTTGTTGAAAAGTTTGTAACAGTTTCTCCAGTACAGTCCAATATGCCACAGGGGCATATCCATGTTTTACTAACATAATGTCTATTTCTATTCACTTATTGATGCTTTTTGGTATATTTAATGTATTTATAGACCATGGTCCATTACTTCAACCTGTGGTCGAGGTAGCATTTCGTGTGTTTGAAGTATAGAGTATAATACTCGAAAGATAACAAAATAAAAGATAGGAAGAAGTATATAATTGTCTTAGCCCTGAAATTATCCCGTAACCCATTACATTCGGAATACACCTTTACGGGTATGAAATTTTATTTTGTCATTTCTCAATGAAAATATATGTTGTTACCACTCATTTGAACCGTCTGGTGAATGGATGTAAAACCCCAGCCAATCAATCTCCCATACAGGTGCATTCCTGTCTATATGACCTTGCTGTGGAATGGATGTAAACCCCAATCAATCAATCACCCATACAGGTACATTCCTGTCTGTATATGACCTTGCTGTGGAATGGATGAAACCCCAATCAACAATCACCCTCGGTACATTCCTGCTGTATTACCTTGCTTGGAAAGGATGAAACCCCAACAATCCCCCATTCAGGTGCATTCCTGTCTCTATATGACCTTGCTGGTGAATGGATGTAAACCCCAATCAATCCCCCATTCAGGTGCATTCCTGTCTCTATATGACCTTGCTGGTGAATGATGTAAAAACCCCAATAATCCCCCATTCAGGTGCTTCTGTATTGACCTTGTGTTGAAAGGGCCCCAATAAACAATCAATCACACATACAGGTGCATTCCTGTCTGTATATGACCTTGCTGTTGAATGGGTGTAAACCCCAATCAATCCCCCATTCAGGTGCATTCCTGTCTGTATATGACCTTGCTGTTGAATGTGTGTAAAGTCCCAATCAATCAATCCCCCATACAGGTGCATTCCTGTCTGTACATGACCATGCTGTGAACGGACGTTAAATCCCAATCAATCAATCCCCCATACATGTACATTTCTGTCTGTATATGACCTTGCTGTTGATTAGATGTAAAACCCAATCAATCAATCCCCCCATACAGTGGCATTCTTTCTGTATATTTGACGCTTGTTGTTGCACTGATGTAAAACCCCACTCATCAATCCCCCATACAGGTGCAATTCCTTGTCTTGTATAATTGCACCTTGATGTTGAAAACCCCTGATGTAAACCCCCACTCATCAATCCCGCCCCCACAACAGGTGCATTCCTGGCTGTATATGACCTTGCTGTTGAACTGATGTAAAACCCCAATCAATCAATCCCCCACACAGGTGCATTCCTGTCTGTATATGACTTTGCTGTTGAATCGATGTAAAACCCCAATCAATCAATCCCCATACAGGTACATTCCCATCTGTATATGACCTTGCTGTTGAATGGATGTAAAACCCCAATCAATCAATCCCCCATACAGGTGCATTCTCAGGCGCGGATACAGGGGGGGGGGTGTTCCAGGGGGTCCGGAACCCCCCCCTGCTCCCGGCAAAGAAAAAAAAAGAAGATGAAAATCTACAATACTCGAATAGTTGGATGACTTTTTTCGTGGCCTAGGTGTCAGGAAATCGCATCTGCGGTGATCTGGCATTTACAAATTTCCCCAGAAACCCCGACTTTACGATTTCGCACTCGCGGAGGTCGGCTATGCCGACTAGTAATTACAGACCCCCCCTGCAATTATTTCTGTATCCGCGCCTGATTCTGCATGTATATGACTTTGTTGTAAACAATCAATCAATCAATGAAACTAAATGTCTGTGTACAAACATGAGTGTGTTCAGCTGGTGAAATTGGTGATACATGGTGTAATTGACTAACTCAAAATATGACTGGAGAAATGACTTATGACCAGTCTAGCTCCTGATCAAACAGCACACCCATGTAGCCTGATAATGATCTATATTCCTTATTAGGAGCATGACAGGTGATTCATTGATAAGATGGTGAATGTGCAGATCCTGATCAGACTGTGCGAATGCACAGCTAGACTGTTCTGGATCTACACTGGTCGCAAAACCCATAAATTATATTTCTCCAGTGATAGGCAAATAAATATTATGTATCAGGGGCGGATCCAGTATTTGGGGAACGGGTGCGGGTTGTCTAGTTGCAAAGGTAACTCTTGCAATCTATTCCCGTAATTGCAAGTTACCGTTCGCAACTAGGGGGTTGTCCTATTTTCGAGCTATTCGAAATGCACTTTCCTGTGTTTTACGGCATTTAAATTCAGACTCCAACTGGTGGTAAACTGTGATATATGTACACTCCCCCGGAACCCCCCCTCCAGATCCGCCCCTGTGTATAAGCAAAATAAGCGATACACACACAAACATAATAAGGTCACTTTTGTCTGCCTCAGTCCCCCATTTAATGACGTTCACTGATCCAGACTAGACATGTAGGGATATCAGTATCGCGATTAGGTCATGAAAACAGTACTTTGGTTCTCAGGCATTTTATCATCATAGATGAGTAAAAACGTATTGTAAACTTGTCACATGATCGATCAAAAACACTACTGTTGATAAATATGTCAAATTGAATCATGTCTGATGAAAATCTGGTGATTTATCACATCTAAAGAGATTATATATAGTAGTTTTATTAAACATATACATGTATGTGAACTATGTGTTTAATTGACATGCAAAATGCATCTGGCGACTTAAGAAAATCAGGAGACGAAGGTCACGTACAAAAAATATATTAACCTTGGACCGCTACACACAACAATTGTCGTCTGCTGTGCTTTTATATCTTGCCTTATTTCTCAATAAAAACATGGTTTGACAGCACTTCAGAAATCATTTCCAATGGAAATGATTCTGAAGTGCTGTCAAACCATGTTGTAAATTATTCAAAAATGCTGTCAAAGCATGTTTTTGATGATAAAAATGGAAAATAGAAAAATTAAGATAGCGGTGTAAGGGTTAAAATAATCCACCCTTCCTCATCACATTCATTAAAACTTGTGTCTGAGAACCAAAGTATTTTCTTATGGCCTTATCTATATCGCATGGTATCTTGTGATACAAGCTATGGTGGATAAGTCCAGTCAGCTATCTCAATGACATGTTATCTTGTTTAAACTATAAGTTCAGTGTGTTGTACATGCATGCTTTGTTTTAGGATAGTTTCTATTTCTGTCTTTCATTGTTATAAGGTGGTTTTAACTTTCTGTGGTTCAAAGTTATAACGTGGACTTGACTTTCTGTGGTTCAAAGTTATAACGTGGATTTAACTTTCTGTAGTTCAAAGTTATAACGTGATTTAACTTTCTGTAGTTCAAAGTTATAAGGTGGATTTAACTTTCTGTGGTTCAAAGTTATAATGTGGATTTAACTTCCTGTGGTTCAAAGTTATGACGTGGATTTGACTTTCTGTAGTTCAAAGTTATGACGTGGATTTAACTTTCTGTAGTTCAAAGTTATAACGTGGATTTGACTTTCTGTGGTTCAAAGTCGCATCACAGATTTTACTTTCTCTGTAGTTCAAAGATTTGTCACGAATTTGACTTTCTCTGTCTTGCAAAGATATGTCACGAATTTGACTTTTGGTTCAGAAGTTATGTCACAAATTTGACTTTCTTTTAGTTGCAAAGATATGTCACGAATTTGACTTTCTCTGTGTTGCAAAGATATGTCACAAATTTGACTTTCTATGTGTTGCAAAGATATGTCAGGGATTTGACTCTCTCTGTGTTGCAAAGATATGTCACAAATTTGACTTTCTCTGCGTTGCAAAGATATGTCACGAATTAGACTTTCTCTGTGTTGCAAAGATATGTCACAAATTTGACTTTTGGTTCAGGAGTTATGTCACAAATTTGACTTTCTCTGAGTTGCAAAGATATGTCACGAATTTGATTTTCTCTGTGTTGCAAAGATATGTCACAAATTTGACTTTCTATGTGTTGCAAAGATATGTCAGGGATTTGACTCTCTCTGTGTTGCAAAGATATGTCACAAATTTGACTTTCTCTGCGTTGCAAAGATATGTCACGAATTAGACTTTCTCTGTGTTGCAAAGATATGTCACAAATTTGACTTTTGGTTCAGGGGTTATGTCACAAATTTGACTTTCTCTGAGTTGCAAAGATATGTCACGAATTTGATTTTCTCTGTGTTGCAAAGATATGTCACAAATTTGACTTTCTATGTGTTGCAAAGATATGTCAGGGATTTGACTCTCTCTGTGTTGCAAAGATATGTCACAAATTTGACTTTCTCTGCGTTGCAAAGATATGTCACGAATTAGACTTTCTCTGTGTTGCAAAGATATGTCACAAATTTGACTTTTGGTTCAGGAGTTATGTCACAAATTTGACTTTCTCTGAGTTGCAAAGATATGTCACGAATTTGATTTTCTCTGTGTTGCAAAGATATGTCACAAATTTGACTTTCTATGTGTTGCAAAGATATGTCACAAATTTGACTTTCTCTGTGTTGCAAAGATATGTCACAAATTTGACTTTCTCTGCGTTGCAAAGATATGTCACGAATTAGACTTTCTCTGTGTTGCAAAGATATGTCAAGAATTTGACTTTCTATGTGTTGCAAAGATATGTGACAAATTTGACTTTCTCTGTGTTGCAAAAATATGTCACAAATTTAACTTTCTATGTGTTGCAAAGATATGTCACGAATTTGACTTTCTCTGTGTTGCGAAGATATGTCACAAATTTGACGTTCTCTGTGTTGCAAAGATATGTCACAAATTTGACTTTCTCTGTGTTGCAAAGATATGTCAGGGATTTGACTCTCTCTGTGTTGCAAAGATATGTCACAAAAAGATATGTCACACATTTGACTTTCTCTGTCTTGCAAAGATATGTCACACATTTGACTTTCAGTCTTTCTCTGTCTTGCAAATATATGTCACGAATTTGACTTTCTCTGTGTTACAAAGATATGTCACAAATTTGCCTTTCTCTGTGTTGCAAAGATATGTCACAAATTTGACTTTCTATGTGTTGCAAATATATGTCACAAATTTTACTTTCTCTGTGTTGCAAAGATATGTCACAAATTTGACGTTCTCTGTGTTGCAAAGATATGTCACATATTTGACTTTCTCTGTGTTGCAAATATATGTCAGGGATTTGACTCTCTGTGTTGCAAAGATATGTCACAAAAAGATATGTCACACATTTGACTTTCAGTCTTTCTCTGTCTTGCAATTATATGTCTACGAATTTTGACTTTCTCTGTGTTACAAAGATATGTCACAAAATTTGCCTTTCTCTATCTTGCAAAGATATGTCACAAGATATGGCAGTGTTGAGGAAAAGGTTCCTTATGATATTTGCGGCCAAAGTAGGCCCAGATCAGCCTGCGCATTCACGCAGTCTGATCTGGGCCTACTCTGTTTGCCATTCCGTCTCTCAAACATGTAAGAAACAGGGGGCTGTTTTATTAAACTTTGTAATATAATTATTTTTTTTATGAATTTATGAACATGCAGACCTCGACAAATTCTTAATTTTTCACTCGTTCAGAATGCAGGGTATTGGATCACGTGGTCCATTGTTTACACTCCATGAATGGCGGCGCCCATAAGATTTACCTGAGACCTGCCATTACGGCAGTGTAAACAATAGACTATGTGATCCCATACCCTGAGAATGGATAACAACTCATACATTCCTATATATTTTTATGCTCCCGCCACCGAATTGTAAGGGGGCATATAGTGTTACTGGCGTCCGTACGTCCGTACGTCCGTCCGGGCAGACATTATCCGTACGTACGTCTGTCCGTCCCGAAACCTTAACACTCGGGTAAATGGCTTATAATTTCTTGTTTCCTTGTTCGGAGATGCTTCACATTTCACACACGCATTGCTTCAATGCTCCTCTACCGCCCTGTGACAAATCCACATTCGTCCCGCCCCCGCTAAGCCCAGGGTCAAGGTGCATTCGAAACCTTAACGCTCGGGTAAATGGCTTATAATTTAAATATGCCTCGTTTTCTTTGGCTGCCAGCGGGGGCATTCGTATGCCACATTTCTAGGAATGTTTATGCCACACTGTCCACACACATCCTCTCTTCCAGATCGAAAATTCACTCGCCAATACGAGTGGACATGAGCAGGATTTGTCGAGGCCTGAAATGTACACAACATTAATTGTGAAAAAATCCACAAATGATTTGCCATCATTGGCAAATGTAAATGTTATTGTCAATTTGAATTTTGTACTTTCAAACTAAATATGCGGCTGTAAAAACAAATGGCAGTATAGATCCAGATCAACCTGTGCATTCGCACAGTCTGATCAGGATCTGTACTGTTCACCATTCCATAAACGAAACACCCATCTTGCTTCTAACAAGCAATATTGATCGATATCCGACTACAGGAGTTTGCTATTTGATCGGGAGCTACACTGGTCACAAATCCCATAGGCCCCATTTCTCTATTTACAGACACATTTAATCTTCAGCATTGTCAAAGATGGGTGGTTGGTCAGGCAAACGCGGCGGCGTAAATTAACGGTTGGGGTTTCTCCTTATAGGAATCAAGATTTGCCTAGTTTGGCCCTCATGTACGTTTTTATCTTTGGCTCTTTTGTTACCTGGGAGTTGATTTGGGTTATTGCTCATTATAAAAGTAGTAAGATTATTACTGATCCTACTGTTTTTGGGAGGGGGCCAAGTGATTCTGGTGTGGCGAGGATCTGGCATCAGATCAGGATTATTATGTGTTCACGGCTGAATATATATATTTTTAGCTCACCTGAGCGAAGCTCATGTGAGCTATTGTTACCGCAATGTGTCCGTTGTCCGTCCGTCCGTCCGTCCGTCCGTGAACATTATCAAACGTCTTCTCCTCGGTAACCATTGGGCCTATTGTCACCAAACTTTATGGTCATGGTCCTTAGGTAGGGGGATTACAAAATTGTTAAAATGACGTCATTACGTAATCCAAGATGGCCACCGTCTAAAAATAGCACATATTCTTAAAAATAAAAAAAATCTTCTTCTCAGAATGCCAACCGGACGAATTTCGACAAAACTTGGTAGGAAATGATCGAAGTACAATGCTCTTCAAGTTGTTAAAATGGTGACCCCAGGGTCAAAAATGGGTGTGGCCGGTGGGGTAAAATTGGGATAAAATTTTATTTTTGACCGAATATGGTCATGTTATATATCAAATCGAAGGTATCAACGAGGCGATCACTCTGGTGCATGTCATCCAAGATGGCCGCCAAAAGGTCAAAAGGTCGTTTTTTTATTATAGATTTCAAAATTCTTCTTCACATGAACCGCTTGGCCCATGGTAGCCAAACTTCACAGTTATAGTCCATGGGTGAAGCCTTTTCAGATTTGTTAAAATGGAGGTCATCGCTAATCCAAGATGGCCGCCATCTAAAAATAGCATAAATTCCTAAAATGCTCTTTCAAAGTTGTTAAAATGGTGATCCCAGGGTCAAAAATAGGCGTGGCCTGAGGGGTAAAATTGGGGTCAAATTTTATTTTTGACCGAATATGGTCATGTCTATATCAAATTGAAGGTATCAAAGAGGCGATCACTCTGGTACATTTTTTGTCGAAATTGGATGGTCATGTCATCCAAGATGGCCGCCGAAAGGTCAAAAGGTCGTTCTTTTTTTAGAGATTTCAAAATTCTTCTTCACACAAACTGCTTGGCCCATGGTGGCCAAACTTCACAGTTATGGTCCGTGGGTGAAGCCCTTTTCAGATTTGTTAAAACGGAGGTCGTCGCTAATCCAAGATGGCCGCCGTCTAAAAATAGCACACATTCTTAAAAAAAAATTCTTCTCATGAACCGCCAGCCGGATTTCGACGAATCTTGGTAGGAATGATCGATGTATAATGCTCTTTCAAAGTTGTTAAAATGGTGACCCCGGGGTCAAAAATGGGCCTGACCCGTGGTGTCAAATTGGGGTCAAATTTTATTTTTGACCGAATATGGTCATGTCTATATCAATTTGAAAGTATCAGAGAGGTGATCACTCTGGTACATTTTTTGTTGAAATTGGATGGTCATGTCATCCAAGATGGCCGCCGAAAGGTCAAAAGGTCGTTCTTTTATTAGAGATTTAAAAATTCTTCTTCACACGAACCGCTTGGCCCATGGTGGCCAAACTTCACAGTTATAGTCCATGGGTGAAGCCTTTTCAGTTGTTAAAGCGGAGGTCATCGCTAATCCAAGATTAGCCATCATGGCCCTCTTATTTATTGTAAATATTCAGTTCTGATTTTGGGATATTCCCCCCATTTGTACAGGTAATATATGGGATTTACTACTAAACCCATTGACATGGCCTTAAATGACCTTAGCTGTTGATAGGCCATTAAACCCCAACAAACAAACAAACATCAGCATTGTCAAGGTGAGAGACATGGTCGCTAGGACCGGTATTTGTTGCATGTGTCATATCTACATTTTATCATACACCGTCCCATTTATTAGCGTGGTTTTGTGAGATTTTAAATTGACACTACTAGATGTGACGGCTGTTATACACTGATATGAACATCAACATCAATATAGATTTATCGCTGTTGACTTCCTTTGGAACAGCTGTTTTGGAGTAAAAAAAGACCAGCTAATTACTGATACATGTATATGGGGTTTATATGAATTTTTGAATAATATATATATTACATTTTGCCATGGCTATGTCAAGACTGATTTACAGCATCATTCATTACAGCATTTACAGCATCACATCATTCACGATTTTAACTTTAACCCTTACACCGCTATCTTAAATATTTTGTCGTCTGCTGTTTATTTTCTATTTTCCATTTTTATCATCAAAAACATACTTTGGCTGCACTTTAGTATAATTTACAACATGCTTTGACAGCACTTCAGAATCATTTCCATTGGAAATGATTCTGAAGTGCTGTCAAACCATGTTTTTATTGAGAAATAAGGCAAGATATAAAAGCAACAGCAGACGACAATTGTTGTGAGTAGCGGTCTAAGGGTTAATCGAAATATGAAAAAGTCAGCAATGAAGATGCACCATCAGACGAATAGAAGTTTCTGAAATGTTCAACAATTGTTGGCCTTAACCCTTACTACGCTGAATTAAATGTTGTCGTCTGCTGGAAATGTTTTATTTTCAATATTTCTCGACAAAAACCTGGTTTTGACAGCACATGAGAATGAGATTCTCATGTGCTGTCAAAACAAGTTTTTTGTTAAGAATTAAAGCAAAAATGAAAAGCAGCAGACGGCAATTTCCGTCAACAGCGTAGGAAGGGTTAAAGGTACATGCCCACTCAGTAGGCACAAATTTTTATTCATATCATCAGAGGGATCATCCGAGACATTTTCTGGCAAAATAAACATTCATTCACCATTACCCCACGTATTAGTATACATTTTATATCGTAAATGTCCACACTGATATCAGGGGCGATAACTGTGTTTCCTTAAAATCTTAACGGACATTACTATTTATTCTCAGTATTTATTTTTTGATGTGCAATGATCATACTTTATAATATGTCGAAAATATTATTTTATTTTTTTCAGGTGACATAGTATAAATAATTAAAAAAATATCATTCCTCATTTGCATATGAAAATAGCCTGATACCACCGCGAGTCACTATCAGTCAAATAAATATTACTAACTTATTATATCTGTATAGCGGGCACTCGTAATGTTTAGAACTGGTGGAATAGTGACACAATTATACACTTATTTAATTCCTATAAAGAACATGTTGTGCCTACTGAGTGGGCATGTACCTTTAACCCTTACACTGCTGAATTAAAGATTGTTGTCTGCTGTTTATTTTTTATTCTCCATTTTTCTCATCAAAAACATGACTTGACAGCACTTTAGAATCATTTCCAAAGGAAATGATTCTAAACTGCTGTCAAACCATGTTTTTATTGAGAGAAAAGACAAAATAAGAAACAATAGCAGACGACAATTTTCGGTTCCCGCATTCTAAGTGTTAAAGGCACTGTGTCGTTCATGATGGTTCAGATATCTAATATTAGTGATTTACAATATTTTCCGTAAATGGCGTCAAAAGTTGATAACATTTTCAGAGTACATGCGGAATGTGCTCTGAAAATTTTGTCAACTTTTGACTGTATTTATGAAAGATATTGTAAATTTTGTAAACGTATTTAATGCAATTATGCAGATGTCCGAAGGTACAAAATCACATGGCGTGTCTCATGTGGTTTTTCGCTTAATGCTCAGGAAATGACATACTAGTACATGTATATCAATCAATCCTACCATTTTATTTGATCATATTCACACAAAAAAGCATGCATTATATTCAAGAACATGCTTTCAGAACTGTTATAAGCAGGGGAGATCATTTGGCTAATAATAATAATAGACTTTTTGATGTTGTTCGACCAATGAAACGTCAGTAAATATAGTTTTTGATTTTGTTATCTGTCAGGTGTACCAGTATCTGTCCAATGGCTAGTAAGTCACCACTTCACTAAACTTCGTATGACTAAAATGTTCATAAGTGCAAATTTACGATCGTCTGTAAATTTCAATTCATGGATTTACATTTATTGAGCATAGGCTGCAAATGCAGGTCCCCAGCCTGGGGAGGTCCCCAGGGTGTCCGGTTTAGAGAGGTTTCATTGTAAATCAGGCATTTGATCATTCTGAGCCAGATGTGTGTGCTATGCGATCACAAACAGAGATTATCACCGGAGATAAATAACCAAGAAAATCATCAAAAATATGATCACATGTGTTTTCTTGGTGTCCGGTTTAGAGAGGTTCCACTTTATGTCTGTAACAATGAAACAGCATTTGGTTGAATGGCGAAGGTTCCATTATTGATTCTATATAAATACACATCAAGGTGCATGATCACGTGGTTACAACAACAACAACAATGGCTGAAAGTGTTGAAAGCGCCAAAGTACTCCAAAGTAAGTATTATTTTATATTTTCCTTAATAGGCAACTGATTTTGATGAAATATGGCGCATTTGGTGGTCCCGGGAGTTTGGCACATCCTTATGTCGTTTTTGCGAATAATCGATTTTTCGCAAAAACAACAGAAGTTAGCCAGAAGTACTGAGACGCGTTTGATGCGCCATATTTCATCCAAATCCGTTACATAATAAGGATAAAATGAAAGAATACGTACTTTGAATCGGAGGGCGTAACCACGTGATCATACACCTTGCACATGCTGGTCTATAGCCCAAACTTTCTGGCATTGGTGCGGGACGACTAATACCTGGGCCCTCTAGTTTCTAGTTACCGTACCATCATTGTGATAGTTGGTTGGGAGCAGCGATGGGTCATTTAATGATCAGGATTCATCCAGACCGGAGAGCTGGTTTGACCCTCAGATTATGAGATACATCTTTCTGGTATGAGAGAGATTAATCTGGTTATACCTTATAAGAGTAATCCTACTGGTATTACATTTAGGGGAAGGGTGTGATATGGACCTGGCACCAGGTCAGGTTATTCTAATTTCATGGCTGAATAAATATATATTTTGATGTAAATATTTCATTCTGATTTTGGGATTTTCCCCCTAATGCAGCAGGTTAAATGCGCTATCGAACCCGTTGGCCCGGCCTTAAATGACCTCAGCTGTTGATAGGCTGATAATTCCAGCACAAAAATATTTACACAAATCCCTAACATTTGATTGGCCCGTAGCAAGTCTCTGTCCAAAATTTATATCCCAGTAAACTCCCACGCCGAACTAATTTCCGTAACCGTGAGGCGCAGTTAAAATAATTCTTAAGAAAACGGAAAATAAACACATTTTCTTAATGAATTTATTTCAAATGCTGGAATTATAAGGAATGAATGGCCTTTTTGTGGAATTTATCGGGGATATAAACTTGGAAAAGTCGCGGGGATACTGGACGATTGGCGATAATTATTATTTTTTTTTCTTCGAAAATTGTAATTTTTTATGCCAATTGTTTATTTTTATCGCCAATTGTGAAAGTGGTTTTTCCAATGTTTATACCCTGATAAATTCCACAAAAAGGCCATTCATTCCTATAGTAAACACCAATAAATCAAATCAAATTATTGTACCATCGCTCTACAGATCAACACACATCCTCCCCATAGTGAATTACGTATCGTGACATAAACATTAATTGTCAGATAACTTTTCTGAGGATGTTTACTCAATCACTGCAGAACTTGGAGGGGAACAGGTGGACATTAAGGTTGTAGTACCCTCTTGTGGCCCCATGTAATGTCTATGGAAATCTAATAAAAAACGCTACTCATAAACCGATAGCTACTTAGACCAACAAATCATATATATGTGTGTCCAATAAGTCTTTATGCAGATGCTGCCAGCAAGGAAATCACACCATATGTTGTAGTTAGAAAATAATAAGCACATTTTTGTCGCGCACGCTTGCGGAAAGTGCAATATAGTCGGCACTTTGGCGTACGTACGTGTGTACGGTTAAAGTTTTTGGTTAAGTTTTTTGGTTAAAGTTTTTGGTTAAGTTTTTTGGTTAAAGTTTTTCGTTATACTATATCTGCAATTGCTTTGTCCATTACCTTGAAACTTCACATGGGTGTTTATCATCATCTATATTTTCATTCTACCCACCTCCCGTGCGGCCCCTGTGCCCAATGACAAGGTCAAATTACTTTGAAGTTTTTGGTTAAAATTTTTGGTTAAGTTTTTTGGTTAAAGTTTTTCGTTATACTATATCTGCAATTGCTTTGCCCATTACCTTGAAACTTCACATGGGTGTTTATCATCATCTATATTTTCATTCTACCCACCTCCCGTACGGCCCCTGTGCCCAATGTGAAGGTCAAATTACTTTGAAGTTTTTGGTTAAAGTTTTTGTTAAGTTTTTTGGTTAAGTTTTTTGGTTTTTTGGTTAAAGTTTTTGGTTAAGTTTTTTGGTTAAAGTTTTTCGTTATACTATATCTCTGCAATTACTTTGCCCATTACCTTCAAACTTCACATGGGTGTTTATCATCATCTATATTTTCATTCTACCCACCTCCCGTGCGGCCCCTGTGCCCAATGTCAAGGTCAAATTACTTTGAAGTTTTTGGTTAAAGATTTTGATTAAAGTTTTTTGGTTAAAGTTTTTTGTTATTCTATATCTCTGCAACTGCTTTGCCCATTACCTTCAAACTTCACATGGGTGTTTATCATCATCCATATTTTCATTCTACCCCCCACATACGTGTCCGGTTAAAGTTTTTGGTTAAGTTTTTGTCACGCCTGCTTGCGGAAAGCGCGATATAGTCGGCATTTTGGCGTACGTACGTGTGTCCGGTTACAGTTTTTGGTTAAGTTTTTTGGTTAATTTTTTTGGTTAAAGTTTTTTGTTATACTATATCTCTCTTTTTAGTGTCCATGCCTCGCCACAAGGCGTCATGCAGGCCGCGGCCATCTAGTTTGTGTTTGACATGTATAATTTGGCTTCTACACACCTGTGTAGAGACGTAAATATACATGTGCTACATGAAAATTGGTCTACTATTTGCATATTACAGGTTTGTGTGCATTTATATTGGTAGGAGTATCTACATAAAGACTTACAGATCACATTCATGTGCTTTATTTATGTAAATTGCTATTGTTTTATTAGTAGTTTTTATGCCATCGGGTTTCGAAGAAACGGGTGGCATATAGTGTTTGGACCGTCCGTCTGTCCATCTGTCCGTCCGTCCATCCATCTGTCCGTCCGTCCGTCACACTTTTCGGTTAACCACTTTGTCACAGTTTCTCAAATTTCGGTTAACCATTTTGTCACAGTTTCTCAAATATACTGCAGGTGGCATCCGCGTTCGACAGATGCATTTCTTGTTTTTATTAGCTCGACTATTCGAAGAATAAGTAGAGCTTATGTTGTCACCCCGGCGTCGGCGGGCGTCGGCGTCGGCGTCACCGTCACGCCTTGGTTAAGGTTTTTAGTCAACCTTGTATATGGAATACTACTGGCCCTACACCCACCATACTTGCACAACTTCATCTCCTAGTGATGTACATCAATAACCCCTGATCTATATTTGACCTTGACCTACATTTCCTCTTGAATTACTTAGTTAATTCCCTTGGGTTAAGGAGGTTTTTAGTCATCCTTGGTTTAAGGTTTTTAGTCAAGCTTGTACATGGAATACTATTGTGCATACAGACACCATACTTGGACAATCTTTTCTTATAGCGATGTACATCAATAACCCCTGATCTATGTTTGACCTTGACCTACATTTCCTCTTGAATTACTTACTTAATTCCCCTTGGTTAAGGTTTTTAGTCAAGCTTGTACATGAAATACTATTGTGCATACATACACCATACTTGGACAACATTTTCTCATAGGGATGTACATCAATAACCCCTGATCTATATTTGACCTTGACCTACATTTCCTCTTGAATTACTTAGTTAATTCCCCTTGGTTAAGGTTTTTAGTCAAGCTTGTATATGGAATACTCCTGGCCCTACACCCACCATACTTGAACAACTTCATCTCCTAGTGATATACATCAACAACCCCTGACCTATATTTGACCTTGACCTACATTTAACCTTGAATTACATAGTTAATTCCCCTTGGTTAAGGTTTTTAGTCAACCTTGGTTAAGGTGGTTTTTAGTCAAGCTTGTACATGGAATACTAGTGTGCATACAGACACCATTCTTGGACAACCTTTTCTCATAGGGATGTACATCAATAACCCCTGATCTATATTTGACCTTGACCTACATTTCCTCTTGAATTACTTAGTTAATTCCCCTTGGTTAAGGTTTTTAGTCAAGCTTGTATATGGAATATTCCTGGCCCTACACCCACCATACTTGGACAACTTCATCTCCTATTGATGTACATCAACAACCACTGACCTATATTTGACCTTCACCTACATTTAACCTTGAATTACTTAGTTAATTCCCCTTGGTTAAGGTTTTTAGTCAACCTTGGTTAAGGTTTTTAGTCAAGCTTGTACATGGAATACTATTGTGCATACAGACACCATACTTGGACAACCTTTTCTCATAGGGATGTACATCAATAACCCCTGATCTATATTTGACCTTGACCTACATTTCCTCTTGAATTACTTAGTTAATTCCCCTTGGTTAAGGTTTTTAGTCAAGCTTGTATATGGAATACTCCTGGCCCTACAGCAACCATACTTGGAAAACTTCATCTCCTAGTGATGTACATCAATAACCCCTGACCTATATCTGACATTGACCTACATTTAACCTTGAATTACTTACTTAATTTCCCTTCGTTAAGATTTTTAGTCAACCTTGGTTAAGGTTTTTATGCAGGCCGCGGCCACATTGACCTACATTTAACCTTGAATTACTTACTTAATTTCCCTTGGTTAAGGTTTTTAGTCAACCTTGGTTAAGGTTTTTATGCAGGCCACGGCCACCTTGTTTGTCAAGCTATGTGTACATCGACAACTCTCGTAGTCGAGCTATGCTGTTCTCCTACAGCTCTTGTTATGCAGGCCGCGGCCACATTGACCTACATTTAACCTTGAATTACTTAATTAATTTCCCTTGGTGAAGGTTTTTAGTCAATCTTGGTTAAGGTTTTTATGCAGGCCGCGGCCACCTTGTTTGTCAAGCTATGTGTACATCGACAACCCTCGTAGTCGAGCTATGCTGTTCTCCTTGAGCTCTTGTTAGATTTGCATTGACTTTACAAGGGTACAACTCCCTTAACAAGAAGGGTACAACTCCCTTAACCGCTACTCACAACAATTGTCGTCTGCTGTTGCTTTTATATCTTGCCTTATTTCTCAATAAAAACATGGTTTGACAGCACTTCAGAATCATTTTCAATGGAAAAGATTCTGAAGTGCTGTCAAAGCATGCTGTAAATTATTCTAAAGTGCTGTCAAAGCATGTTTTTGATGATCAAAATGGAAAATAGAAAATAAACAGCAGACGACAAATAAGATAGCGGTGTAAGGGTTAACAGAGTTTCATAATTCAAGATACATTTATACAATTTTATGGAAATTAAACTCACTCCGATCAATATTGTTATGTTGCACATCGTTCTACTAATGAATGATTCTGTCTGTTGCTATCGGTAACTTTAACCCTTTCAATTCTGAATTAGATTTTGTCGTCTGCTGTTTATGTTTTATTTGCCATTTTACTCACCAAAAACATGCTTTGACAGTACTTTAGAATCATTTCTAAAGGAAATGATTCTAAAGTGCTGTCAAGCCATGTTTTTTATTGAGAAAGAACAGAAAATATGAAACAACAGCAGACGACAATTTTCGGTTTCCGCCTTTTAAGGGTTAATTCACATCTGGATATCAGTGAAATTGATGACGTGTGCAAGAGTTCATCAGCACCGATGCACAGTGTGTACTTTGTAATGGCTTAATGATATTGTGGTTCGACGGAGGATTGTGTTGAAAATGAAGACGAGTAGATTTTTCTCAAAAGTCATCAACACGAAAGAGAAAAAGGTGAGTACAGTTTGTGCTGATGTGGGAGACTGTAACCAAATATTTAACCCTATCACCCCTAAGTAACTGGAATGGCTGTTGTTATGTTAATTTTGCAACCAATCCCATCGTCACAAAATGATTTTCAGACTAGTCCATTTATGAAATGGGTGTGTTTTTGTTCTTAAAAACATGAAAATTACTTGCAAAAAGTGCAGATCCTGATGAGACGGCTCGTCACGAGCCGGCTCATCTGGATCTACACTGTTTGCCAATACCACTATACAGGGGCCCGTTTCACTAAACTTCTTACGACTAAAATGTTCGTAAGCGCAAATTTAGAATCGTCTGCAAATTTCAATTGATGGATTTACATTTATTGAGCATAGGCTGCATATGCAGCCTATGCTCAATAAATGTAAATCCAACAATTATTTACAAGAAAACTTTGTTAATATGAAATTTACAGACTATCATAATTTTGCACTTACGAACATTTTAGTCGTAGGAAGTTTAGTGAAACGGCCCCCTGGTCTGTGGTGTGGAATGAGTGAAAGTCCTAACATTGGTGTTTAGCATGTGGACATTGTGTACTCGTCCAGTGGTAATTTCTGCTTGCCCATTGTCAAGTGAAACTAACAAAACACACATTTGTATGCATAATCAGATTAACGGTATATTATTAATTTCAGTCATTATTCGCTCTTTTCATGCTGAAGATATATAATGTACACACTTTTTTCTGGCTGAAAACTTTAAATATGTATTCTTTTTTCAGCACAGAAGTACAGTACAGAAGTTTTTATACCTCCACAAACAAAGTTTTTATATGTTGGGGGGGGATCCATAGGCTAGATATTGTCAAGCTCTGTTCACTTTAAAGGTACATGCCCACTCAGTAGGCACAAAATGTTCTTTATATCAGAGACATCATCTGAGACATTTTCTGGCAAAATAAACATTCACTCACTATTTCCCCATGTATTGTTTGGCATTATTATACATTTTTATATCAGACGTAAATTTTCACACACTGATATCAGGGGCGATAGCCATGTTTCCTTAAAATGATTATTGTCGAGTCTGCTTGCGGAAAGCGAGACATAGTGATCGCAATGACGTCTGGGTGTCCGTGCGTGCGTCCGTCGCGTGCGTCCATGCGTCCGTGCATCAGTCTGTCCGTCTGTCCGTCTGTCCGTTCGAAATCTGCATTAAAGGTTTTAAAGTACTTATATATCTGCAATCCTAAGTCACATTGACTTGACACTTCATATGCTTATTAGTCATCATCCATATAATCATGCTGTATCCCATTCATGCGGCCCCTGTGCCTAAGGTCAAGGTCAAATGACTTAGAAGTTTGCGTTAAATTTTTGTAAAAATTTGCGTTAAAGTTTTCAGATACCTACTATCTCTGTAACCATAAGTCGGATTTGCTTGAAATTTTGTATGCTTATTGGTCATTATCCATATATTCATTCTGTGTCCCACTCATGCGGCCACTGTGCCCCAAGGTCAAGGTCAAATGACTTAGAAGTTTGCGTTAACATTTATATCAAAATTTGCGTTAAAGTTTTCACATACTTACTATCTCTGTAACTGTAAGTCAGATTTGCTTGAAACTTTGTATGCTTATTGGGCATCATCCATATATTCATTCTGTGTCCAACTCATGCGGCCCCTGTGCCCCAAGGTCAAGGCCAAATGACTTAAAAGTTTGCGTTATTATAAAATCTGCGTTGAAGTTTTTACATACCTTGTATCTCCACAATTGTTACGCCAATTTACTTCCAACTTTCAATACTTCCTTTTCATCATCCATATTTTCATTCCATAGCCTGCCCATGTGGTCCACATGCCCAAGGTCAAGGTCAAATGACTTTGAAATTGAAATTTGTGTTAAAGCTTTTACATACCTTATATCTCCACAACACTTACTCCGATTCCAACATCCAATACTTCTTATTCAACATCCATATTTTCATTCTATAGCCTGCCCATGTGGTCCACATGCCCAAGGTTAAGGTCAACTTACTTTGAAATTTGTGTTAAAGTTTTTACATACCTTATATCTCCACAACACTTAATTAAAACTTCAAATAAATACACTCTGAGACCATCAAATGCCTCGGCGGGCTCGACATGCGGGCCGCGGCCATCTGGTATCTTGTATAGTGACCACTTATACTTTTTAGACCTGGTGGAATAGTGATACAATTATACACATATTTAATTCCTATAAAGTACAGTTTGTGCCTACTGAGAGATAGGCCTCAGAAAACCAGTCCTCCACTGGAGACAATTATCACGTGCTTCCAAAATAAACGTGGTATTAAGAGAATACCATAATAAACGTAAATATTCGGACGCAATTTGCTTTGGGAACCCCTAATATTAAATAAATGGGGTTTCCCAAAACAACAAATTTGTTATCCAAATACATTGTTATTGTGGGTGAAACCCCCAGTTTACTGCCATACTAACCCTAAATATTGCATGCTCACTGTAGGGAAAACATACGTTTCCCAAATAAATGGTGTCCAAATATTTAGGGTTATTATGGTAGGACACAAATGGAGAAAAAGAACCCCAGATTACACTGATATTTATTTTCCACTTTCCCGCTTTATTTTCCAGCCAGTAGCGAACAATTCCACGGCCGGCTCCCAGCGCCATTCCTCCAGTGCTCTCACTACGTCGGGGTCCAGCAAGGATGTACAGGTTAGAACACACCAAATAGTTTTATTGTCGAGCCCGCTTGCGGAAAGCGAGACATAGTGATCACAATGACGTCCGGGTGTCCGGGTGTCCGTCCGTCCGTCCGTCCGTCCGAAATCTGCGTTAAAGTTTTTAAATACCATATATCTCTGCAGTCATAAGTCACATTGACTTGAAACTTCATATACTTATTAGTCATCATCAATATATTCATGCTGTATCCCACTCATGCGGCCCCTGTGCTCAAGGTAAAGGTCAAATGATTTAGAAGTTTGTGTTCCGAAATCTGCGTTAAAGTTTTTAAATACCATATATCTCTGCATTCCTAAGTCACATTGACTTGAAACTTCATATACTTATTAGTCATCATCCATATATTCATTCTGTGTCCCACTCGTGTGGCCCCTGTGCCCCTATGTCAAGGTCAAATGACTTAGAAGTTTGCGTTAAGTTTCTGTCAAAATTTGCGTTAAAGTTTTCACATACCTACTATCTCTGTAACCGTAAGTCAGATTTGCTTGAAACTTTGTTTGCTTATTGGGCATCAAACTTCAAATAAATACACTCTGAGACCATCAAATGCCTCGGCGGGCTCGACATGCGGGCCGCGGCCATCCTCGTTATATAATTTAGCCGAATCCCATCCAATAAGGCCAATCTCTCCTACTTTCACTATTTGTATGGATGCTGTGGGACCTACTTGTACATGACCTGCAGCCAGCCAGTACATGACCAACACGTGTTCAGTGTTTCAGTGTTCAGGGTTCAGTATTTTATTTTAAATGCTACAAATATACTGATAAATGGTGTTAAAAGCAACCCAAAATGTTCCTCAAGTGAAATAAGGTAGTAATGGATCAAGATTTTCAGGCGAACTGTGTCTGTGTCCTCAAAACACCCCCACTATTTTTATGCCCCACCACGATAGTGGAGGGGGCATATAGTGTTACCCTTGTCCGTCCGTCCCGTCCGTCCCGTCCATCCGTCCCATCCGTCCGTCCGTCCGTCCGTCCATCCCGTCTGTCCGTCCGTCCGACAGACGTCCGTCCGTCCGTCCGTCCGGGCAGACATTCAGGTACTTATGTGGCTAGCCCCACAGGGTTATGGACTTGTTACAGGATAGGGTTGGTTACAATTAGCCACCTAAGATATCGTTTTATGTGGCTAAAAGTGGTTTTATGTGGCTAATATTTAACATGCGATAAGCCACATAGTTACCTGAAAGTAAGAACGTCCGTCCGTCCGTCCGTCACAAAACTTTAACGCTCGGGTAAATGTCTCATAATTTCTTCATCCTTTGACCGATCTGCTTCATATTTCATATACACATTGCTCTAATGGTCCTCTACCGCCCTGTACCAAATCCACGTTCGTCCTGCCCCCGCCAAGCCCAGGGTCAAGGTCACATACTTAGTGCTTCAAAAACTTTAACGCTCGGGTAAATATCTTATAATTTCTGTTTTATTTCACGGATCAGCTTCATACTTCATATACGCATTGCTCTAATGGTCCTCTACTGTCCTGTGCCAAATCCACGTTCGTCCTGCCCCTGCCAAGCCCAGGGTCAAGGTCACATACTTAGTGCTTCAAAAACTTTAACGCTCAGATAAATATCGTATAATTTCTGTTTTATTTCACGGATCAGCTTCATACTTCATATACGCATTGCTCTAATGGTCCTCTACTGTCCTGTGCCAAATCCACATTCAACCTGCCCCCGCCAAGCCCAGGGTCAAGGTCACATACTTGGTGCTTCAAAAACTTTAACGCTCGGGTAAATATCTTATAATTTCTGTTCCCTTTCACGGATCAGCTTCATACTTCATATACGCATTGCTCTAATGGTCCCCTACTGTCCTGTGCCAAATCCACGTTCGACCTGCCCCCGCCAAGCCCAGGGTCAAGGTCACATACTGAGTGCTTCAAAAACTTTAACGCTCTGGTAAATATCTTATAATTTCTGTTTTCTTTCATGGATCAGCTTCATACTTCATATACGCATTGCTCTAATGGTCCTCTACTGTCCTGTGCCAAATCCACGTTTGTCCTGCCCCCGCCAAGCCCAGGGTCAAGGTCACATACTTGGTGCTTCAAAAACTTCAACGCTCAGGTAAAAAAAAAATTCACTTGGAATTTGGCCTCATTTATTATCAAAGCGATATGTGGGGCATCCGTGTTCTATGAACACATTTTCTAGTTGATAATCAATGCGTATTCACAGGTTGAAGTAACGTACCGAGGTCTATAAATACATTAAATGTGCCTAAAAGCATCAATAAATGAAGAAAAAAAAAAGCTAAAACTTTTTTTGCTCTCTCCATAGACTTATACCGTATAAGTCTATATGGATGGATTAAAAAAAAAAAAAACTTATTTTTTTTCTTCATTTATTGATGGTTTTAGGCATATTTAATGTATTTATAGACCTTGGTCCGTTACTTCAACCTGTGTGCGTATTCAGCTAAAATAATTGCGTAACATACGCCAATATGCACCTTATTTGGAGCTCTGGGATGATTGCTACGGTTTCCACATACACATAGTCATTTCCTGTGATCTCATGTAGCAAGGTTTGCGTATGTTGCTTTAACTTGAGAAAGCGGTCTTATTAGTGCCCCACCGAAAATCTGCGATGCCCTATAGGTTTCACCCTGTCCGTCCGTCTGTTTTTGTAAGAGTTTCTCAAATCACCTATCGGGGCCCTAAGTGTGTCGACAGACCACATTTTCTCGTTGGTTTTGCGACCAGTGTTAATTCCAGATCAGCCTGTGCATCCGCACAGTCAGATCAAGATCTGCGCTGTTCACCATTCCATCACTGAAACAACCGTCATGCTTCTAACAAGCAATATAGATCATCACCAGGCTACAGGAATGTGCTATTAGATCAGGAGCTACATTGGTCCCAAATTCCATAAGCCCCATTTCTCCAGTCACAGCCACATGTTGTGATGATACATCATGACTGGTGTATCACGTGTTATAGTCTGCAGATGATAACTTGCTACTTGTTTACAAACAAACCGGTCATAAACAAAACACAGAATAGGTGAGACAGGTAAATTTACACTATTATATTTACATGCATGCACGTGCACTCTATCATGTATTTATTATACACGAAAACGAGGCTATGATATGATAATACACCTGGTCTACCTATACTGCCCTCCCAAGTCAAACTGCAGTATCTGTTAAACTGCAGTATCTGCACTATGATGCTATGCTGACCCTGTGCAATCATCCCCACCTGGAGTCAAACTGCAGTATCTGTTAAACTGCAGTATCTGCACTATGATGCTATGCTGACCCTGTGCAATCATCCCCACCTGGGGATGATTGCACAGGGTCAGCATAGCATAGCATAGCATCATAGTGCAGATACTGCAGTTTAATTAACAGATACTGCAGTTTGACTTGGGAGGGCAGTATATTTGGACTCATCGATTGACCTCCAGCAACTTATTATCGTCTGTCATTTATATAACACATACAGAGTGAGTGTTCATGAAAATATGGCTCACAGTCTGACAGAGCCAAGCATATTTGTGGCTGTAACGGGTGAATTTGGGCTTACGTGTTTTGTGTGGATCCAGGTCAGCCTATGCATCCGCACAGTCTGATCAGGTTCTAAACGGTTCGTCAACCAATCAATGAGACACGCGTTGTGCTTCTTAACAAGCAATATAGTCATAAGTGTTATCCAGCTACTGGAGTCTGCAAGTTTCCTTGCACTCATCTGCTTGCTTTAACCCTTACAATGCTGAATTAAATTTTGTCGTCTGCTGTTTATGTTTTATTTGCCATTTTTCTTATGAAAAACATGGTTTTACAGTACTTTAGAATCATTTCCTAAGGAAATGATTCGAAAGTGCTGTTAAACCATGTTTTAATAGAGAAAAAAGGCAAAATATTAAGCAACAGCAGACAACACTTTTCATTCCCAACATTCTAAGGGTTAATGGTCCTCTACTGCCCTATGACAAATTCACGATCGTCCTGCCCCCGTTAAGCCCAGGGTCAAGTTTACTTACTTTTTGCGTTCAAATTCTTAACGCTCGAGTAAATGTCTTATAATGTCTTGTTTCCTTTTGGATCTGCTTGATATTTCACACACGCATTGCTTTAATGGTCCTCTACTGTCCTGTGAATAATCCACGATCGTCCTACCCCCGCTTAGCCCAGGGTCAAGGTCACATACTTGGTGCGTTCCAAACTCTGGTAAGTGTCTTATAATGTCTGTTTCCTGGCATGGATCTGCTTGATATCACACACACCAATTGCTCTGATAGTCTGCTTTCATGCTGTGACAAATCCATGCTTCTGTGGCCTTCTGTGTTTTCAAATGTGCCTCGTTTATGTCGACTATAGTCGGCGCTTTTTCTATCGTCGGCGTCGTCCGTTTTTTTTGTAAGGCAAAAGCGTTAAAGTTATTGTTTTTTCACACAACACGGTCAAATGCCTCGGCAGGCGCGATACCGCTTCCGTGGCGGAATTCTTGTCTTTTGCTGCCAGTGGGGGCATTCGTGTGCCGACAGGCCACATTTCTAGTTTTACACTGGACTACTTTTTCATTGGCGGTTTTGCACTATTTGGTATTCTCTAACCTACAGGACCTTCAGGAGGAACTACAGGCGAACCGAGAGATTGTGGCCCTTCTACAGAAACGACTAGATGGGCTTGTCAGGGAACTCGATTCCAGGTATATTTGAAGCATATATACCTGTACATGGGCATCGCCAGCATTTTTGAAAAGGGGTTCAACTTTCAGCTGTGAAGCAACCAAAATCTGTAAGGGGCCCAGGGGGTGCAGCAAAACCCTTTCAGCCCCAAGTAACTGAATGGACTGTAATATGTTAATTTTCCAACCAATCCAGTCGTCACAAAATGATTTTCAGACTAGTTCATTTTGGTCTAAAAATAATGAAAATTACTTGCAAAAAGTGCAGATCCTGATGAGACGGCTCATCACGAGCCGGCTCATCTGGATCTACACTTACTGCCAATACTACTATATAGGCATGTGGTGTTGAAAGGGTTAAAGGCGGCCCTGAATGGCTCAGTATTACAATTTTCCGATTTTTTCAAACACAAAAACATGTTTGGCAACGTATTTAGTACACAAAACTAACATATACTGCCTAATAGATACATCTGAAGTCTTGTGATTTACATCTTAATCGTAATGTGAAGACAACAAAAACTTGTTTTGTGTACCACTCAGTGCACAATGTCAATATTGACAATTTCATTTCCGTAACCCAACGGCTTCGGCTCCGAAGCGAGTCGATAAACTCCGGCTATCGGAATTCATCGGCCGCGAGGCCGCGAATCGGGGAGTTGACCCGAGCGTCTATCGGAAAATCGATCGGGCTTTGAAACACGCACCTGCTGTTTGTTTATCAACAAATATTGATATTTTCGACTACAAACTCATTTTTGTACCAAAATGAATGCAAACAGTTTCAAAGTGTGTGTAAATAGAAACCTGTTGGATTTATGTGTGGGAAAACCCAATAGGAGGCCAAATTCGGCAACTTGAGCCGTATAGGGGCTTTAAGGACCCGTTCTATACCTGCTCATCACTTGATTCAAAGATAATTGCTTCGTAAACGTGATGGAATATATGTACAACTTATATGTGAATATTGCCTCATTACTGTATCCTATACGGCACATGGAGTGCCCAAGTCGGCCATCTTTGTGTGTTCCAGCCATCAGCCAGTTTCACCTGTTCTGCCATTTGACAAAGAACTCAAAATGTGAAGTAGAACATATGATATAATGTAGCTCATCACATGTAGAAAATCCAGGAGACTCCTATCAATTATATTACACCAAACTGTAAAATATGTCAGTTTTCTGGACAGGTTTTTAACAACATGAACCACCATTATATTTACCCTCATACACAGAAAATCGCACAGTCTATCACTTTTACCTGGCAAACCACACAACACATACCATATATACCCACTACTGTACTCTGTCATTAGCTATAAATCCAGTGACATGTTAGCAGTTACCTGCGTGTATTGTCCCTGGTGTCTGTCTACTCACCTACTATGCGAGTAAATATGGCTTTACCTATTGGCAATGTGACATTAACATAGACTATGCATCAGATTGAAAAGTTTACACATCAAAATTTATTTTGTGATTAGATGCTCAGATATCTTGTCTTTTGTATAATTTGCTGGCATAATATGTATAGCTTGCCGTTGTCATATCTGTCTATTATGTATTGCACCAAATTTTATTTGGCTTACTGTAATATTATTTGCTGTATGTGTCAAACGCACAAAGTGGTGAAATTGTACGATGGCTTGTACATGCAAAGATGGCGGAGATGGCAACTGAATGCTCCATATTGTATACAGTAACAATATATTCATATATCACATCACTCTTATGAAGAAATTATCATTGAAGTCGAGTGTATACACTATCTGTCGCCTAATACCTGAACCCTTAGAATGCGGGAACCGAAAATAGTCGTCTGCTGTTAATTCATATTTTGTCTTTTCTCTCAGTAAAAACATGGTTTGGCAGCATTTTAGAATCATTTCCATTGGAAATGATTCTAAAGTGCTGCCAAACCAAGTTTTTGATGAGAAAAATGGAAAATAAAAAATATTCAGCAGACGACACAATTTAATTCAGCATTGTAAGGGTTAAAGAACATGACATGAGACCCAGAATTCTACTACCGGTAAATGACATGTCGTGTTGGTTTGTATTTACAGATATCCCTTCTGGCCCAATACATTTATAGGATATACTGTTTTACTGATCGAAAATTCCAAATATCTTTCATATTAAATTTTGTGACTGTGATTGGAGAAATGGGGTTTATGGGATTTGTGACCATTGTCAAATAGCACACTCCTGTAGGCGGATAAAAATCTGCAGTCAAAACTGTGAATAACGGCCAGTCATGGGAAGAGAAAAATATGGCCCTTGTTCACAGGTTCATTTATGTGGTAATTGAATAATTGTGAAAAAAGCGTGGCTGCTATCGACAGGTAATTGCTATTCAGAGGTGGCCTTTACCACAGGTTTGACTGTATATTGCTTGCTAGAAGCATGACGTGTGTTTCATTGGTGGAATGGCGAACAGTGCAGATCCTGATCAGACTGTGCAGATGCACAGGCTGATCTGGATCTACACTGGTCACAAAACCCATAAGCCTCATTTCTTCGTTCACAGCCACCTCGACAAACCCACTCATCTGCTCGAATTGGCGAGTGAACTTTCGATCTGGACGAGTGGTAATTTGAAGAGACTGTATGCCATAAACAGTAAAACAGTTGAAATCCATCCTGGACGAGTGGAAAATTAAGAATTTGTCGAGGCCTGATTATGACCTATACTGTTACTGGGATGTTAAACGCTTTCATTTTCAGGCAGCAGGCTGGTGACGTTGACGACACCGGTAGGGCTAATATGCTGGTGGAACGAGACAAGCAGATTGCCGATCTCAGTCACGTTCTCAAGCAGACACAACAGGACAACAGTATTATCGCAGAAAAACTGAGGTTTGACTGGGTTTTTTTCACCCACGATAGTTGTCGTCGTCTACAATTTGGGACATACATTTTGGACGTAGCCAAATTTCCCATATCTTATGATCCATTTGGCGGATAATTACCAAACCTCATCAATAGCTTCCTCACATTGATAACTATCCATCCACTGTCATTCAAATTACATTGACCTTCACCTTGGTGACCTTAACCTTTGTGGTACATAAATTTTGGACATACATGTAGTACCAAGTTCGCAAATATTTTGATCTGTTAGTCGGATCATTACCAAATTGCAGCAATAGCTTCATCACATTGATGGCTATCCACATACTGTCATTCGGTGACATTGACCTTGACCTTTGTGACCTTAACCTTTGTGTCAATAATTTTGTACATACGTATACACCTAAATGTTGAATATCTCCTGATCCGTTTGTCATATCATTACCAAACTTCATATTTATCCCATCAACACAGTGCGTATGTGCCGTGAAACACGGTGCCGTGAAACATTTTTGATATCCAGTCAATACTATTTTTGCATTTTACAGCCATTTGTAGGTGTTGACGGGATAAATAGAATAGTAGGTTAGTGCCGTGAATGGGAAAAAATATCTGGCGCGTCACGGCAGAGCCTCGCCCATCCCGTTTCCTGAGCCTTGCCAGATATTTTTTCCCATTCACGGCACTAACCTACTATTCTCTATCTATTTTCCTTATTTCTGAACCAAAGTATATGTTGTGACCACTCATTTGAACCGTCTCGGCGAGACGATTCAAATGAGTGGTCACAACATATACTTCTGATGAGAAATAAAGAAATTCTTGAGCCTTGCCGGATATTTTTTCCCATTCACGGCACTAACCTACTATTCTCTATATAGCTTCCTCACATTGATCGCCATCCATCCAGTGTCATTCCGATGACTTTGACTTTCGTGTCAATAATTTTGGATGTACAAATGTTGAGTATCTCTTGATCCGTTAGTCGGATCATTACCAAACTTCACCAATACCTTCCTCACATTGATGGCTATCCGCCCAGTGTGACCTTGACCTTGGTGACCGTCACCTTCGTTTCAATAATCTTGGTCTTCGTCATATTGTGACATTGACCTTGATGTTCTCGGTGATTGTCTTCTTTAGTGGGTGAGACACTCTCCGGCGATCGTAATATTGACCACATACCAGAGCTCCACATAAGTTTTGTATATAAAGAGTATTATATAGTTTTAAAATAGTTTTTTTCGCAACATCAATATTTGACGGAATTTCATCAAATATAATTTTTTGGGGAGGGTGCTGTTTTGTTATTGGTGAAAACGTACTTACATTTAAATTTTTTATGACTTAATGTGTTTAATGGCTCTTTGACCAACTAAATATAGGATAACAAATAGAGAACACCGAGATAGTGTCTATGGATATACAATTTATCACAGGGCTCCAGATAAGGTGATATTTGCGCACTTATTTTAGCAGAATACACATTGCTTATCAAAAGTAGGAGTACAAAATATGCATTGATTTTCAAATTGAGTAGTACAAATTTAGTGTTTGCTTTTTGCAGCCCAAATAAGTGAATTTTTGAATGTGTCTTATTTTTTATCATTTGTACCCTATTTAATAAGGAAGAAAATCAAAAATACATATTTTGTAAAAGTAAACTACACATTGATACAAAACTTATCTGGAGTTCTGTGTCTGGCAAAAGTTGGGAAATGTGTCCAAATTCCGAAGCTTGCCAAGGAATTCCAACCGTTTCCGAGCCAGCCTGATAAACTTGATCTCAACAGACACTATAGTCTGTTTCACGAAACCTGCCCAAATTTTACGGCCATATAAACAATTTAAAAACAATATTTTTTTTGATAATGTTAAATTAAAGGAAAATTTAAGAATGAGCCTTCTTTTTATTTCGTGAAATTTGGTCAAATATTGATTTTATTATGAAAAATTTATTTGTCTATGGGAATTTAACATGGGGGAAAAAGTGGTAAGGAAGTGTGGGAGGAGTCAAAAAACGAAAAAATTTGGGAATTGACTCCGAAACCTGACTAGATAGCTTGGATATGATCTAAGAAAACAAAAGTTAAATTTTAAAAATCGGTCCAGTATTTCTAAAATTCAAAAAAAATTCCCCATGTTAAATCCCCATAGACAACTTCACTCCGTGAAGATGTCTATGGGGATTATGTCTATGGGGATTTAACATGGGGAAATTGTTTTTTCGCAATAAAATCAATATTTGACCAAATTTCACGAAATAAAAAGAAGGCTCATTCTTAATTTTTCCTTTAATTTAATATTATCAAAAGAAATATTGTTTTTAGCCATTTTTTTTGAAAAAAAAATCCAGGCTATTGGATTGGCGAAAGCCGGGCGGCGGCGGGCGGGCGGGCGGGCGGCACAATCAATGTTAAGTTTTCGTGTTTGAGTCCATTTCTTTGTTACTGTACCACCTAGGACCACCAAACTTTCACAGCTTCATAATCAAGGGGTGCCCACCACATATCACTATCCAACATGTTACTTTTTTTTTAACTTGACCCATTTTTTCCGCGTAGTCGACTTAGCCATTTTAAATGTTAAGTTTTCGCGTTTACAATGTTAAGTTTTCGTGTTTAAGTCCATTTCTTTGGTACTGTACCACCTAGGACCACCAAACGTTCACAGCTTCATAATCAAGGGGTACTCACCACATATCACTATCCAACATGTTTTGTTTTTTTTAACTTCACCCATTTTTTCCGCGCAGTCGACTTAGCCATTTTCAATGTTAAGTTTTCGCCTTTACAATGTTAAGTTTTCGTGTTTAAGTCCATTTCTTTGGTACTGTACCACCTAGGACCACCAACCTTTCACAGCTTCATAACCAAGGGGTGCCTACCACATACAACTATCCAACATGTGACCATTTTTTTACCTTCACCTATTATTTCTACGTAATTGACTTAGCCATTTTCAACGTTAACTTTTTAACGTACGTCTGGTTAGAGTTTTTTGGTTAAAACTTTTTCGTTATACTATATCTCTGCAACTGCTTCGCCCATTACCTTGAAACTTCACATGGGTGTTTATCATCATCCATATTTTCATTCTAACACCCAACCGTGCGGCCCCTGTGCCCAATGTCAAGGTCAAATTACTTTGAATTTTTTTGTTAAAGTTTTTTCGTGTACTATATCTCTGCAACTGCTTCACCCAATACCTTGATACTTCACATGGGTGTTTATCATCATTGTCGCACCTGCTTGCGGAAAGCGCGATCCTGTGCCCAATGTCAAGGTCAAATTACTTTTAATTTTTTTGTTAAAGTTTTTTCGTGTACTATATCTCTGCAACTGCTTCACCCAATACCTTGATACTTCACATGGGTGTTTATCATCATTGTCGCACCTGCTTGCGGAAAGCGCGATCCTGTGCCCAATGTCACGGTCAAATTACTTTTTTAAATTTTTTTGTTAAAGTTTTTTCGTGTACTATATCTCTGCAACTGCTTCACCCAATACCTTGATACTTCACATGGGTGTTTATCATCATTGTCGCACCTGCTTGCGGAAAGCACGATCCTGTGCCCAATGTCAAGGTCAAATTACTTTGAATTTTTTTGTTAAAGTTTTTTCGTGTACTATATCTCTGCAACTGCTTCACACCCAATACCTTGATACTTCACATGGGTGTTTATCATCATTGTTGCACCTGCTTGCGGAAAGCGCGATCCTGTGCCCAATGTCAAGGTCAAATTACTTTGATTTTTTTTGTTAAATTTTTTTTGTGTACTATATCTCTGCAACTGCTTCACCCAATACCTTGATACTTCACATGGGTGTTTATCATCATTGTCACACCTGCTTGCGGAAAGCGCGATATCGTCGGCATTTTGGCATACGTCCGTCCGTGTGTCCGGTTAAAGTTTTTTGGTTAAAGTTTTTCCATCTACTATATCTATTTTTTTAGTGTCCATGCCTCGCCCCAAGGCGCGACATGCAGGCCACGGCCATCTAGTCTACAAAAAGTGGGTATAATTATGTTATCCAAGTGTCTATGCTTGGAAAAAACCTGGCCTTCGTGGCTTTGCCTCGTTTCTTGTTGAATGTTTATATAGCCGTAAAATTTGGGCAGCTTTCGTGAAACAGACAGTAGGGTGGTATTCTATTAAATCAGGCAACGCCTTATGCAAGCCTATTGTAAAACACAGTTGGAAGACTGTTGGAAGACTCGGACCTGTGACACACAAAAAATGCCCATTAAAAAAAAACAGTGTTTGCTTTTTGCAGCCCAAATAAGTGAATTTTTGAATGTGTCTTATTGTCCCGTCTGCTTTAGCATAGCGGGACATAGACATAGCTTTTCCGTCGGCGGCGGCGTCAACATTTCACGTTCTGTTTTTGCGTTTAGCTCAGTTTACAGACAACTATAAGACCTGCGACCTCCATACTTGGTATACATCAACACTGTGGTGTAACCATCTCAAACAGAGGGAGCACATGACCTTGACCTAGTTTTCATGGTTCATTGACCTACTTTTCACATGCATTCAATGTTAAGTTTTTGCGTTTAGCTCTGTTTCTAAAACTTAACGCACTCAGGTTAATTCATTGTAACTTCTGTTTCCCTCAATGGAATACTTTAATATTCCATACATGCATTTGTAACAACATCCCGCATCATTCTATTGAAAGCCCATGGTGCCCGCTAACCCCAAAGGTCAAGGTCACTGACTTAGAAATTTCTGGGTTTGGAAAACTTAACGCTCGGTTTAATTTATTACAAATTCTGTTTCCCTTGATGGAATGCTTCGGTATACATCAACACTGTGGTGTAACCATCTCTCACAGAGGGAGCCCATGTGACCTTGACATAGTTTTCATGGTTTATTAACCTACATTTCACATGCATTCGATGTGAAGTTTTTGCATTTAGCTCAGTTTCTGGAAAACTATAAGTCCTACGACCTCCAAACTTGAAGTTTATCAGGCAAGGCTAGGAAATGTGTCACGATTCTGAGGCTCGCAATCTGGGCAATCTGTGAGAAACTGAGGTGTGGCTATTGAAGTATCGTTGGAACCAATTTAATGGACAAATCAGATTGAACTAAACAACATGTTTATTCCAGCATGGCATCTGGGGAACTCTCCTACCCGGAGAATACAAACAGTCTATTACATGTAATTATAATAACACTGTGTACAATGGTAGCTCGGTAAAATGGTTGATAACGAAAGGTAATACACTACAGCTATGTGTAACGTTCTTGTTGTGATCACCATCTGAATTGCACCTTCTGTGCAACCTCTCTAGGACGAACAACGGAGTAGTTCTGCAATCATACTTTTATTAACACGCAATTGATTGTATAGTGGATTTATTCGAAATTAACCTACCGGTACTGTCTGTTCCACATTTTTCTGCTGACAAACTTTTGGCTATTAAACACATTAAATCTAAAAAATAAAAGTCACCCTCCCCAAAAAATTTTGTTTCATGAAATTCCATCAAATATTGATTTTATTGCGAAAAAAAGATTTTCCTATGGGAATTTAACATGTAAACATGTTTAATAAATATCATGTTAAATCATCACTCATGTAAGATCCTCTCTTTATCTCACAATTGTGACTGTGACTGGAGAAATGGGGCTTATGGGATCTGCGACCATTGTAGGTCCAGTAGCCTATTTCATCAACATTGCAAAGTATACTTTAGTAGCAAAGTATACTTTGAGGGAGAAATTTTCAATTTTATGATAAATTTATTAATTTTTATTATACTGAATTTATTACATTATCACAGCCAATTTGGCTGTGATAATGTAATAAATTCAGTATAATAATTCTGCATACTTTTAATCATGAAATATATGCATTTGTTAGTTCTATATGAAATAATGCTTTTCAGGAAAAATAAATGATTACTCCCTCATTTGATCAGGATCTACACTAGTCACAAATCCCATAAGCTCCATTGCGCCAGTCACAACTACAATTCATCTTGCAGGTCAACAGAGGCTGAGCTCAAAACGAGTCAAGAACAAGCTAAGATGTACGAAGACATGTTCAAAGCCAAAGATGAGATTATCATGAGACTGACCAATCAGATCTTCGACTATGATCAGGCTCAGCAAGAGTCTGACGATAAAGATCAGCCAAGCACTGTCATAGCACCGAAGTCGCCTGATTTAACTGAGTTTAAATCAGAAAAGGGTTCAACGCAAATAGATCATAAGCAGGTGGAAAAATTAATGGTAAAATTACAAACAAAATGCAGGAAATCTACTGTTTGTTTCACATTTTTCTGCCGACCTACTTTTGTCTATTAAACACATTAAAGTTAAAGGTACACGCCCACTCAGTAGGCACAACATGTTCTTTATGGGAATTAAATAAGTGTATATTTGTGTCACTATTCCACCAGTTCTAAAAATTACCCGCTATACAGATATTATCATTTAGTAATATTTATTTTACGGGTAGTGATGCGCGGTGGTATCAGGCTATTTACATATGTAAATGAGGCATGATATTTTTTCATTATTTATACTAATTAAATGTGTCACCTAAAAAATAATATTTTCTACAGATTATAAAGTATGATCATTGCACATCAAAAAATAAATACAAAGAATAAATTGTAATGTCCGTTAGTATTTTAATGAAATACGGTTATCGCCCCTGATATCAGTTTGAAAATATATGTCTGATATACAATGTATAATAATGCCAATTAATACGTGGGGTAATGATGAATGAATGTTTATTTGGCCAGAAAATGTCTGAGATGATGTCCCTGATATACAGAACATTTTGTGCCTACTGAGTGGGCAGATACCTTTAAAATAATATGTAAATGTAAGTACTTTTTCATTAATAAAGTCACCCTTTTTATAAGTATTCAAAAAATGATTGAATTATATAGGAAAACAGTTCAGATTTCGCCCTGGTCTCCTCGATAGGGGAGACAATTATAACCTGCAGGTGCGCGAAATGTGCACAAAATGGAAAGAATAGGGAAATTGTTTTATTATGCCCCACTACGATTGTGAAGGGGGCATTTAGTGTTACCCTTGTCCGTCCCGTCCGCCGTCCTTCTGTCACCAACCTTGTAGCTCGTAAGTCATCATTATTTGTATAATATAAATTTCCTCGGCTATCTCGAACATGCCTATACAATTGCATTATCAACAATAACCTTGACCTACAGTTGAGCAGCAGTATCTCGAATATCATTATCTCGATGATTCACTCTAGTCCCGAATTATATCCTTATTTGTATAATATAAATTTCCTCTGATATCTCGACCATGCTCTATCTCGTATACGTTCTCTATCTCGACTGTTCATTCTGCCCCGGCCCTCCGTATAAAATATGTTAAAAATCTCTTCGCTATCTCGATCAAATAAACGCTTGGATATATCGCCTAAGTGCCTGGCTGCCAAGATCGATTTGGTTGACACTAATTTTCCAAACATATTATCAAACAAAACAAAATAAATTCACACCTACCTCAGGTTGTTTGCTTAATTAGTCTACCTGGATATATTTGTGTCTTTGTCACGATTCATTCAGCATATCACGCTGGTCATTTACGCAAGTCACTGAGAGTCGTTACGCCACCTTGTAATGTTGATTAGCTGACTACTTTTGGTCATTAGTTAATTGGTGATTGTTTACTCGTGGTGTAATGGGTAAAATTATTTCATATTTTTCTTGAAAATATTTGACCATGTCTCTTCATCGCTATCTCGAACCTAGTCCTATCTCGACTATGTGGACGATCTCCCTTCGACTTCGAGATACTGATATTTTTCTGGCAAAATAAACATTATTTCACCATTACCCCATATATTGATTGGCATTATTATACATTTTACATCAGACGTAACTTTCCGCACTGATATCAGGGGCGATAACCGTGTTTCCTTAAAATGATAACGGACATTACTATTTAAACTCTGTATTTATTTTTTTATGTGCAATTATCATACTTTAATTAGTATAAATAATTAAAAAATATAATGCCTCATTTGCATATGAAAATAGCCTGATACTAACGCGCGTCACTATCAGTAAAATACATATTACTAAATGATTCTTTCTGTATAGCGGCCACTCGTAATCTTTAGAACTGGTGGAATAGTGACACAATTCCTATAAAGAACAGTTTGTGCCTTTAAATTTGCCCATATATTCGTCTCTGCATCTGTTTATCGACTTCACAGTCAAAACTTTTGTATAAAGACAACTTTTTAACTTTGTTATCTGCACTTCTGAAACATGTTCAAGGTCACAATTTTACAAAATCTTCCTGTCTGAAACTTTCCAAATATGAATTGTTACCTGATAATTAGACTTTTCTCCGTATTCTAACTACGGTTTTCAATTTTATTTTATGTCTTATTTTCATAAGAAAAATGTTTTTGCAGCACATGAGAATCGTCTCCATTGGAGACGATTCTTATGCACTGTAAAAACATTTTTATGAAAAGTATTAAAAGTCGAGATAAAAAACAGCAAAAAAAGAGAATTTTCCTTCAGCTTTATAAGGTTAGAATTGAAACATTGAATATGTTGGTTAAATATATTCAGTTTGTCTGTGACTTTGAGGATCACCTCAAGGTCAAAGGTCAAGTTTTGTGCCTATTTCAGGACATGTGCCAGGGATACGAACTACAGCACAAGTTTCTTGCCAAGGAAATACTGGAGCTGAACGAACTACGCAAGTTTGATAAGGCTAGGGAGAAACAACTAATAATGTACGTACACTTGTGTACAGGTGTCGATCACGTGGTTTCGCGACAGCGCGATATAGTCGTTTATTTTACATTAATCCGCACATACGTCCGTTTGTACGTCCGTCTGTACGTACGTACGTACTTACGTACGTGCGTCCGGATTTTCGTTAAAGTTTTTACATATGTTATATCTCTGCAACCACTTCACCGATTGACTTGAAACTTCATATGCATGTTTACCATCCTCCAAATATTCATTGTGTGCAATACCCATGCTGCCCACATGTCCAAGGTCAAGGTCAACTGTCTTACAAGTTTGCGTTAAAGTTTTTGTAAACTTTGCGTTAAAGTTTTTACGTATTATATATCTCCTCAACCGCTTTACTCATTGACTTGAAACTTCATATGCATGTTTATGGGAGAAAAGGAGTGGCTGGGGGGGGGGGAATAAAAAAACGAAAACATTTGGAAATTGACTCTGAAACCTGGCTAGATAGCTTGGATAAGAAAACGAAAGTTAAATTTTGAAAATTTATCCACTATTTCTCAAATTAGAAAAAAATCCCTATGTTAAATCATGTCTATGTGGATTTAACATGGGGAAAACAAATTCACAATAAAATTGATATTGGATCAAATTTCACAAAATAAAAAAATGCTCATTCTTAAATTTTGCTATAATTTAATGTTATCAAAACAAATATTGTTTTTGCACTGTTTATATAGTAGTAGTATTTGGGCAGCTTTCGTGAAACAGACAGTAGTTTTACTTGGTGATTGGTGTACACATATCTTAAAGGTTAATGCCCACTCAGTAGGCATGCCATGCATAACAGTTCTTTATATCGGAGACATTTTCTAGCAAAATAAACATTCATTCACCATTACCATACATTTTATATAAGACGTAAATTTCCACACTGATATCAGGGGCGATAATCGTGTTTCCTTAAAATGTTAACGGACATTACTATTAATTGTCTTTATTAATTTTTTGATGCGCAATGATCATACTTTATAATCTGTCGAAAATATTATGTTTTCAGGTGACGCATTTAATTAGTATAAATAATTAAAAAACTATCATGCCTCATTTGCATATGAAAATAGCCTGATACCGCCGCGAGTCACTATCAGTAAAATAAATATTACTAAATGATTATATCTGTATAGCGGGCACTATTGTCTGTTTCACGAAAGCTGCCCAAATTTTACGGCTATATAGACAATTCAAAAACAATATTATTTTCGATAATATTAAATTAAAGGAAAATTTAAGAATGAGCCTTCTTTTTATTTCGTGAAATTCGGTCAAATAGTGATTTTATTACGAAAAATTGATTTGTCTATGGGAATTTAACATGGGGGAAAAAGTGGTAAGGAAGTGTGGGAGGAGTCAAAAAAAATTTGGAAATTGACTCTGAAACCTGACTAGATAGCTTGGATATGATCTAACTAAGAAAACAAAAGTTAAATTTTAAAAATCAGTCCAGTATTTCTAAAATTCAAAAAAAATTTCCCCATGTTAAATCCCCATATGGGCATATGGGGATTTAACATGGGGAAATTGTTTTTTCGCAATAAAATCAATATTTGACCAAATTTCACGAAATAAAAAGAAGGCTCATTCTTAATTTTTCCTTTAATTTAATATTATCAAAAGAAATCTTGTTTTTGAATTGTTTATATAGCCGTAAAATTTGGGAAGATTTCGTGAAACAGACAGTAGTAATTTTTAGAATGGGTGAATAGTGACACAATTATACACTTATTTAACTCCTATAAAGAACATTTTGTGTATACTGAGTGACCATGTACCTTTAACCACTAAGTAACTGGGATGGACACTCTTGTGTTCTTTTTATTCACCCCTTCACCCCTAAGTAACTGAATGGATTTTGACATGTTAATTTTTAAACCAATCCAATTGTCACAAAATGATTTTCAGACTAGTCCATTTAAGAAAAAAGGGTATTTTTTGTTCTCATCAATATGAAAATTACTTTCAAAAAGTGCAGATCCTATTGAGACGGCTCGTTACGAGCCGGCTCATCTGGATCTACACCATTTGCAAATATTAGGAAAAACGGTGTGTAGTGTTGAAAGGGTTAATGTTGTATCTTACCGGCATTCACACCTGGCACCAAGTGATCCAGCATAGTAATGATGCCTGACACCAGATCAGGACATTGTCTTTCAGTGCTGAGACTTGGTATTTTAGTGATACTGTAATTTCAGTGCTGAATATACATGTATGGTAGTCTCCCCATACTGTAGCATTTCTGTCTATATATGACCTTGCTGTTGAACAGACTGAAAATCCCAATCAATCAGTCGCACTTTCAAGAAATTTGTAGAAGTACGAATTATTGATTGAGGTTTTACGTTTGCAAATTTTGTTAAATTTGTGCAAGTTACTAGTGTGGTGGATTGATTTTAGTGAAATTCCTTCCAGTACGATTGATTGGGGTTTTACATCTACAAATTTTAGTTCAATTTGAGGTTTATGTCTAAGAAATGTAGTGAAATTCGTTGTCAGATTAATAGATTGGGGTTTTACATCATCTACAAATGTTAGTTCAATTTGTACAGGGAGTATTGATTGTTGTTTCTAATGCACTCTATAAATATCACGCAATCTGATTGGCTGATGGCCATACATTACAGGTATATCATTGTTGATGAACGGGTCGCAAATTATTTCAATATGTATTCCTACGTCAGTAGTAAAGGAGTGCATTGGAAATAGGTTAACGACATTGTAATTTTGAAATTTGTGGCGTATATCAGAAAATGATAGGTCGGAAAACATGTTTAATGGCGACGCGCTAGCGCGTCGCCATTAAACAGATTTTCCGACCTATCATTTTTTGAAAATTACAATACAGTTAACCCTATATTTATGTCTAAACAATTTAGTGATTAGCCAGATTGATTGATTGGGATTTTACGTCCGTTCTATTGTTTTTATCCAGAGATTCGGCGAAGGTCCAAGCAAAGTACTACCAGATCAAGAGCAAATACTTTGTTCTACTCAAGGTGCAGAAAGAACAAGACAACCCCGTCAGAGGTGAATTTTTCTGGTGCCAAAACCACAGGTGGAAGACTCGGACCTATGACACAAAAAATGGCCATTATGAAAAATCCATTACCCCACCCACTTGGTCTAATACAGTACTATCTTCTATTATATTTATAATAGAAGATAGTACTGTATGAGACCAAGTGGGTGAGGTAATGGATTTTTTTGTAATGGGTAATGTTTTTGTGTCACAGGTCCGAGACTTCCACCTGGACTTCATACCTCATTAACCCTTTCAACACTACTGTCTGTTCCACGTTTTATTATTTTATGAAATTCCATCAAATATTTGTTTTATTGCGAAAAAAAATAATTTTCCAATGGGAATTTAACATGGGGTCTAAAAATAGATTTTTTTTATTTGTGGGCCCATTTTTATAATCTATAACTGTTGTTTTCTTATTTTCATAATTTCTCGCCAGAGTTAATTTCCCTTTTTTATTTTTTTTCGATCCTCCTGGTCACCATACTCCTCCTTTTTGCGCCATATGTTAAATTCCCATAGGAATATATATATTTTTTTGCAATAAAATCAATATAATAAAAAATTGGAGAGGGTGACTTGTTTGTTATTGATGAAAAAGTACTTACAGTTAAATATTTTTTCAATTTAATATGTTTAATAGCAAAAAGTTAATTTAAGGCGAATCCAAGCATCCGAAAAAATGGTTTCAGACTAGTCCATTTATAAGAAGGGGGTGTTTTTTCCCTAACAAATATGAAAATTACTTGCAAAAAGAGCAGATCCTGATGAGACGGCTCGTTACGAGCCGTCTCATGTGATATGTTAATTTTAGGACCAATCCAATAGACACAAAATGGTTTCAGACTAGTCCATTTATAAGAAGGGGGTGTTTTTTTCCCCTAACAAATATGAAAATTACTTGCAAAAAGTGCAGATCCTGATGAGACGGCTCTTTATGAGCCGTCTTATCCGGATCTACACTGTTTGCAAACACTGTTAAAGAGGTCTGTCATATTAAAAGAGTTAAAGGCACTATGTCTCCGATGATGTCTCAAATATCCAATAATTATGTGTTTTTTCGCTTCATGCACAGTAGATGACATATATCAATCAATCGCACCATTTTATTTTTTGCTCATATTCCAAAAAAATATGCTGCATATATACCAGTACATGCTATCAGAAACTGTGATAAACAGGGGAGATAATTATACCCCCAGCATACAAAGTAATTTGTCCGTTCGTCTGTCCCTCCGTCCGTCATGTTAAAGTTTTTGCGTTCCCATTATCTCTGTAAGTCGGATTGACTTCAAACTTCATATACCGTAAAGATTCTAATAGACGCCCATGCTCTAATAGACGTCCACCCCCCACCTTTTACATTGAAAATGACACATTTTTTACTGATTTTCACGAAAATAGTTCCTCTAATAAACGCCCAGTACTAACTTGAAATAAAATCGGAGCTACCTGTCCAAGTAGATTTCTTTTCTTTCCATTATTTCGAAGGCAACTTCCTTGAAAATTTGGGGGAAAAAACATAATTGCTACTTTCACTTTCAAAAGCGGAGGTGAAATTCGACTGTTTCCGGTGTCACAGTAAATTCCTCATCAGCAGTAGCTATTTGCACAGACACAGGGTGATCAGAATTTACACGGTTACGGAGATGACATCTCAAACCCATCTCGTATAATATGGGTGAAATTGACATCATGTTATAATTCCAGCACACAAATATTTACACAATTCCCTAACATTTGATTGGCCTGTAGCATGTCTCTGTCCAACATTTATATCCAAGTAAACTCCCACACCGAACTACTTTCCGTAACACGTGAGGCGCAGTTAAAATAATTCTTAAGAAAATGGAAAATAAACACATTTTCTTGATGAATTTATTTCAAATGCTGGAATTATAAGGAATGAATGGCCTTTTTGTGGAATTTATCGGGGATATAAACTTGGAAAAGTCGCGGGAATACTGGACGAGGCCTTCCGGCCTTCGTCCAGTATTCCCGCGACTTTTCCAAGTTTATACCCCGATAAATTCCACAAAAAGGCCATTCATTCCTATAATAACCAATAGGATAAAAATAAATAATTGGCGATAAAAAATTACAATTTTCGAAAAAAAAAAAACTATTTTTTTTTTTTCTCGAAAATTGTATTTTTTTATCGCCAATTGTTTATATTTATCGCCAATTGCGAAAGTGGCTTTTCCAAGTTTATACCCCGATAAATTAGACAAAAAAGGCCATTCATTCCTATAATATTGTTGGCAGATGTTTCCTAGGAGATGAGCAAAAAATAAATATGGCTTGTTCCGGACGTGGCCGTGGGCCGAAATTAATCGCCGTGATACGGACCGAAACGTCTATGGTCCGAAACGGTGACAATGATTGAGGCTGTCTTTATATATACATTGCCAGTATTTTAGCATTTTTACCGACTGTACCATAATGACCAAAGTGGGCCGAAACGTCTTGGTCCAAAATGTTCATAAACTGACAGACAGTACAATCAGGTCCGGCAGACGTCCCGTTGTTATGTTTTTGTTCAGATAGTAGAAAATCGTATATTTTTATCATTTTCCCTGTGCTGAATAACACTTGCCTCTATTAAACACCCAGGACTTCGGAGCGAGTGGTGATTCTAATAGACGCCCATATTTTCATTCGATACCACACTCCTGCGGCCTTCATATCCAAGGTCAAGGTCAAATTTGCATTAAAGTTTTTTTTAAATATTTGCGTTAAAGTTATAGTTGTTGGTCTAGGCGGTGGCAGGGGTATACGTGAGACCCTGCTCACTCTCTCTAGGTTGGTTTGACATAATTTGGCATTTTCGCTATGCATGTACCAGTAAGAAGAATTTGTTAATACGCTATTGTAATTAATTAAAATAAAATTAATTAGTAACCATCAATCAAATAACTTGATTATAATGCTGAAAAATAACTAGCATTGCAAACGCTAGTTATTTTACAGTATTTTAAACAATTTATTTTTATACTAATCCCCAATTTTTTCAAGTCGACTTAGTATAGGTACATGTACAATAAGGTTCAGAAATACGATACAAATCTACAATTAAACTGTTGTTTTTTTCTAATCTGTTTCATCACTTTTTAGACATATCCTTTAAAGAATTATGCAACAATTTTATTTTTTTCTGGTTTTCTACTGGTAACTTTAATGAGCTGAAATATTCATGGACTAAAAGTATGTCATATAAGAAATTGCATGTTATACATGTATTATTCGAGAACTAGCAAATAATTATACAACCAACATCCAAATTTGAGGTCTTACAGCTTTTATGAAATGTCGGTCGCAGCACATATTTTATGGGTTGAATTTCTTAAAAACACGGGTCTTATGCCATAAAAAATAGTTCTAACAACTTATAAGCTTGGTCGCCTTTTCTGAGTGATAAATGTTTTGTTTGCTTTTTTGTGCTAAATTTATGTTATTACATAGAGGATATTCCATCGTACATTTTGAATAGCGGGAAATAATACACGATGTGCGTCAGCTTCCGCGTAAGCAATGAGTGAGCGTAGCGAACGAGTTGCTTGCATGGACACCAACGGACACGAGTGTATTATTTCCGATATTCAAACATGTACGATGGAATATCCTATTTATTACACTTCCACGGCGGATATATGTGCACATTTAGTCTATTTTTGAGATTATAATCAATGAATTGTGATGTGCGCATAGTTATACAATGACGTGTTTTCCCGCGTTTTGACGTTACGTTGTGTTACGTCAAATGTGACGACATGTAATCTTTTTGAAATCCAAATCACTCAGCTGTTTCTATGAACCAGATATATTTGAGTGCATGTTTGGAATGTGTTCAATCACATTAACATTCTAGATTAGTCAAGACCCTTTCCAAATTTTCAAATAACTTTATTTTGACTGTAATAAAAATTAAACATTTTGCATGGTAGCTCGTGGTTTCCAAGAAAACGGGCGCGCACTTACGGGTGTTCTCTTCACGGTGTATTATTTGTAAGGAGTTGATTACGGGTTTTCTCTCACAGCGAAACTCGTGCACATAATTTGCAAGAGTGTAATAAACATGTTTCCATAGTCTAAGGGTGCGACGATTAACCGCCATACTCGATTATTTGCGAATCGTAACTCCATTGTTCGGTGCATGAATACAATATTTGATTTCAGTTCAGAATAGGTCTCAGAATATAAATATATTTAGCATTATGGTTTTTCCAAAAATCTATTTTGAACTTGTTGTTACTGCTGTGAAATTCCCGCTCTTATTTTTTGCGAAACGCTGTCTACTCTAGATTAATTATTAGTCTATGTGTCGTCCACAAACACATACTGGATGTGCAGTCATTTAATTGATTATAAATATTAATTTGAATTATTTTTATGCCACAGGGCCCGTTTCACTAAACTTCGTACGACTAAGGGCAAATTTAGGATCGTCTGGAAATTTCAATTGATGGCTTTACATTTATTGAGTTTAGGCTGCATATGCAATTGAGGGAACAAATTGTCATTTCGTGGGAACAAATTGTTAATTCGAGGGAACGGATTGTTATATCGTGGGAACAAATTGTTAATTCGAGGGAACAAATTGTTAATTGGAGGGAACGGATTGTTATATCGTGGGAACAAATTGTTAATTCGAGGGAACGAATTGTTAAATTGAGGGAACAAATTGTTATTTCGTGGGAACAATAAAACAAATCCATGTCCCCTGCGGGGCTCCGTAGATATCAGACCTTGGTGGGAGTAGGAGAGGTCGACCTCTATTGGCACGATGAATGTTCCAGTTCTCGATGATTTCCACAACACAGGTGGGAGGCTTGAACCTGTGACATACAAACTACTCATTGAGGCAGATAGTGATGACCTTGATGTGACCTTGACCTATATTTCACTTATTTGTCCATTTAGCTGGGGTGGAAGAGCAGGAGGTTATCAACCAGTTACTACAAGATGCCCTTGAGGCAGATAGTGACGACGTCGAGCTACATCTGACCGGCAGGTAATATTTTATTGTTATTGCACAAAGGTGCATTATGGCTTTCTGGTATGTGAGAGTTGATTCTGATTTTATACCACAACCATTGCTCCATGTAGCATAATAAAGGGGGTTGAGTAAATCTTGTTTATATCTGAAGTAACCTATTATACCTGAAGTAGCCTAATATACATGAAGTGCCGTTTTTGCATTTATTTTTTCACCTTTGACCCCTAATCACGGCCTCTGATTGGTCAGTCGCAACAGCAAATTCAAGATGGCGGCTAATTTAAATATGTAAATCGCTGTGGATTCCGCTGAATCTTGTTCATTTTTTATGTGCGAAGTAACCAACGACAAGGACATGTCTACTAGGATTTTAATGATTATTATGACAACTGTGGAGTCTAAAGCCAGCCAATATTGAAGCTCATCACAAATAAATCGGAGGTTTAATCAGATACAATACCGAATCTTGAATATAAAATGCATTCGATTTCACCCCAACAACTTTATAGGGGCTCGCTAAAGCTCGCCACTATAAAGGCTCAACCGAATATATTTTGTTTTCGACAGCCCTAACCATGTATTTACTATATACCCATTATAAAAGAAGTAACATTAATACTAATCCTATAACTTATAGTGAGTGGGGCGTGGTGTGGTGAGGACCTGGCATCAGGTCGGCATATTCATTTTTCAGGGCTAAATATATTTTATGCCTCACGATAATGGAGGGACTATTTAGAGTTACCCTTGTCTGTCCGTCCGCCCGTCCGTTCGCCCGCCCGTGTGAACGCGCGTGTGTCCGGGTTACAGTTTTTGGTTAAAGTTTTTTGGTATACATTGTACTGTTAAAGCCTCAGCCTTCACATAGGTCTTTATTCTACACCCCACCCGTTCAGCCCCTGTGCCCAATGTCAAGGTCAAATTACTTTAAATTTACCTTAATGCTTTTTTTGGATTTAGGTTAAAAGTTTTTAAGAACACTATACATGTGTATCTCTGCCAATGCACTCCAAACATCACATGATTGTGTCTTTATCATGATCCATATTTTCATTCTATGCCCAACCTGTGCGGCCCCAATGTCAAGGTCAAATTACGCCTGAGCACCCACGGTCAAGGTCACTTGGGGACTTATGTTCACCTTGTTTGTAAGGCAAATGTGTTTAAGTTTTTAATGTATTCTTTATAACTCTTGAACTCATTCACCAATTTCAATAATATTTGGCCACAATATCTGTCTAGAGATGCTGCTTTGTTTCCCACATGACCCACGCCCGGTCTCCTAAGGTCAAGGTCATTGGGGACTTCTGTTCACTTTGTTTATAAGGCAAATGCGCTAAAGTTTTTAATCTTTTCTCAATAACTCATTAACCAATTTCAATAATATTGGCCCACAATGTCTGTCTAGGGATGGTGCTTTGTTTCACATACGACGCACGCGCAAACACCCAAGGTCAAGGTCACTGGGGGTCCCGGCTTTAAATGACAGTAGCTGTTGATAGGCCATTACACCCCAACAAACAAACAAACAAGGTCACTGGGGACTTATGTTCACATTGTTTGTAAGGCAAATGCATTTAAGTTCTCAGTAACTCCTTAACTCCTTCACCAATTTCAATAATATTTGCCCACAATGTCTGTCTAAGGATTAGCGTCATAATAACGATACCCTTTTTGTCGCGCCTGCTTTAGCAGAGGCGGACTATAGTCGGCACTTTTTCCGTCGTCGTCCGCATTCGTTCCGCGTCGTCGGTTTGTGTCGCGACTGCTTTTAGCAGAGGCCCGCGAATATAGTCGGCGCTTTTTTGTCGTCATCGTCGTCATCGTCCGCGTCGTCATCGTCCGCGTCGTCGTCGTCCGCGTCGTCCGCGTCGTCCGTGTCGTCCGCGTCGTCCGGTTTTTTTGTAAGGCAAATGCGTTTTTGTTTTTTCACAATATCTCTTTAACCCCTTGCCAGACATTGATAATATTTCACATCAATGTTTGTCTAGGGATGATGCTTCACTACGCACACCCCACATCCAAATTTTGAAGGTCAACGTCATTTATTTCCTTGTGATGTTCACCGGTTTTGTAATAGAAATGCGTTAAAGTTATTGTTTTTTCACAATATCTCTTTAACCCCTTGCCAGACATTGATAATATTTCACATCAATGTTTGTCTAGGGATGATGCTTCATTACGCACACCCCCACATCCAAATTATCAAGGTCAAGGTCATTTATTTACTTGTAATGTTCACCGGTTTTGTAACAGAAATACATTAAAGTTATTGTTTTTTCACAATATCTCTTTAACCCCTTTCCAGACATTGATAATATTTCATATCAATGTTTGTCTAGGGATGATGCTTCATTACGCACACCCCAACATCCAAAGTCTGAAGGTCAAGGTCATTTATTTACTTGTAATGTTCACCGGTTTTGTAATAGAAATGCGTTAAAGTTATTGTTTTTTCACAATATCTCTTTAACCCCTTGCCAGACTTTGATAATATTTCACATCAATGTTTGTCTAGGAATGATGCTTCATTACGCACACCCCCACATCCAAATTTTGAAGGTCAAGGTCATTTATTTACTTGTAATGTTCACCGGATTTCTAACATAAATGCGTTAAAGTTATTGTTTTTTCACAATATCTCTTTAACCCCTTTCCAGACATTGATAATATTTCACATCAATGTTTGTCTACGGATGATGCTTCATTATGCACACCCCCACATCCAAATTCTGAAGGTCAAGGTAATTTATTTACTTGTAATGTTCACGGTCAAATGCCTCGGCAGGCGCGACACCGCTTCCGTGGCGGAATTCTTGTTTTGTAAGGCAAATGCGTTAAAGTTATTGTTTTTTCACAAATAGCTCTTTAACCCCTTGCCAGACTTTCATAATATTTCACATAAATGTTTGTCTAGGGATGATGCTTCATTACGCACAACCCCACATCCAAATTCTGAAGGTCAAGGTCATTTATTTACTTTTAATGTTCACCGGTTTTGTAACAGAAATGCGTTAAAGTTATTGTTTTTTCACAATATCTCTTTAACCCCTTGCCAGACTTTGATAATATTTCACATCAATCTTTGTCTAGGGATGATGCTTCATTACGCACACCCCCACATCCAAATTCTCAAGGTCAAGGTCATTTATTTACTTTTAATGTTCACCGGTTTTGTAACAGAAATGTTCACGGTCAAATGCCTCGGCAGGCGCGATACCGCTTCCATGGCGGAATTCTTGTACTATCAAGGCTGCAGGTGGAGGCATCCATGTTCTATGAACACATTTTCTAGTTTCATTTTATGCCCAACCCATGCGACCCCTGTGCCCAATGTGAAGGGCAAATTACTTTTAAAAACAAATTGTCGCGCGCCCGCTTGCCGACAGCACGCTATAGTTGGCACATTGGTATACTATCAAAGCTTGATTAGTACTATCAAATGCCTCGGCGGGCGCGCCATGCGGGCCTCGGCCATCTAGTTTCAGGAAACATTCATTTCTGATTTTGGAATTTCCCACCATCCATACAGGTGAAATATGGGATTCGACCCCATTAACCTGGCCTAAAATGACCCTTTCAGCACTGCAGACCTCTTTGGTAGTGTTTACGAACAGTGTACATCCAGATAAGCCATCTCATCAGAATCTGCACGGTTTGCAAGCAATTTTCATATTTTTTAGAAACAAAATACCCCTACTTATAAATGGTCTGAAAATGATTTTGTAATGATTGGATTGGTCCCTAACCCTTTGAATCCGAAAGCCCAACATAGCGGTTTATGCAAACAGTGCAGATCAAGATGAGCTGGCTCGTACCGAGCCGTCTCATCAGGATCTGCACTTTTTGGAAGTAATTTTTATATATTTGAGAACATAAACACCCTATTTCATAAATGGACTGGTCTGAAAACCATTTTTTGACAGTTGGATTGGTTGCAAAATTAACATATCAAAATCCATTCCAGTTACTTAGTGTTAAATTAACATATATGACAGTCCATTCCAATTACTTATGGTTGAAAGGGTGATAAATAAATAAATAATACTTTGCCTTCCGCAGATATGGATTGTGGCCTAGGGGTTAGAACACCTGACTTCCAATCCGGAGGTTGTGGGTTCAAATCTTGCCTTAGGCATCAAAAATACTTTCATAGTACATGTATTTCCATCCCACTGGTCAGTCGGATGAGACATTAAACTGTGGTCCCATCTCTATGTGACCTTAGCTCTTGCTGGGACGTTAAACCTATTCACTTTCACTTGTTTTGCCTTCCGCAGTACTCAGGAGTACGACAAATACGGCTTCTCCTGGCGTCACCACATGGTCGAGGAACCTCAGGATGTCGACCCACTGTCTGACAAGGCCGCTGAGTTGGAGAGACAGTCCGCAGAACTCTCTACCAGGGTCAAGGTCAGTACAGTCAAAGGTCATGGTGATCCACTGTCTGACAAGGCCACTGAGTTAGAGAAACAGTCTGCGGAACTCTACCAGGGTCAAGGTCAGTACAGTCAAAGGTCATGTCGATCCACTTTCTGACAAGGCCGCTGAGTTGGAGAGACAATCGGCGGAACTCTCTACCAGGGTCAAGGTCAGTACAGTCTTTACAGTACCTCAGCTATTGCTGGGACGTTAAATTCATTCACTTTCATTTCAATTTCACAAATGGGGCCAATCGATCTGATGTGGTTTGGGTGTCTGACTCCAGATCAGCACAGTTTCATTGTGTACTGAAAATATTTATTGTAATATTAGTAGTGCTGATTGTTCAGTGCTCCCCCATACAGGTACATTCCCACCTGTATTTCACCTTGATTTTGAACGGACAGAAACCCCCCATCAATCAGCCAGCCAGCCAGCCAGCCAGCCAGCCAGCCAGCCAATTAATCAGTCAACCAATCAATCTACCAATCAATCAATTAATCAATCAACCAATCAATCTACTAATCAGTCAATCAACGAGCCAATAAGTGTATCATTCAATCAATTAACAAATAAGCCAATCAACCAACCAGCCAATCAATCATTCAACCAATCATTCAATATGTCAACCAGTGATTCAATCAACCAGCCAAACAACCAGCCAGCCAACCAACCAACTAACAACACACTGGCATAGATGATCATCATATTAATAATGACAACATACAGTTCTTGTTATTAGATCTCAGACCTGTATTTACCGCTTCAATCACGTAATCAATCAACTAATCAACCAACCAATCAATCAATCACACCATATTAATAGTTTACTGTAATTGTTGTTAGGTCATTTTTTCATAATTAGTGACCTGTGTTTACCCATGCCACGTTACAGGATGCGGACCAGGATGCATCACTGCGGGTGAAGTGGGAGAACTACATGGTGGGTCGGGGTGGCAAGATTCAGCGAAACCAGGAGTTGAAGACGCTTATACGCCACGGGGTGCCACATGAATACAGGGAGGAGGTGTGGAAAGGGTAAGTAATACTTCAAGCACAGTTCGTCCACATGTACGAAGAGATAATCTGCTAGCGGATTATCATTCGTACGTGCAGACAACCATGCTCTATGTACTTTATCCAACCCAATACCCGTACTACGTCTATAGTCTGTTTCACGAAACGTGCCCAAATTTTACGGCTATATAAACAATGCAAAAACAATATTTTTTTTGATAATATTAAATTAAAGCAAAATTTAAGAATGAGCCTTCTTTTTATTTCGTGAAATTTGGTCAAATATTGATTTTATTGCGAAAAATTGATTTGTCTATGGGAATTTAACATGGGGGAAAAAGAGGTAGAGTGTGGGATTAGTCAAAAAACGAAAAAATTTGGAAATTGACTCCGAAACCTGGCTAGATAGCTTGGATATGATCTAACTAAGAAAACAAAAGTTAAATTTTAAAAATCTGTCCAATATTTCTAAAATTAAAAAAAAATTCCCCATGTTAAATCCCCATAGACATCTTCACTCCGTGAAGATGTCTAGACTATGGGGATTTAACATGGGGAAATTGTTTTTTCGCAATAAAATCAGTATTTGACCAAATTTCACGAAATAAAAAGAAGGCTCATTCTTAATTTTTCCTTTAATTTAATATTATCAAAATAAATCTTGTTTTTGAATTGTTTATATGGCCGTAAAATTTGGGCAGCTTTTGTGAAACAGACAGTAGTTTTCCTAAGAACACACGGAAATATGGGTGAGTGGGATATATTTGTTATACCAGGCGATAATCTTGAAGTGAGGCTAGGAAATGTGTAAGAATTCCACGGCTTGACTAGCCTGAGAAGCTTGGTGTTGTTTGTTCCTCATGAAAAGCGGGAGGAGGTGTGGAAGGGGTAATATTTGTCACAATAATCTACTGTCTGTTCCACGTTTTGCTGCTGAAGAATGTTTGGTTATTAAATACATTTAATCTAAAAATATTTAAATATAAGTACTTTTTCATCAATCCTCCCCAAAAAGATTTATTTGATGAAATTCCGTTAAATATTGATTTTATTGCCAAAAAAACCTATGGGAATTTAACATGGGGGCTAAAAATAGATTTTTAAAATAATTTTTTATTAGTGGACCGATTTTCGAAATCTAACTTTTGTTTTCTTATTTATATCATTTGCAAGCTATCTCGCCAGGGATTTAATAGCCAAAAGTTTGTCAGCAGCAAAGCATGGAACAGACAGTAGTACATTGTATCTTTAAGTGAGGCTCGGAAAAACATAAGAATTCTGAGCTTTGCAGAGGAATTCTACCATTTTTCAGCTGAACCACAGGGCTTCTGCTTGCATTGGCTGTCACCGGTACTGCTTTATTAACTATACTAGGGGTTCCAGCTGGGGTCGGACATGACCTCGTATTGTACATACTATGTTTAGCTAATTCACAAGGTGCATGATCACATGGTTAAAACAACAACAACAATTACTAAAATATGGCGCATCAAACGCGTCTTGTTCAGCTGCATTTGGTGGTCTTGGTACTTTGGCCCAATCTTCTGTCGTTTTTGCGAAGAATCGATTTCCGTGTTTACTGTCAATACTGACACAGAAATTGATTCTTCGCAAAAACGACATAAGTATATACATGTATACCGAAGTCCCAATACCACCAAATGCAGGTCATGAAGACATGTTTGCTGTGCCATATTTCATCAAAATCTGTTGCATATTAAGGAAACTATCTAATAATATTTACGTTAGAGTGGGCGCGCTTTCAACACTTTCAGACATTGTTGTTGTGGTAACCACGTTATCATGCACCTTGATTCATCTTCTATTCATGGTATGTATTTCAGCGAGATAACGATAATTCACTAATGGACATGTGACCTTTCCACCAAAATATATATGTTTGCGTTAATAGATGTGCTGAATGTTTTATGATATGTGGCTGTGACTGGATAAATGGGGCTTTGTGACCAGTGTAGATTCAGATCAGCCTGTGCATCCGCATGTGCATTACATCAATGAAATCAGATCAGCCTGTGCATCCGCATGTGCATTACATCAATGAAATCAGATCAGCCTGTGCATCCGCATGTGCATTACATCAATGAAATCAGATCAGCCTGTGCATCCGCATGTGCATTACATCAATGAAATCAGATCAGCCTGTGCATCCGCATGTGCATTACATCAATGAAATCAGATCAGCCTGTGCATCCGCCTGTGCATTACATCAATGAAATCAGATCAGCCTGTGCATCCGCATATGCATTACATCAATGAAACACCCGCCCGGCTGTTATCAGGCTACAGGGACATGCTGTTTGATCAGGAGATACGCCGGTCACAAATGTCACAAGCCCCATTTCTCCAGTCACAGTCACATATGAGTTTGTATCAGAGCTGGAAACCTTGTATACATTAACTCTTTGCATGCTAGCGGTGAAAATATCCGCCAATCGATTTAGGAGTATATGTTTGTAAATATGTCTGTAAATATGTCTGTAAATATGTCTTGAAATTTCATTGTATGTCTGTAAATATGTCTGTAAATATGTCTGTAAATATGTCTTGAAATTTCATTAGAATTGCGTCCTCTGGACGCAATTCTAATGAAATTCCAAGACATATTCATGATATTTATAGGATGAAATAAAAGAAAATACAATGAATTGTCGTCTGTTATTTTTGAACTATTTATAGCCCACAAATTTCCCAGCATGCAAAGAGTTAAAAAGCAGTAACCGTAGAAAGCCAAAGTATGCCAAATCCCTGTAAGCTGAACCTGATAAACTTGGTATGTACTCTTTGTTTGTTATGCATAACAAATACCAGAGCTAGAATCTTTTGATATAAGGTGAGGCTAGGAAACATGTAGGAATTCCGAGGCTTGCCGAGGAATTCCTCTTCTCTCTGACCCGAGTCTCATAAAATTTACACTGTAACCCATGAACACAGGGTAAGGTTGTATGTTGGACCATTAATTAGTACCAGTAATGTAACTTCATACTGTATTTAATCAGGCAATGAAAATTAGTTTGTTGGTCTCTATAAAGATGTGTCCCTGTGTGACATTTATCGCGAATGTGAGTTCGGACTACATGTGTGTTGTGGTGAATATAACTACAATAAAATAGAAGGTTGGTTTGTTATGCCCCCTATGCGATAGCAAGGGGGTATATTGCATTGCTCTTGAGGTTCCGTACATCCGTCCGTCCGTGTACATTTACGTCAAAAAACTTTGTACGACTAAAATGTTCGCAAGTGCAAAATTATGATAAATGTAAATTTTACATTAACATTATTTTCTTGTAAACGATTATTGGATTTACATTAAATGTAAATCCATCAATTGAAATTGCCAGACGATCCTAAATCTGCACTTACGAACATAATAATTCCAGCACAAAAATATTTACACAATTCCCTAACATTTGATTGGCCCGTAGCAAGTCTCTGTCCAATATTTATATCCCAGTAAACTCCCACGCCGAACTACTTTCCGTAACCGTGAGGCGCAGTTAAAATAATTCTTAAGAAAACGGAAAATAAACGCATTTTCTTGATGAATTTATTTCAAATGCTGGAATTATACGGAATGAATGGCCTTTTTGTGGAATTTATCGGGGATATAAACTTGGAAAAGTCGCGGGAATACTGGACGAGGCCTTTCGAAAAATTACAATTTTCGAAAAAAAATCAAAAAAAAAAAAAAAAAAATTATTTTTTGATTTTTTTTTGAAAATTGTAATTTTTTATCGCTTCGTCCAGTATTCCCGCGACTTTTCCAAGTTTATACCCCGATAAATTCCACAAAAAGGCCATTCATTCCTATAGTGAAACAGCCCCCAGTATGCCACGGGGGCATATCCATGTTTTCCAAACATAATGTCTAGTTCCTATAAAGACATGTCACGGTGTAGCAACGCCCTCCCTAATTGTGTGGTTAGGTGCATGCTGTTACAGCCACCATATGTTGTACAATAAAATAGAAGGCTGGTTTCAATAAAGACCTGTCATGATGTGGTATTTATCACGAATGTGAAATTCTGAATGTTCATGTGTTTAGGTGCATACAGCTGTATGTTGGTGCAATAAAAGAGAAGAAAGGCCCAAATTACTATGCAGACCTGCTGCAGATGAAAAAAGACGCCACTATATCTAACCCTGCAGATAAACAGGTCGGTACGCCTAAAACAAAGCAATATTCTAACCGTGTCCCGCTACTCTGTCACATAAAAGTAGTGATACACAGTTATAATTTTATCTTCAGTTTATACACTCATAATATATGCTGCAATAGTTTGTAGCGGATACGTAAACCGGTCCAGTGTCACGCATCCTGTTCAGCTATGTACATGTGTGCTTCGGTTTGAAATTGCCTATAACGTAGTGGTATCGCATGTCGAAAGCATGCTTAGGGGTGGGGCTACAATCGAACGTACATGTGTACATGAAGGGGCGGGGCCAATAATAATATAGTTACTGTTCACATATTGAATTTTTAATAAACTATGAACTCAAAATGAACTATAACTATTACTTATCTGTGAGTCCATCCACCAACTGGGCAGCATTAGTCTATACTTGTTGGGGAATGTATGTGCCAATATTCCACTGTTCCAGTTGCCTATTTCACCAACATTTCAAAGTATACTTATCTAGCAAAGTATACTTTGAGGGAGAAATTTTCAATTTAATGATAAATTTTTTAATTTTTATTATACTGAATTTATTACATTATCACAGCCATTTTGGCTGTGATAATGTAATAAATTCAGTATAATAATTCTGCATACTTTCAATCATCAAATATATGCAGTCGTTAGTTCTATATATATATGACATAATTCATTTCGGGAAAAATAAATGATTACTTCCTCAAAGTATACTTAAGATAAGTATACTTTGCAATTTTGATGAAATCGGCTACAGCTGTTGTCCTGTTTATTGTATTTCCATTATCTACCCATAGGAGATAGTCATGTGTTGCCTAACCTTATTGTGTCGCGCCTGCTTTAGCAGAGGCGCGACTATAGTCGGCGCTTTTTCCGTCGTCGTCGTCGTCTCGGTTATTGTTTTTTCACAATATCTCTTTAACCCCTTGCCAGACTTTGATAATATTTCACATCAATGTTTGTCTAGGGATGATGCTTCATTACGCACACCCCCACATCCAAATTCTCAAGGTCAAGGTCTTTTATTATGCCCCCGCCACCGAATGGTTTCCGGCCTCCGTACGTACGTATGTAAGTCCCGAAATCTACATTCGTCCCGCCCCCGCTAAGCCCAGGGTCAAGGTCACAGACTTGGTGCGTTTCAAACCTTAACGCTCGGGTAAATGGCTTATAATTTCTGTTTGCTTGCTCGTATCTACTTCACATTTCACACACATTGCTCCAATGGTCCTCTGCCACCCTGTGACAAATCCACATTCATCCCGCCCCCGCTAAGCCCAGGGTCAAGGTCACATACTTTGTGTGTTTGAAACCTTAACGCTCAGGTAAATGGCTTATAATTTCTGTTTCCTTGTTCGATCTGGTTCACATTTCACACACGCATTGCTCCAGTGGTCCTCTACCGCCCTGTGACAAATCCACATTCGTCCCGCCCCCGCCAAGCCCAGGGTCAAGGTCACAGACTTGGTGCGTTTGAAACCTTAACACTTGCATAAATGGCTTATGATTTCTGTTGCCTTGTTTGAATATGCGTCACATTTCGCACACACATTGCTCCAATGGTCCTCTACCGCCCTGTGACAAATCCACATTCGTCCCGCCCCCGCCAAGCCCAGGGTCAATGTCACAGACTTGGTGTGTTTGAAACCTTAACGCTCGGGTAAATGGCTTATAATTTCTGTTTCCTTGTTCGCATCTGCTTCACATTTCACACATGCATTGCTCCAATGGTCCTCTACCGCCCTGTGACAAATCCACAGTCGTCTCGCCCCCGCCAAGCCCAGGGTCAAGGTCACAGACTTGGTGCGTTTGAAACCTTAATGCTCGGGTAAATGGCTTATAATTTCTGTTTCCTTGTTTTCAAATGTGTCTCGTTTTCTTTGGCTGCCAGCGGGGGCATTCGTGTGCCGACAGGCCACATTTCTAGTTTACTTTTAATGTTCACCGGTTTTGTAACAGAAATGCATTAAAGTTATTGTTTTTTCACAATATCTCTTTAACCCATTGCCAGACTTTTATAATATTTCACATCAATGTTTGTCTAGGGATGATGCTTCATTACGCACACCCCAACATCCAAATTCTCAAGGTCAAGGTCATTTATTTACTTTCAATGTTCACCGGTTTTGTAACAGATATGCGTTAAAGTTATTGTTTTTTCACAATATCTCTTTAACCCCTTGCCAGACTTTGATAATATGTCACATCAATGTTTGTCTAGGGATGATGCTTCATTACGCACACCCCCACATCCAAATTCTGAAGGTCAAGGTCATTTATTTACTTGTAATGTTCACGGTCAAATGCCTCGGCAGGCGCGATACCGCTTCCGTGGCGGAATTCGTGTTTTTGTTGAGAAATGAGACAATTTAAAAGAGAAACCAGCAGATGACAATGTTAGTTTTCCGCATTTGAAAGGTTAATCATTTTAAGATTTCTGGAAAACAGCTGTCAACAATATAATTTTATCCGGTCTACACAGTGCGTATGTGCCGTGAAACACAGTGCCGTGAAACATTTTTGATATCCTGTCGATACGACCTAATCACTGCGTATGAATATGTGCGGTGGCTGGGGTTATATTTTTGCATTTTACAGCCAGTTGTAGGTGTTGACGGGATAAATAGAGCCTTGCCAGATATTTTTTCCCATTCATGGCACTAACCTATTATTCTCTATATATTGCAGCAGTCAACATTTCCAACTGTTTCAGATGGAGTTGAATCTTCTGAGAAATCTGCCCAATAACAAACATTTCGATTCATTTGTTGAAAAATATGACAATTTTATAAAAGACAAAAACCCAGAGCATCCGACAATATTTGTTTGCCACATTTCAATTTGTTTTCCCACCATTACAGATAGAGTTGGACCTTCTGAGAACACTGCCAAACAACAAACACTACGATACCTTTGATTCGGACGGTATTACCAAGCTACGCAGGATATTACTGGCATTCAGTGAATACAACAAGGTTATAGGCTATTGTCAGGTAGGAATTCTCATACTGTTGTATTCTTACATACTCTTTACAATTTCTTACTCTATTACTATACCGTGTTCCTGCTTAGAAAGTTAAAGTGAATGGGTTTACAGAGCTCCAGTTAAGGTGCGTAATTGGACCAAATTTTCCGGGTATTTTTATTATTTCTTCACGAAAAATGGCAAGTTGAGACGAGACGAGCAATCGAGACGATTCTAAAGCACTCCCAACTTGCCAATTTTGGCGAAGAAATAACGAGTCTCCCCAAAGTTGATCAAATTACGCACCTTACCTTGAGCTCTGGGTTTAATGTTCCAGCAACTGCTAAGGTCAAGACGTGCCCACAGTTTATAGTCTCATCCGACAGACCAATGGGATGGAAATGCTATATAAGCATTTTTTACGTAATACATTTCCTTACATTTTGACCAGTAGTTTACACTAATATAATGGTGAATTACACCACTGGCTTCTGTAGAGCGGCAGTAGTTTACACTAATATAACGGTGAATTACACCACTGGCTTCTGTAGAGCGGCAGTAGTTTACACTAATATAGCGGTGAATTACACCACTGGCTTCTGTAGAGCGGCAGTAGTTTACACTAATATAACGGTGAATTACACCACTGGCTTCTGTAGAGCGGCAGTAGTTTGCATTAATATAAAGGTGCATTACACCACTTGGTTATGTAGAGCGGCAGTAGTTTACACTAATATAATGGTGAATTACACCACTCAGATATGTAGAGTGGCAGTAGTTTACATTAATATCTAATATAATGGTGAATTACACCACTGGCTTCTGTAGAGCGGCAGTAGTTTACACTAATATAACGGTGCATTACACCACATGGTTCTGTCGAGTGGCAGTAGTTTTACATTAATATAGCGGTGAATTACACCACACGGTTCTGTAGAGCGGCAGTAGTTTACAGTAATGTAATGGTGAATTACACCACACGGTTATGTAGAGCAGCAGTAGTTTACACTAATATAATGGTGAATTACAACACTTGGTTCTGTAGAGTGGCAGTAGTTTACACTGATATAATGGTGAATTACACCACTCGGTTCTGTAGAGTGGCAGTAGTTTACACTAATATCTAATATAACGGTGAATTACACCACACGGTTCTGTAGAGCGGCAGTAATTTACAGTAATATAATGGTGAATTACACCACACGGTTCTGTAGAGCGGCAGTAGTTTACACTAATATCTAATATAACGGTGAATTACACCACACGGTTCTGTAGAGCGGCAGTAGTTTACACTAATATATAATATAATGGTGAATTACACCACACGTTCTGTAGAGCGGCAGTAGTTTACACTAATATAATGGTGAATTACACCACTCGGTTATGTAGAGCGGCAGTAGTTTACACTAATATAATGGTAATTACACAACTCGGTTATGTAGAGTGTCAGTAGTTTACACTAATATAACGGTGCATTACACCACACGGTTCTGTAGAGCGGCAGTAGTTTACATTAATATAATGGTGAATTACACCACACGTTCTGTAGAGCGGCAGTAGTTTACACTAATATAATGGTGAATTACACCACTCGGTTATGTAGAGCGGCAGTAGTTTACACTAATATAATGGTAATTACACAACTCGGTTCTGTAGAGCGTCAGTAGTTTACACTAATATAACGGTGCATTACACCACACGGTTCTGTAGAGCGGTAGTAGTTTACATTAATATAATGGTGAATTACACCACACGGTTCTGTTGAGCAGCAGTAGTTTACACTAATATAACGGTGAATTATAACACTTGGTTCTGTAGAGTGGCAGTAGTTTACACTAATATAATGGTGAATTACACAACTCGGTTATGTAGAGCGGCAGTAGTTTACACTAATATAATGGTAATTACACAACTCGGTTCTGTAGAGCGGCAGTAGTTTACATTAATATAATGGTGAATTACACCACACGGTTCTGTTGAGCAGCAGTAGTTTACACTAATATAACAGTGAATTATAACACTTGGTTCTGTAGAGCGGCAGTAGTTTACACTAATATAATGGTGAATTACACAACTCGGTTATGTAGAGCGGCAGTATTTTACACTAATATAATGGTGAATTACACCACACAGTTCTGTAGAACAGCAGTAGTTTACACTAATTTAATGGTGAATTACACCACACGGTTATGTAAAGTGGCAGTAGTTTACACTAATTTAATGGTGAATTACACCACACAGTTCTGTAGAGCGGCAGTAGTTTACACTAATTCAATGGTGAATTACACCACACGGTTATGTAGAGCGGCAGTAGTTTACACTAATTTAATGGTGAATTACACCACACGGTTATGTAGAGCGGCAGTAGTTTACACTAATATAATGGTGAATTACACCACACGGTTATGTAGAGCGGCAGTAGTTTACATAATATAAATGGTTGAATTACACCACACGGTTATGTAGAGCGGCAGTAGTTTACACTAATATAATGGTGAATTACACCACACGGTTATGTAGAGCGGCAGTAGTTTACACTAATATAATGGTGAATTACACCACACGTTTCTGTAGAGCGGCAGTAGTTTACACTAATATAATGGTGAATTACACCACACAGTTCTGTAGAGCGGCAGTAGTTTACACTTGTGTTTCCCGTAATGAGGAATTATAGCGTGTTTTCTATGACCAATCAAATAATTTTCTTGGACACACCCCTGAATTGTGAGACAGTTACCTTTCTCCGGAAATTAATTCTGTCAACTCTGTCATATTTTACTCTTGGTTCTCTTGTCCATATAAAAATAATGTGTGTAACGTAAGAAAATGGTTATTTAACCAGGTGATATTACTATCGTGAAATAATGTGCTCGTAATTGGATCCTATCGCTAAACTCAGTTTGCCATGCTCACTTGTTTGCTTAGCAGAAGGACCCAAACACTTTCACGATAATCATCTCATCTGGTTGGATAAACAGTCAGAGCTCCAGATAATTAAAATACGCATTGAATTTGCTATATGGGGGTATAATACTCTTTTGATACAAAACTTGAACAGTATTTATTATCCCCTCGCCCATAGACAAGCAGGGATAGTATTGTTATAGTCCATATAGTCCGTGCTTACGTTAGTAATTTAACACCATTCATTTTTCAATAACTTGTCAAGCGCTTCACAATTTTCATAATATTTGGCCACAATATGTGTGTAGGGATAGTGCTTTGTTGAGCATATACCCACGTCTGACCGCCCAAGGTCAAGGTCACTGAGGACATGTTCACCTCGTTTGTATGGCAAATGCATATATTTTTTTTCTTTTATCAAGGCTGCCAGCGAGACGGTTAGCCTCGTAACAACGATGTCGTTGTTTTGTTTATATTAACGTTATAACATCATAACATTATAAGTTATTGTGATTCTACACAGGCTATATGGTGTAATATTGCCCGTCTGAAGGTATGTTCACCCGAGGCGATTCTACACAGGCTATATGGTGTAATATTGCCCGTCTGGAGGTATGTTCACCCGAGGCGATTCTACACAGGCCGCAGATCCTGTATTTGGCCATATAAACATATTTCTTCTTTTGATCTTTGCGTTTTTTCTTGAAGAAAAATAATCCGAGATTCGATTTTCTACCGTCAGTCTTAATATAAAGGCGTAAATGAACATTTTGTTTTTTTATTAAACGAAAACAAACTAAATATGGAGTAAGAAATCCATCGAAAACGACTTTATGACAGTTTTTAGCCAGGTTTTTTGAAAAAAAATCCAGGCTATTGGATTGACGAAAGCCGGGCGGGCGGGCGGCGGGCGGCGGGCGGCGGCGGCGGGCGGCGTCCACAATCAATGTTAAGTTTTCGTGTTTGAGTCCATTTCTTTGTTTCTGTACCACCTAGGACCACCAAACTTTCACAGCTTCATAATCAAGGGGTGCCCACCACATATCTCTAACCAACATGTTACCTTTTTTTTAACTTGACCCATTATTTCCGCGCAGTCGACTTAGCCATTTTCAATGTTAAGTTTTCGCGTTTACAATGTTAAGTTTTCGTGTTTAAGTCCATTTCTTTGGTACTGTACCACCTAGGACCACCAAACTTTCACAGCTTCATAACCAAGGGGTGCCTACCACATACAACTATCCAACATGTGACCATTTTTTTTACCTTCACCTATTATTTCTACGTAATTGTCTTAGCCATTTTCAACGTTTACTTTTTAACGTACGTCTGGTTAATTTTTTTTGGTTAAAAGTTTTTCGTTATACTATATCTCTGCAACTGCTTCGCTCATTACCTTGAAACTTCACATGGGTGTTTATCATCATCCATATTTTCATATTTTCAACCGTGCGGCCCCTATGCCCAATGTCAAGGTCAAATTACTTTGAATTTTTTTGTTAAAGTTTTTTCGTGTACTATATCTCTGCAACTGCTTCACCCATTACCTTCATTACCTTGATACTTCACATGGGTCTTTATCATCATTGTCAGCACGATATCGTCGGCATTTTGGCATACGTCCGTCCGTACGTCCGTGTGTCTGGTTAAAGTTTTTTGCTTAAAGTTTTTCCATCTACTATATCTATTTTTTTAGTGTCCATGCCTCGCCCCAAGGCGCGACATGCAGGCCACGGCCATCTAGTCTACAAAAAGTGGGTATAATTATGTTATCCAAGTGTCTATGCTTGGAAAAAACCTGGCCTTCGTGGCTTTGCCTCGTTTCTTGTTTTATATCGTGTAATTTAATTTATATTCCACTGCTCTATCGATCTGCTCTCCCTTTGGCGCCTCTAGAATAATGCGACTGGTTCCCAAACATTCGCTGTCATTGCTACGCCGCGGTTTCGTGCGTGGAACCCATAGTTTGTGACCTAAATATAGCCGTGTCACGAAGACAAGCGTGTTGAGATTTGAAAAGCAATTTTCGTTATTTTGGCTAATTTTTCGCTCATATTTTGATAAGCGAAGAATATTTATGGAAAAATAAACAATAAAGACTGGTTTTAAGTGTACAATTTGTTACTTGTATTGATCAATTCGAGGTTTTATTGTGTTTAGTGAGGAATACAATTCGCAATCGCTAGACGCTTTCAAAATGTGTCTTCATTGGACGCGAGGCGCCGGAGGGGAATCGCAATTTCTCTATGTTCGACGGCCTTGGCAGGTCATATAATATATATGACCAGGCAAGCTAGCCAATCAAAAGCCGAGAAACTTATCTGCGGTATGACAATGTTTGACATTTTGTAATGTCAGTAACGTTTTCATTTTGGCCTTGTCAGGATTGCATGATGACAACATCAATATTCATGTGATTACATTTACAATTAATACACTATCCACCATGTAGAGATATTCATATTTGTGTAATGAATATGACTTATATGTTCATCAAGTGTAAAATGTTACAATTAATTACACTATCCACCAAGTAGAGATATTCATATTTGTGTAATGAATATGACTTATATGTTCATCAAGTGTAAAATGTTACAATTAATACACTATCCACCAAGTAGAGATATTCATATTTGTGTAATGAATATGACTTATATGTTCATCAAGTGTAAAATGTTACAATTAATACACTATCCACCAAGTAGAGATATTCATATTTGTGTAATGAATATGACTTATATGTTCATCAAGTGGTGTAAAATGTTACAATTAATACACTAGCCACCAAACCAATAGAGATATTCTTATTTTTGTGTAATGAATAATGACTTATATGTTCATCAGTGTTATAAAAATGTTACAAATTAATACACTATCACCCAAGTAGAGATATTCATATTTGTGTAATGAATATGACTTATATGTTCATCAAGTGTAAAATGTTACAATTAATACACTATCCACCAAGTAGAGATATTCATATTTGTGTAATGAATATGACTTATATGTTCATCAAGTGGTGTAAAATGTCCTTATTATATACGTACTTTTGTTTCCCATTGAAACACAATGAAACGCAAGATGTCAATATTTTTCCATATTGACTCTTCGTGGGTTCATATTCAAGGTGCATGATCATGTGGTCATAACAACAACAACAGTGGCTGAAAGTGTGGAAATCTTGCCCACTCCAAAGTAAGTATTATTTGATATTTTCCTTAATATGAAACGGATTTTGATGAAATATGGTGCAGCAAACACATCTTCATGAGCTGCATTTGGTCGTCCAGGGAGTTCGGCACATTCTTATGTCGTTTTTCTTCACAAAAACGACAGAAGTTTGGGCCAAAGTACAGAGATCACCAAATGCAGCTTAACAAGACGCGTTTGATGTGCCATATTTCATCAAAATCTGTTAAGTAATAAGGACAATATGAAAGAATACGTACTTTGAATTGGATGGATTCTGGAAGTTTCAGTACTTGTTGTTGTTGTTAGTACCACGTGATCATACACCTTGATATTCAAATCGCAAAATAGTCACCACTAATTTTTTTTTTATTTATATTGTGTATATTTTTGGGAAGTGCATATAAATTGTGAATGATGTACGTATATAATAAAAATGTTATTTGATTTGTATGTGCATATATGGCACTCGTTCCACCGCGCAACAAAATTGCGCTCCTATAAAGTTACGCAATATCGCACGCTACAGAACTCGTGCATACATTCACATACAAATCAAATAACCTATAAATGTTTTACAAGTGCCTGGGTTCACACCATTCAATGAACATACGGTAATAGTAATAATAAATAATAATAATAGTCTTTATATACAGAGGGTGACATATTTAGTTAGAAACTAATCTTCCATGTGGCCCTCTATTATATACATGTACAAAGTTAAAATAAACATACATGGTAACAACAGACACTACATTTTTGAAAAATTAATCCATTACTGATGGAATACAATAGAGTAGTACACACATTGTATTATTAAGAAATTTTCACATATTTTATTCCTTTTCCCTTGAATGCACATGGTGTCACCATTTATCCTAGCTGCATATGTCATATTCGTTACAAACATATGAATTTTCTATTTCCTGTAAAAAATATAAATTCAATAAGTAAATAGTTAAACACAGTCCGACACTAGAGTTTTCAATTGGAATGTGCAAAGCTGATATGTACCGGTATATCGCGAGTCTGGTCAGTCAATGGGTGAGAAAAATTATCAAGTATATTTTTGTAACCCTTAAAAGGCGGGAACCGAAAGTTGTCGTCTGTTGTTTTGTAATATTTGTGTTATTTCTTAGCAAAACCTGTTTTGGCAGCACATGAGAATCGTCTCCGATGGAGACGATTCCCATGCACTGCCACAACATGTTTTCATCTTGAAAAACAAAAGATAAAAGATAAACAGCAGACGACAATGTTTTTCAACGTTGTAATTAAGGGTTATATTACTGATCATGCTGATATTCCACTCTGAAGATAAGAATGTCGTTAGAAAGAAGACTTCATGGTCAGAATGTGAAGGCTTGGTTTATGATGAAATCTAGCATATAAACAGGTTATCATAATTATGTGGCAGTGACTGGACAAATGTGGCTTATAGGTTGTGCGCCAGTGTAGAACCAGATCAGCCTGTGCATCCGCACAGTCTTACCAGGATCTGCACTGTTCGCCATTCTATCAATGAAACATTTGTCATGCTTCTGAAAAACAATACAGATGTGTGCCATTTAATCAGGAGATACACTGGTCACAAATCCCATAAGCCCCATTTCTCCAGTCACAGCCATATATTATTCAGGGATTAAATCGACTGGCAGCCATATCTCTCCTGTTTCTGAATGAAGAAGACGCGTTCTGGTGCATTGTGGCAATAGTAGACCATATACTGCCCCAACACTACTTCAGTACCACGCTGATGGCCGCTCAGGCTGACCAGGTATAGTATACCATATCCTGCCTCGGGCTGACCAGGTATAGTAGACCATATCCTGCCTTGGGCTGACCATGTATAGTAGACCATATCCTGCCACAGGCTGAACAGGTATAGTAGACCATATCCTGCCACAGTCTGACCAGGTATTGTAGACCATATCCTGCCTCAGGCTGATCACGTATCACGTATAGTAGACCATATCCTGTCTCAGGCTGACCAGGTATAGCAGACCATATCCTGCCTCCGGCTGACCAGGTATAGTAGACCATATCCTGCCTCGGGCTGACCAGGTATAGTAGACCATATCCTGCCTCGGGCTGACCAGGTATAGTAGACCATATCCTGCCTCAGACCGACCAGGTATAGTAGACCATATCCCTGCACAGACTGACCAGGTATAGAAGAAGACCCATATCCTGCCTCAGACTGACCAGGTTAATAGTAGGACCATATCCTGCCTCGGGTACTGACCCAAGGTATAAGATAGAACCAACCATATAATCCTGCCTCAGGCTGAACGCCAGGTATAGTAGAGACCCATATCCTTGCATCGGGCTGACCAGGTATAGTTAGACCATATCCTGCCTCTGGGCTGACCAGGTAATACGTGTAAACCACATCCTACCTCCAGACCTGACCAAGGTAGAGTAAGCCAAACCAATCCTGCCTAAGGTTGACCAGGAATGGATGGTAGCACCATATCCTTGCCTAAGGCTTGACCAGGCTGAACCATGGTAATAATAGACCATATCCTGCTAAGGCTGACCCAGGTATGGTGGAACCCATATCCTAGCCTCAGACCTGACCAGGTAAAGTAGACCATAATCCTGCATCGGGACTGACCAGGTATAGTAGACCATATTGCCTCCACTGGCCTGAACCATGGTATAGAGAACCATATCCTACCTCAGACAGACCAAGGTTATAGTAAGACTCCATATCCTGCTCTTTAAGGTTTGACCAGGTATAGGTAGAAACCATAATTCCTGCCTTAAGGCTGACCAGGTCTGACCAGGTATAAAAGTAGAACCAGATCCTGCCTCATGGCTGACCAGGTTATACGTAGACCATAATCCTGCATCGGTGGGCTGACCAGAGGTATAGAGAAGACCAATATCCTGCCTCTGGCTGACCAGGTATATTGAACCATATCCTACCTCAGACTGACCAGGTATAGTAGACCATATCCTGCCTAAGGTTGACCAGGTATGGTAGACCATATCCTGCCTAAGGCTGACCAGGCTGACCAGGTATAATAGACCATATCCTGCCTAAGGCTGACCAGGTATGGTGGACCATATCCTGCCTCAGACTGACCAGGTATGGTAGACCATATCATGCCTCAGACTGACCAGGTATGGCAGACCATATCCTGCCTCAGGCTGACCTGGTATAGTATACCATATCCTGCCTCGGGCTGACCAGGTATAGTAGACCATATGCTGCATCAGACTAACCAGGTATAGTAGACCATATCTTGCCTCAGGCTGATCATGTATAGTAGACCATATCCTGTCTCAGACTGACCAGATACAGTACACCATAACCTGCCTCAACACTACTAGATAATTTATTCTTCACAATTAAACACTAATGATTGCTTAATGTGCTACTTCGAGATTTTCTATTGTTTTATATTATATTACAGCATCCAAGTTGCATTCACTTGAAACCTCATATGCTATTCATCATCATTCCCATTATAATCCTGTCCAATGACTTTGAAAGTTGTGTATATTTCCATTATCCCTTTCACCCCCTTGTAACTGGATTGGACTGTGATATGCTAATTTTGCAGCCAATCCACTTTCACAGAATGATTTTCAGACATTTATGAAAAGGGGGTATTCTTGTTCACAAAAATTTTGAAAGTTACAGGATTATTGTATGCATGCAAAGCTAACTGTTTTAGAAGGACCTTTCACATTGAATAGTGTTCACCCTTCCGTGCGGTCGTCCATTCATCCGTCCGTAACACGAAAACAAAAAATTTCAAAATGTGTGTTAAAGTTTTTGTTTATCGTTCCAGGCACAGGCATTCGGCGTGTTTCGGCTTTCATCAGTATAACTCTCTATATACATGATATATGAACAAGGCTTCTATCATAACAAAATAACATGTTTAAGATTGTAATTTTCTATTTATTCTATGTATTTCTGCAGGATAACGATAATTCTCAAATGATCTTATGAACTTGCCACTACAATATTGATGTTAGAGCCTGAAACGAGTTCGTGTCTGACCAAAGTAAGAAGCCTTGTTCATATATATATAGAGTTATACCGATGAAAGCCGAAACACACTGAATGCCTGTGGGTGGAGATGTCGACATGGTCAGGTGTATTCGAGAGCTCCAGCTCTCTTGCTCCAGTTGAATATAGTTTGATCAACCTTTCAAATGCTTATATAGATAAACTACTTTTCAAGGACAATGATGTGTTACTGATGCATGATCACATAATTGGCAGCGATCTTGGAATCCATCCACAAAAATCCCCACAGTATGCCGATATCTGAGAAACTTGAACTTTTCCTGAACATTTTGGTAAAGACGTGTATAATATCTTATGATACCATTTGGCAACCTAACTCCCTAAATAACTGGAATGGACTGTTCAATGTTAATTTTCCAACCAATTCAATCATCACAAGATGATTTTCAGACTAATCCATGTATAAAACAGGGTTATTTTTTTTAAAAAGAAAAGAAAAACAAATTGCTTGCAAAAAGCATGATAATTAAGGGCAGAGCCTGATGAGACGGCTGTTTGCAAACACTGCTATAGAGGCCTGTGTGATTGAAAGGGTTAAGCAACTTTTGAGCCCTTCTTTACATTTTGATTTGCCATTGAAGTTGTATCAATTAATCCATTTCAGCGAGTTCTGAAGGACCTAGTACAAGACAAACTACCTAAGGTCCACCAAGTTCTTGAGGCAAACAATGTGGACCTGTCTCTGTTCACGTTCAACTGGTTCTTGACCATCTTTGTGGACAACATTCCCACGGAAATGTTCCTTCGTATCTGGGATACGCTTCTGTACGAAGGCAGCAAGGTGAGGGCCGAGACAGTTAATTTGCTTCAACCTTGACCTACATATTCGCACAGAATTCATTGTTGTTGTTGTTGTTGGTTTTATTTTAGGGTTGGAATTGGGTCGATGATCTTCCATGCCTGTGGATCACTCAACTGTATGTTTGGTTGCATTCCTGGGGCCCGTTTCACTAAACTTTATACGACTAAAATGTTCGTAGGCGCAAATTTAGAATCGTCTGGAAATTTCAATTGATGGATTTACATTTATTGAGCATAGGCTGCATATGCAGCCTATGCACAATAAATGTAAATCCAATCATTGTTTACAAGAATACATTGTTAATGTGAAATTTATAGACTATCATAATTTTGCGCTTACGAACATTTTAGTCGTGCAAACTTTAGTGAAACGGCCCCCTGGGTTGCACCAGTACTAACTAACCAGGGTCACTGGGTAGAACCAACCTAACCATTCTTTATGTCTGGCCCGTTGTGACTGAATACATTCTGGGAGACTCGTATAAATCTCTGGCTGTGACTGGAGAAATGGGTTTCATGGGATTTGTGACTAGTGTAGCTTCTGGGTAAATAGCACATTCATGTAGGCTGATAACAATATATATCGCTTGTTATTAGTATGGTGGGTGTTTCTTTGATGGAATGGCGAACAGGGCGGATCCTGATCAGACTGTACGGATGCACAAGCTGATCTGGATCTACCTGGTCGCAAAAATTCCATAAGCCCCGTTTCTCCAGTCACAGCCACATACATGGTGTCACATGACAAACAGTGTCCCAACATGTATGGTTGTACTGGTTTATCACAATAACAATGCATTTGGATGCAATTTGTTTTTGGAAACCCCGGTTTCCCAAAGCAAATTGAGTCCGAATATTTCGGGTTAATACAGTATTTGTCGTGCACGCTTGTGGACTGCGTAATATAGTTGGCTCATTGTCATACAGTACGTCCATACGTACGTGCGTCGGGTTTAAAATTTTGGGTTAAAGTTTTGTGTTAAAGTTTTTCAGTATAGTATCAAAGCCGTGGCCATCTAGGTCAATATAGCGTTAATTTTATATTTGACAGGTTCTATTCCGGTTTGCCATAGCATTTCTCAAGAAGACGGAGGAGGATATTTTAGAACAGGGGGATGGACTACAGTTGAACAGATACCTCCGGCAGATTGGGGAGAAGATGACAAATGTTAAACAGATATCTTGGGTACGTGTAAAAAAAATAATAAATACAGATAATAAACCGTAATTTCCGTTAACATTTTAAGGAAACACGGTTATCGCCCCTGATATCGGTGTGGAAATTTAAGTCTGATATAAAATGTATAATAATGCCAATCAATACGTGGGATAATGCCTAATGGTGAATGAATGTTTATTTTGCAAGAAAATGTCCCAGATGATGTCTCTGATATAAAGAACAGTTTGTGCCTACTCAGTGGGCATGTACCTTTAAGGTTTAACCACACTGAATGATCAGTAGCCTATTTCACGAACCTCCGTTAGTCGACTAAACTCGGTTAGTCTGCTAAACTTCAGGCCTTTAGTCGACTAACGGGAAAAACGCATTTCACGAACACGTTAGTCGACTAAGCAAAGTCTACGTTGCTTAGCCTCCTCGTTAGTCGACTAAACTTTCGGTTAGTCTACTAAGCAAAATAGCAGACGACGGAATTCCAAGATGGCGGCGCCCACGGTTGTTTTGAACGTGGCTTACAAAATCGTTCGTGAAATGCAAACATGTCAACATTTTTAGCAGACTATGGTTAGTCGACTAAACTTAGTTTAGTCTGCTAACAGTTTAGTCGACTAACGGAGGTTCGTGAAATAGGCTACTGATATTCATGCGCGGTAGTCAAAAGTAGTACTTCAGAGGCATGCTAATGTATCATTTACACAATTTTAAGCGTATGTTTTGGGATTATTTTGTAAGTCACATCATGTTTGTCATGTGAGGCGGTTTCAATTTCAGCCGCTGACTTTTTGCGCCACCACCAGGATGGTCACAGGAGATTGAATTTATCTTTCTTAACAATAATTAAACCTATATATTAATTAGTGAATATCCATAGCAGAATGGGTGCATGTTATGGGAAAATAGGTCCCACAACATCCATACGAAAAATGAAAGTAGCAGAGAATAGCAAAATGTGCGGTGGGTGGTTAGTTTAAATAGGAAACATCTTTGGAGGTGGCCCACCTTAAATCTATTAATACTGTATGTAAAGTAAGTGGAGCAGACTACTGGCCAGTGGGACGTTATATGTATACAGAGCTCCAGATAAGCTGCCTATTTGCTTAAATTCCAAATTAAAATTGCCAAAAACCCAATTGAAATCAGAAGTAACGAGTATCAAAAAGCAAATTTTATGGTACCTTTATCATGCTGCATAAAACAATAAACAGACCATAAAAATAGCATATTTTTCTTATTTTCTAAGGAAACTCATCTTGGTATTTCATTAGAATTGTCTTCAAGGAGACAATTCTAATGAAATGCCAAGACTTGTTTTCATTTCGAGGCAAAGTATTCAATAATTGCTGTCTGTTGATGTGTAAACAGTAACGGTAGTGTGATTTTATTTTACCCAAGTAAACTTTTGAAATACCCAATTACTTAAGAAATGATGCAGTGACAATACTCAATTACTAATTCCTTATCTGGAGCCCTGTGTATATATTGTATAATGCCTACTTTGTATTACTGTCTTTCAGATTGCCTTTAACTGGATAAACCCGTTCCCCATGAGGTTTATAACTGCCAAGAGACAGCAACATACACATGACATTAAGGTTTGTATAGAAACATATCAATCAAACTTTGAATTACCTCCAATATCGATTCACCATATTTTGTTGACAATTTGTAACTAAAAAGAAAATAAATATAAACAAAAAATGTATTTCAGATAACCCCTCCCAAAAAAAATATTTTAAAGTGAAGTTATATTCCATCCATAAATTATGTTCGGGTTTGTATACAAACGTATAGATCAAACTTTGAAATACCTACAATATCATTTTGTCGACAGTGACCTAAACCCAGTAATCAACTCCTCCAACACCTTTCAGTTAATATATTTGAAATTATTTTTTCACAAAAATTATGGCCTTTTCAACTGGGCCATTTTTTCCACACTTTTGCATACAATTCTGTATAAGGTATAGAGTATATGAGACCCGGCATGTGATTTTGTAACATCGAACATCTGCGTAATTTTATTAAATACGTTTACAAAATTTACAACATTTTTCATAAATAAAGTCAAAAGTTCACGAAATTTTCAGAGTACATGTACATGCTGAATATAATTCTGCATGTACTCTGAAATTTTTGTCAACTTTTGATGCAATTTACGCAGATGTCACAAGGTATAAAATCACATAGTGTGTCTCATATGTAATCAACTCCTCCAACACCTTTCAGTCAATGGATCTGAAACTTTGCACACATCTTCTGCACATTTTGAACATGTGCACCATGATGTTTTTATAACGAAAACAATTTTTTTCACAAAAAATACGGCCTTTTCAACTTAGCCACTTTTCTAACCTGCCTGTATACAATTATGTATATGGTATAGAGTTTGTGTCACCAACTCTTGCAACAGTTGTCTATCTATCAATCCCTCGACGGGCGTATTTTGTGACTGGCGGCACTCTTGTTAATACACTGTGTTCATGCACTGCAGAAGCCTATTTTTATGCCATAATGCATCATTAGTTTGTACAACTGTGTCTCGTTATATTGCAGCTGGAGCTATTGGAGCTGGATAAACTACGACATGGCATGAGGATGTCACGTGAACAGTCTGAGAATACCGAATACGAAATTGGGAATGCAAATAAAAATAAAGTGGCTAATGAGAATCAAGATAAAGTGGCCAATAAGAATCAACACACGGTGGCCAATGAGAATCAAAATAAAGTTGCCAATGAGAAGCCAGATAAGGTGGCCAATGAGAATGAAGATGAAGTGGCAAATGAGAAAGTGGCTAATGAGAATCAAGGTGAAGTGGTCAATGAGAACGTGGCTAATGAGAAGCAAGATAAAGTGACCAATGGGAAGCAAGATAAAATGGCCAATGAGAATCAAGATGAAGTAGCCAATGAGAAAGTGGCTAATGAGAAGCAAGATAAAGTGACCACTGAGAAACAAAATGAAGTGACCAATGAATTTGTGGCCAATGAGAAGCAAGATAAAGTGACCAATGAGAAGCAAGACAAAGTGGCCAATCCAACACAAACTAAAGTGACCAATGAGAAACAAGGAAAAATGACCAATGAAAAGCAAGATGAAGTGGCCAATGAGAAAATGGCTAATGGAAAGCAAGATACTGTGACCAATGAGAAGCAAGATAAAGTAGCCAATGAGAAACACGATATTGTGACTAATGAGAAGCAAGATGAAGTGGCCAATGAGAGGCAAGATAGTGTGACCAATGAGAAGCAAGATGAAGTGGCCAATGAGAAGCAAGATATTGTGACCAATGAGAAGCAAGATAAAGTGGCCAATGAGAAGCAAGATAAAGTGGCCAATGAGAAGCAAGATATTGTCACCAATGAGAAGCAAGATGAAGTGGCCAATGAGAAGCAAGATATTGTGACCAATGAGAAGCAAGATGAAGTGGCCAATGAAAAGCAAGATATTGTCGCCAATGAGAAGCAAGATAAAATAGCCAATGAGAAGCAAGATGAAGTGGCCAATGAGAAGCAAGATATTGTCGCCAATGAGAAACAAGATGAAGTGGCCAATGAGAAGCAAGATGTTGTCGCCAATGAGAAACAAGATGAAGTGGCCAATGAGAAGCAAGATGTTGTCGCCAATGAGAAGCAAGATGAAGTGGCCAATGAGAAGCAAGATAGTGTGACCAATGAGAAGCAAGATGAAGTGGCCAATGAGAAGCAAGATGTTGTCGCCAATGAGAAGCAAGATGAAGTGGTCAATGAAAAGGAAGAGAAACTGGCCAATGATATTCAAGTGGACAGAGAATGTTACAGTGAAGACAATCTCAAGTCATAAGTATATATATACTGTTGATACTCATTTGTTTATATATGTTAAGGCACTGGGTATCATATATGCCCAGAAAGTAATGAAACAACTAACCACTAATTATTGCATAAAATAGGCTTTCACCGTGTAATAACACAGGGTATTAAATATCATAATACTCTAGTGTAATAAATATGCAAATGAGCCCACTACAGAAAATGTGTTAGGTAATCAGTACAGCTTCAAATTATGATGATGTGTTTATGCAATAAATATAATCTAATATTTGTGTTGATTCACTATTATATTTATTAAACTTGTTGACTGATTTCATGAGAAACTCGGCTTTTGTTATGAAATTAGTCACGCATTTAATAAATGAATTTGACATTAATGCATTGTTCCTGTATGCTCTGTCAGGGCCGTCGGAACAGGTCCCGCAGGTCGGGCGACTGCCGGACCAATAAAATTGACAAAAATATACGACTTTTTATTGAAATATTTCGAATTCATATAAATATTATACAACCAAACGTTGATGGATATAATTTGTATTATCAATAATTAGTATTATCATTAATTATGTTGTTACCATTCAGTTGAACCGTCTCTACGAGACGGTTCAACTGAGTAGTAATGACACACACTTTGTGTGGGTGATTGTGGGGGAGGCGGTGCGTGGTCTCATACCTTCTCCGGACCAATCTTACAATGCTTCCGGCACCCTGTCTGTTGATATGTTTTAGGAATCTGATTGTTCATGGGAGTTTGCTGCCACCTTCCATTGCACAATTGTGGCTGTGACTGGAGAAATGGGGCTTTCACAATAAGTTACATATTACCAGATTTAATCATTAATTGTTCGACAGGAAATTGAAAATCGGTTGGGAGATGCATAGTAAAATTTGGCCGAACTATAAATATGTTATAAATATGTTGCTAGCGCTCCCACACATTTAATTCCTTAAAAGTCCAATATGTAAACAATAATAATTTATTTTAATAATTCTGATCAGCTTGGTGATAGGATGGTGTAATATACAATTTTAGACATGTAGACAACAAAAGAATACATATAATCATAATTTAGCCATGTTTTTTAATAAAAAAAATAACTAAGATGTGACTACATATTTTTCAAGTGTGTTGGTGGTTGATTGAGAGATGTGATGGTTAATTTAACAATGGGATTCATACTTATCGGAATCCCTATATCCCTCGTTTGCTCGCCAGGTACATTTGTTTTGCTTTTTGGTATGCGAAAGTCGAATCCGGTTATACCCATTATAAATGTAGTAAGTATACATTATACTAGTGCTATTTCTTTTTGCGAGTGGGTCTTAGTGGTGTGGTGAGGACCTGGCACCAGATCAGGTTATTCTAATTTCAGGACTGAATATACATTTTTTATGGAAATATTCAGTTCTGATTTTGGGATTGCCCTCCCCCACCCATCCATACAGAAGGAATATGGTATTTGATTACGTTCACCCAACATGACCTTAGCCGTTAACAGGCCGTTAAACACCATAAATAAATAAATATATTTTCACAAAGTGCTATTATGATAAATTATCCTGAAATGTTATCCCCTCACCGAGGCAAGAGGGACATAGAGAATAGTATGTTAGTGCCGTGAATGGGAAAAAATATCCGGCAAGGCTCAAGAATTTCTTTATTTCTCATCAGAAGTATATGTTGTGACCACTCATTTGAACCGTCTCGCCGAGACGGTTCAAATGAGTGGTCACAACATATATTTTGGTTCAGAAATAAGGAAAATAGATAGAGAATAGTAGGTTAGTGCCGTGAATGGGAAAAAATATCTGGCAAGGCTCAGGAAACGGGATGGGCGAGGCTCTGCCGTCGGCTATGTATCCCGTCAACACCTACAAATGGCTGTAAAATGCAAAAATAGTATTGACTGGATATCAAAAATGTTTCACGGCACCGTGTTTCACGGCACATACGCACTGTGTTGACGGGATAAATAGCGTTAGTCTATGTACATGTGTGGGTTAGCTAGTGATAACGATGTAATTTCAGAGCTCCAGATAAGGTGCGTATTGGCGTATTTTTCTCATTTATTTTGGCAATGCACGTTGATTATCAAAAGTGGGAGTATAAAATACTCGCAGCAATGTGAAAATATGCATTGATTCCAGTGGAAATGATTATAAAGTGCTGTTAAACCATGTCTCCGATCTGCCTGTGCATCTGCCCAGTCTGATCAGGATCTGCACTGCCCACCATTCCATCAATGAAACACCTGTTATGAATATATAGTTTTTTGTATTGTAAATATTCAGTTCTGATTTTGGGATCTTACCCCCATTTGTACATGTACTTGAACAGGCCTTAAATGACCTTAGCTGTTGATAGGCCGTTAAACCCCAATAAACAAACAAACTGTCGTGCTTCTAACAAGGAATATATAGATCATTATCAGACAACAGGAGTGTGTTATTTGATCAGGTCACAAATCACAAATTACTGGTCACAAATCACATAAGCCCCATTTCTCCTGTCACAGCCACAAATATTTCCCACATTCTAAGGGTTAATTATTTCCCACATTCTAGGGTTAATTATTTCCCACTTTATAAGGGTTAATTGTTTCCCACATTCTAAGGGTGAATTATTTTGATGTATTCAATGTTATTGTATGTGTTAATGAAGTACATGTTAACCCTTAGACCGCTACTCACAACAATTGTCGTCCGGTGTTGCTTTTATATCCTGACTTATTTCTCAATAAAAACATGGTTTGACAGCACTTCAGAAAATAAACAGCAGATGACAAAAAAATAAGATAGCGGTATGTGGCTGTGACTTGAGAAATGGGGCTTATGGAATTTGTGACTAGTGTAGCTCCTGATCGAAAAGCACACTCCTGTAGCTTTATAGCAATCTATATTGCTTGCTAGAAGCAAGACGGGTGTTTTATTGACGGGATGGAGGACAGTGCGGATCTGGATCTGGATCTACACTAGTCGAAAAACCCATAAGCCCCACTTCTCTACCGACAGCTACATATGAAGAAGTGCAAAACACCACATGATCGTCAAAAAGACACAATTGCAGCATACATGTATCAATATATTTTTCAAAGTGCCTTGATTTGCAAGTTGAATGGAGATTCCTTGTACATTCCACCTCTAGATATATCCTCACTGACCATGCTGACGAAAGAAACCGTACAATCTTGTAATAGTGGCTTATAAAAGAAAGTTAATGTTTTCTGTTAATATGATAAATGACAATGATAAAACTATTATGTTTACTGCGAACGATTGGTTGGGAGCATGTGAAGGGTAATTAATGGTGGGATTCATCCTTACCGGAGTGGGTGGTAGGTGGGAGCATGTGATGGGTAATTTAAAGATCGGGGTTTATCCTTAACGAATGCCAACCAGAAACTTGGTTTGGCCCTCACGTACGTCGTTGGCATTCTTGTATGTGACAGTTGAATCTAGTTATACCCCAGGTGAGTATTACAATTATTCGTAATCCTATTTTAGGGGAAGGGGCCAAGTGACTTTGGTGTGGTATGGACCTGGTACCAGGTCAGGTTATTCTAATTTCAGGGCTGAATATATTTTTCTCGATGTAAATATTCCGTTCTGTTTTTGGGATTTTCCACCCAAGCAGCAGGTTAAAACGTGATCGAACCTGTGTGCCGGCATTACATGACCTTAGCTGTTGATAGGCCGTTAAACACCAATACACAAACCACACACATCCTTACCGGAATACTGTAGCCTATTTGACCAACATTGCAAAGTATACTTTCCTAGCAAAGTATACTTTGAGGGAGTAATCATTTATTTTTCCTGAAATGCATTATTTCATATTGAACTAACCACTGCATATATTTGATGATTAAAAGTATGCAGAATTATTATACTGAATTTATTACATTATCACAGCCAAAATGGCTGTGATAATGTAATAAATTCAGTATAATAAAAATAAATAAATTTATCCTAAAATTGAAAATTTCTCCCTCAAAGTGTACTTTACGTTGCCATGTTGGTGAAATAGGCTACTGATGACCCTGTTTGGCACTCGTGTAAGTTTTTGGCTTTCTTCTACTTGGCAGTTGAATCCGGTTATAGCCATTGTAATAGGAGTAATACTAATTCCATTACTTTTAGGGACTGTGGCGAAGTGACAGGTGTGGTGAGGACCTGACACCAGATCGGGATATTCTAATTTCAGGGTTGAATATATGTATTTTTTTGTAAATATTCAAATCTGATTTTCCCCTCCACCCGCGCCCCCAGCCATAAAAGTCAAATATGGGATTTGATCCCATTAACCCGGTCTAAGATTATGACAGTAGCTGTTGATAGGCCATTAAAACGACATTCATTCATGACATAAATAATTATTTATGTTTTCTCCATTGGGCAATATTATCAGACAGCATGGTTTCTTTTGTCAGCGAGTATATCATTGTCTTTAATAACATGTCATTGTTTTGCTTTTAATTTGATCTAGTCACTGTGATACATTATTTATTTGTGGCTGTGACTGGAGAAATGGGGCTTACGGCATTTGTGACCAGTGTAGCTCCTGATAAAGTAGCACACTCATGTGGTCGGATAACGATCTGTATTGCTTGTTAGAACGATCACCAGTGTTTTGTCTATAGAATCGCAAACAGAGCAGATCATGATCAGACATCTGCGCAGGCTGATCTTGATATACACTGGTTGTAAATGCCGCAAGCCACATTTCTCAGTCTCTGCCACATTTGTGCCCATATATGGCATTTAGTGTTAATCCATGTATCCTACGTTTGTGTTGGCGTTAGTAACATGCTCTGTTGCACATTTCCAAATGCTCCAGGTCAACATTGTATACATACCTCTGTCCTGGCAGAAGATATACAAAAATATTGTCCTGCAGTGGTTTTTTTTCACTTTTGGAGGAAGGGGGTCAGTGCCTTTTGGCGGTAGGGGGGAAACGGTGACTTGAGGGGGGAAAACGGTGACTTGAGTTCCACAATAGTGGATTTTTCTGCATTAAGCCATAATAATGAGCAAATAAACGGTCAAATACAGTGTTTTTATACGCCCGTTTGAAAAAAAACGGGACGTATTATGTATTCATCTTGTACGGGCGGGCGGGTTGCGGGTAGACTGGCGGGCACAGCTTGACCACGCAATAACTAGAGTACTACTTGACGGATTGTAACCAAATTCGATCACTTATCTCCACTTGGCGGCCATTTATAATTTCCCCACTCTGTATCCTTGTCCATGCAATAACTCAAGTTCTACTTCACCGATTGTAACCAAATTCGGTATACATGTTTATCACGGCCAGATGAAGAAGCCTATTGATTTTCAGTGAGTTATCTCCCCTTGTTGACTGACCTTGCCTCGACGGGCGTATATTGTGACCTTCCGAACTCTTGTTGATTTTAGATTATTCAGATTTTGTGATCCCCACCCCACCCCATCACAGCAGGCGAAATGTCGGATTCGACTCGTTAACCTGGCATAAAATGACCTTAGCTGTTGACAGGCCGTTAAACACCATTAAATCAAATCCTGGTATAGTAAATACAGAAATGCTTTACCAATTTATGGTCTGTTTAGTTAAAGATTATGGTACTACATGGTAGAATAAAATACAAGCTCATTGGAATTTGATCAAATATATGGATGTGTTGCTAATCGTTATTAATTTTTCCAATTCATGAAGCAAAAAGGAATTTCAACCCCACATGCCAGACCAATACTCAATGTGTAGGATCACGTGGTACTAACAACAACAACAAGTACTGAAACTTCCAAAATACATCTGATTCAAAGTACCGGAGTACGTAATATTTTATATTGTCCTTATTACGTAACGGATTTTGATGAAATATGACGCATCAAACGCGTCTCGTTAAGCTGCATTATGTGGTCTCTGTATTTTCGCACAAACTGCTGTCGTTTTCGCGAATAATCGATTTCCGGAAATCGATTCTTCGCAAACACGACATAAGTCTGTGCCGAACTCCATGGACCACCAAATGCAGCTCATGAAGACGCGTTTGCTGCGCCATATTTAATCAAAATCCGTTTCATATGAAGGAAAATATCAAATAATACTTTCTTTGGAGTGGGTAAGATTTCAATACTTGCAGCCACTGTTGTTGTTGTTGTTATAACCACGTGATCATACACCTTGATACTTACATTCCAATACCTACAAACACTGCATAATTATATCTTGATGAGCCGGCTTGTAACAAGCCAGTCGGGGCCGCTTCACTAAATTTTGTACATCTCAAATGTTCGTAAGTGCGAATTTAGGATCGTCTGGAAATTTCAATTGATGGATTTACATACATTTATTGAGTGCAGCCTGTGCTCAATAAATGCAAATCCAATAATTGTTTACAAGAAAAAATAATTTTTTGCATTTACAAATATTTTAGATGGAATTGTATTTTTTAAATGGAACAGAGCAGTCTATGTCAGATGTTTAGGGCTGCAAGGGATAACCCTTACAATGCTGATTTAAAATTTGTCGTCTGCTGTTTATTTTTATTTTTTCAATTTTTTAGCTCCCCTGTACGAAGTGCAGAATAGCTCATGGAATACCCCCGACGTCGTCGGCGTCCACAAACTTAACGTTGGGATAAATATCTTATAACTTCTGTTTCCTTTCATGGAACACCTTGTTATTTCATACATGCATTCCTCAGATGACCCTCTATCATGCTGTAGCAAATCCATGACCCACCACACAACCCTTACCACCAAGGTCAAGGTCACAAACTTAGCACATTCATGAACTTAACGTTTGGGTAAATGTCTTATAACATAACATCTGTTTCCTTTCATGGAACGCCGCCTTGATATTTCATACATGCATTCATCTGATGATACTCTATCGTGCTATAAAAAATCCATGACCCTCCCCCACCCCTTGCCCTAAGGTCACAAACTTAGCACATTCATTAACTTAACGTTGGAGTAAATGTCTTTCCCCATACTTAGCATTTTCATTAACTTAACGTTGGGGTAAATGTCTTATAACATCTGTTTCCTTTCATGGAATGCCTCAGATGACCTCAGATGACCCTGTATCATTATGTAGCAAATCCACGACCCACCACCCAACCCTTACCCCAAGGTCAAGGTCACAAACTTAGCATGTTCATAAAGTTAACGTTGGGGTAAATGTTGTGTAACTTCTGTTTCTTCACAGGGAACGCCTTCACATTTCATACATGCATTCATCTGATGATACTCTATAGTGCTATAGCAAATCCATCACCCACCCCCACCCTTTCCCCAAGGTCAAGGTTACAAAATTAGCATGTTCATAAACTTAACGTTGGTGTAAATGTGGTGTAACTTCTGTTTATTTACAGGGAACGCTTTGATATTTCATACATGCATTCATATGATGATCCTCTATTGTGCTACAGCAAATCCATCATCTCCATCAACCCTTAGAATGTCTGCTGCTTTTACATTCTGTCTTCTTTCTCAATAAAAACATGGTTTGACGGCACTTTATAATCATTTCATATGGTCTGTTTCTGTTGAGATTTTTTTTTAAAAACGAACATAAACAGTCGACGGCACAATTTAATTCAGCATTCAGCAGAGTCGAGTCATTTTTATGCTAATCCAACAATGTGAACTTGCCATAGGATCAAGATGTATAATTATTGCAATACAGCTTTTGTCAGCCATGGACCCATATTTAACAACTTATTTAAAGGTATGTGCCCACTCAGTAGGCACAAAATGTTCTTTATGGGAATTAAATAAGTGTATAATTTGTGTCACTATTACACCAGTTCTAAAAATTACGAGTGCCCGCTATACAGATATAATCATTTAGTAATATAGATTTTTCTGTTAGTGACTCGCGGTGGTATCAGGCTATTTTCATATGCAAATGAGGCATGATATTTTTTAATTATTTATACTAATTAAATGTGTCGTCTTAAAAAATAATATTTTCGACAGATTATAAAGTATGTTCATTGCACATCAAAAGATAAATACAGATAATAATAGTAATGTCCATTAGTATTTTAATGAAACACGGTTATCGCCCCTGATACCAGTGTGAAAATTTACGTCTGATATCAAATGTATAATAATGCTAATTAATACGTGGGGTAATGGTGAATGAATGTTTATTTTGCCAGAAAATGTCTCAGATGATGTATCTGATATAAAGAACATGTTGTACCTACTGAGTGGGCATGTACCTTTAAATAAACTCACTATTATACATGTAAAGAAGGTTTAATATTTTAAACTTTTACATCTACATGTATAAAATGTGATTCTTTTGATCAGTGTAAATCAAGGTGCATGATCACGTGGTTACAACAACAACAACCATGGGTGAAAGTGTTGTAAGCGCGCATACTCCAAAGTAAGTATTATTTGATATTTTCCTTATTAGGCATCGGATTTTGATGAAATATGGCGCAGCAAACGCGTCTTCATGAGCTGCATTTTGTGGTCCCGGGTGTTCGGCACATACTTGTGTCGTTTTTGCGAAGAATCCATTTCCGTGTCCGTAGACACAGGAAATCGATTCTTCGCAAACACGACAGAAGTTTGGGCCAAAGTACTGAGACCACGAAATCGGAGGGATTCTGGAAGTTTCAGTACTTGTTGTTGTTGTAACCACGTGAGCATACACCTTTTTTTTGTAAATTACATATCCTTGCTTTGTAATATACATAATATGTGTTGTCTGGGTCGAATATTAGGCCCTGGTGTTATGATGAAATAAAAAAAAAAACATAATGTAAAAAGAAGTCTCACATGTACCTTTCCTGCAGAAATATGGGTGATAAGTAACCTTTTATAAACTTTTTTCTTCAGATTTTCTTTTGAAAAATCACCCAGTATTTGGTTATTCATGTCCACGTTTACAATTCATATAACTTATGAATAAAACTAATATGCTCTTTTCATTTTGTTCTGCTTCATCGAGATAATCTTTAAATGGCGGGAAACTTGAATTTTGTCTCTGGGTTGAAAAAAAAACAAAACAGGACGTGTTCGATGGGCGGGCGGCGAGCGGAAAATCATTGTTCGGAGCAAATATCATATACTGCTTGGAACACACATGTTGTAGGCGGGCTTCGTCCGCCCAAGGTCGTCATCAGTGCTAACAGTGAATTGATTGATTTCTCCTTGTGCTGGATAGTTTGTGTAATCAATTCCTCATACAGCTTTCATTCAATAATTTCTGGAACCATGGTGTTTTATGACGAAATCTCCAGTTTTCTTTTCTCCATCTCCACGTATTTTGACATCCAATATATTTCAGCGAGAAGACGTCATTGACTATTTTCGCATGTAGTTGAAAATCTCCACAGAGAAAAAGTTTTAATACTAGCAGTCAGGCGATCGGCACGTTGATAGGATAGTGTATTATACTTGTTTAGACATGCAGAAAACAAATATAATGCAGTCATCCAATAGATAAACTGTTATTTTATTATCGAACGTCAACCTCAAGGTGTGCCTCAATTTCACCATCACCAGTTTCAAGAAGTAATATATTTTCTATTTCTCATAAAATCCCATTATTCCTAGTGCCTACACAGAGCTAAGCCACCCTTGCGCCTAATAAAATTAACCGACACACAATCAGCCTTTTACACGCAGAAGCCGTACCAGCTCGAACACCTGACCCAAGTCACCAGACTACGCTAGGTCAGACACGACTTCGTATCGCGCTTTCACTAAAATTCCCATGACTAAGCAGAACAAACCAGACCCGGATTTCACAAAGCCTATCAACATGCCGATCGCCTGTGGTCATAGTTTCAGTTCACGCTCTCTGTAAGCACTTCATATTACTATCTGGGAACCCATTCTGACAATTGAAGTAATTTTTGTCGCGCCCGCTTGCGGAAAGCGCGATATGGTCGGCACTTTGGCGTACGTACGTACGTACGTGTGTCCGGTTAAAGTTTTTGGTTAAGTTTTTTGGTTAAAGTTTTTGGTTAATGTTTTTGGTTAAGTTTTTTGGTTAAGTTTTTGGTTAAGTTTTTTGGTTAAAGTTTTTGGTTTAAGTTTTTTGGTTAAAGTTTTTCGTCATACTATATCTCTGCAACTCCTTTGCCCATTACCTTGAAACCTTAAAGTTTTTGGTTAAAGTTTTTTCATGTACTATATATATGCACCTACTTTGCCCATTACCTTGAACCTTCATATGCCTGTTTATCATCATAAATATTTTCATTCTACCCCTACCCGTGCGGCCCCTGTGCCCAATGTCAAGGTCAAATTACTTTTTGTCGCGCCCGCTTGCGGAAAGCGCGATATAGTCGGCACTTTGGCGTACATACGTGTGTCCGGTTAAAGTTTTTGGTTAAGTTTTTTGGTTAAAGTTTTTCGTTATACTATATCTCTTTTTTTAGTGTCCATGCCTCGCCACAAGGCGCGATATGCAGGCCGCGGCCATCTAGTACTTAGTTAGGGTCGCTTCTAATGACGTTTAAAACACGATGACGTCAACGTAAAAACAACATTGCTTTGTCGCGCCATTAGAGACGTCATTTGGAACGTCTTCATTTTGTTCGTTTGGCATAACGTTAGCGCATAATACGAAAACGTAATTGGGTGATGCGGCTAGCCAATCAAATTCGCTCCAGGTGTTATTACACGGGTGTCATATCACATTTATGAAATGGGTTACAACACGTCATAACATGCTTTCCTTAATAGGCAACGGATTTGGATGAACTATGGCGCAGCAAACGCGTCTTCATGAGCTGCATTTGGTGGTCTCTGGAGTTCGGCACATACTTGTGTCGTTTATGCGAAGAAAATAAATTCTTCGCAAAAACGACAGAAGTTTGGGCCAAAGTACCGGGACAAACAAATGCTGCGCCATATGTCATCAAAATCCGTTGCATAATAAGGACAAAATAAAATACGTACTTTGAATCGGAGGGCTTCTGGAAGTTGTTGTTGTTGTTGTACATCATACACCTTATATACAGAAATGTATGCAAAATTGTAGAGAAAATAACTAAGTTAAAAATTCCGTATTTTAAACTAGAAATGTGGCCTGTCGGCGGCACACGAATGCCCCCGCTGGCAGCCAAAGAAAACGAGGCACATTTGAAAAGAAAGAAGGCCAGAGTAGCATGGATTTGTCACAGCATGAAATAAAAGCAGACCATCAGAGCAATGGGCGTGTGAAGTATCAGCAGATCCATGCAAGGAAACATATATTATATGACACTTACCCGAGTTTGGAACGCACCAAGCATGTGACATTGACCCTGGGCTTAGTGGGGTCAGGACGATCGTGGATTTTCCGCAGGGTGGTAGAGGATCAGTAGAGCAATGCGTGTGCGAAATATGAAGCAGAACAGTGCAAGAGTAGTAAAGAAAATTGTTTATGCTCTCCGATGGATAACGGATCAGGGATCAGGGATCCAAATACAATGTAAACGTATGGGGATCGACTAATCGATAACTCGAATATCTAGGGTATGCGAGAGTTATAGTTCTTGATCCTGGGAGGTAATATGACTTCCCTTACCGTTACCGATTCCTGCGAAATCCGTTCGTCCGTTCGTCCGCGGGTTCGGTGACGTAACCCTCGAACGTTTTCACGGACAGCGTACGCGAACACGGTAGTACGTACGTAGTCGCGGGCAATATCGATCGCTGGTCCCGTATCGGTATACCGCGGGTATTCCCGTGACATACGCGCTATCGATTCGTTGACTAACTAGCCGGACGATCGAAAATTCTCCGCTTTATGGCCGTAGGGAGCCGGTTTCGATTTCAATACGTCTTAAGTGGCTGATATTGATACGGAATTTATACAAAGTTTATAGAATATTTCAAAGAGAGGATTATATCTTAATAATAATCCATCTTAAGTGGCCGATATTGATACGGGATTTATACAAATTGTATAGAATATTTCTTGTATTCATATCGTCACGTTGACCAAATAGCGAACAGTGTATACCCAGATCAGCCTGTACCAGTATGACGCTGAAATTTGGCATCAATATTGTCACTATTGATTTAAGATGCATTGAAAACCTATTGTATACAGTTTGTCGTCGTTTATTCGTCTGTGTTTGCAGGTAAACTGATTTAAGTCCAGTGTAGGTAGCCTCGAGACGTGTAACATGTCTCGACATGTTAATTTAACAGAGGTATATCGGAAATACGGTATCGATCTTAACACTCGCTCAATAGTGTGTATTGGTTTATGGTCTATTATATATATATATATATATATACATGTATATATATATATATATAATATATATATATATATATATATGAATATATATATATATATATATATATATATATATATATATATATATATACATTAAAGTTAAATACAAATATGTTTCTAGCCAATAACGCGAATATTAACCCATTGTGATATTTTTAAATATCCCGGCATCAACGGTATCGATCCGTGTATTGAATACAGGGTTTCACAGGTAGAAATTGTCTGCTATTAACGGGTATAATACGGGTGAACGCCCTTATCGGTTTTTTGACTGCACCGACCGATACGGTTAATTTACTATATACATATAGTAATTAAGTGTCCTATAGAGACGTGACTTACTTAGTCTCTGACGCAAAGTCTCAGGCAACAGTCGTGGATCCGCGGAAATCTGTGACTAGCAACGGTAGGGGCAAACACCCGTCAAGATTTCGTGCGATTGGTCGTTGGAAACCGTATATTAACACCATGCTGCACTGTTGTGTGCGATGTAGACGTTGGTCAGCATGCACGTCTATGCCGGCGTGCATTCTGTATTGTTTGATTATGAAATTTCATGAGCACGCGTTCTCGGCGCGCTTTGCTCAAATTCGAGAAATTTGACTATTCGAGAAATCAGTAATAAATACATGTAGTATATTTGAACAAAATGTTGGGCCGTTAAGCACCACTCCATTCCATTCCATTTTGCAGACTACTAGTATGGTCATGAACCAAACAACAACATTAACTCGATGTATGTATATTTTAATTGATCGTACATTTTTTTAATTTATCTAATCATCTCATTATTTGGTAGCTGGCCTGACACTCGTACCATGGTATACTTTTATTTCATTTGCCACATTATATCATCTACCATGCTTGGCCCTAATTAATACTATTTTGTGTTGATGGGCCGTTAAGCACCAGTCCATTTTCCATTTTGCACATCATGCGATCTAGTATGGCCATGAACCAAACAACAACATTAACTCAATGTATGACAGGGACAACACGTATTGATAATGTTGCTGTCCGTTACAATGCGTGGACGGTATATAAATGCATATATTACATGTACATCATATATAATGAATTTTACGCGAACGTGTGGCGCTATGGACGAGACAGCAATACCAAACGATATCAGTACTTTAAAGACACAGGATGTCAGATATTCCCGGAAAATGATGATTAATAAAACGGATTACTAAATCATAATTGTATTGCACATTTATTATGGTATTGATGAATACAAGTTTAACTATCCGTCAGCCGAAAACAATTTGGTAAAACTATGTTTATAGTACTGACAAATATCTAGCATTGAGCTCGCTAGGTTTTATGCAATCATGGTTACTGAGTTAATTCAACTAGTAGGTATATCTAGAATTGAACGTATTTACATAGGTGGTAAAGTTGCCGGTCTAACCCGTTCAGTCTCAATTAATAGGCTCGTCCAAGAAATTTGATGGGTATCACTATCGGAACGAAGAAAAATACAAAAGATAGTTCTCGTATATAAAAAAGGCAGGTAAGCTTCCAACATGTCTACGCGAATTATTACCACAACTTGTCGGAGAAAGTAGTCCATATGAATTGCGTAATTGGAGCAATTTTATTGCATTAGCCAGACGAACAGAAATGTACTCGAAATAATGTATACCGTCTTCTATGACAATATGGAACGAGTTAGTTGAGGAAATTGAGAGTTCTTCTTCGATAGCCGTTTTTCAAGACGGGTTAAAACAACTTTTCAAACCGCCTATTGTTCCAGAATACTATCTGATCGGTGATAGAACGCAATCTGCTTTTACTACGCCCGTATACGAAAGAATAATCTGCGAGAATCACCATTGTGTGACTTTATACTCGATGTAGATTATACCGAGCAATTCTCTTTAACATGCCCGTCAATCCACCAGCAACGCCAGTAACTACTTACTGCAACCCGTCAATACTACCTGTTATCTATAACTACATTGTACTCAAGTGTGGGGAGTTAACATATTTTGAAGGTAATGCTATCTCTTTTTTAGAATTCCAAGGATACATTAATCTTACTCGTCGTTTCAATAATCAAGTTACGTTCCTGCTTTGTGAAAACTATGCTTACTCGGTGGCCCGATCTTGGGATGTCAATTGGTCCGTATTCACAGGACAGTGCAACAAGAATTATTGGCTATCTTCGCTTATTCTGACGATGACATGCATGTCGGTGTGAGTGTTTAATAATATGTGACTGTGGTTGGAGAAATGGAGATAATGGCACCTCTAGTCAATCAAATTGTTAATGCACCAGAACACCACCGTGGTCCATAAACGTTTTATAAATATGAATTGTTCGAATAACGTGAGCGTGTCATTGAATGAATGACTAGCAGCGCAAACTGCGCTGTTGCGCGCACTCATCAGGGCCTGCGCTGTTCTCATGGGTCATATGACTCGTTTCTCCAACCACCGTAGCACGACGGTTGGTACGTTATACTTTACGTGACATTTTAGACAATTTGAAATCCTAATTCTACACGTATTTACTCTATAAAAATTATATTATACATACAATGTATAAACATGTCTAAAGTCATTATACCACATGTTATAGTGCATGCAATAAGTAATTGGAGAGGGCTGTAACTAATGTTGTAAAGACTTGTTGCCCATCCCGTTTGCTTTTCTTAATAGTAAAGTGTATATTTTCAAACTGTTGTATACTTTCTATACATAGCAATACAAATGTTAATTCATAACTTGACGGTTCTATGTTTCCTGGTACAGTGCATCGTGCTACAGTAATAGCGGACATGCATTTAAGTTATCAAAGTATTTACAATATTTATGAGACTCTACACATGTATATAGGGAACAAACACAAACTCATTGAACGTTTATCGAATAAAACAGTTCAGTTCAGTGCAGTTCAGTTCAGTGCATATATGCCATTGGCAGTACATAAAGCCAAAACAAACGACGTATCGAACATGATGTCCGAGATATCATCCGAGACATAGCGACTTTAATCTGATCATTCTAACCAGTGGGAATATCCATATTGCTGTACGGCAACGGGTACATTGTCATCTGTGTGACTGTAACTGGGGAAATCTGGCTGACACTACGCATACATTTGAGGCCGGTGTATTTTCAGGTCGGCTGCCATAGATCGGCCGCCTGATATGGGCTTGATAGATGCATATGGGTGGTGTTTTACGAGCGAACAGTTTTTGTCTGAGGCGGGGCCCGGCTTATTAACGAAACATAAGCATTTGTCACGTGCGGCTCGTCTCAAACATAATACGGTCCATTGTGTCAGCCGCGGTATATACCACACTGTAGTGAAACATGAAAGGTGAAACGGTATTTCCGGGTTGTTTTAAATCTTGAGAAAGAGACACGCCGTTTCTACTCATATATGCTCGTACTCTTAGATAACGTAACTACGGGGCGCCATGCAGGACAGGTTAATTATGTGTACAAAATTGAGTTTTGTAACACTAAAAATCACAAAATTCAATTCTGTGTCACAAAATTCAATTCTGTGTCACAAAATTCAATTCTGTGTCACAAAATTCAATTCTGTCAATTCTGTGTCACAAAATTCAATTTTGTAAGACAGAATTGAGTTTTGTGAAGAAAATTCAGTTTTGTGGGACAGAATTCATTTTTGTCCACAAAAATTAGTTTGCGTAGGATAGTCTATGTCATCTCTACGTTGATTGGTTGAGATCGGTCTTAGTCCATTTTACTAGATGGTGGAGTACACTTGCAGGTTTAAATATTTCAATGCGAAAATATAACCCAATATATCAATATTATACTTCTTTATGGACAGTTATTTTGGTTATATTATGATTACAAATGAGTGGTCACACCATATAAGCATATATACTTTGAAGGAGAAATAAGAAAAATATTCAGAATTTTCCCTCAATTATGTAAACAGGGTCAAACATAAAGTAGCCGGGACATAGCTAGACCGGAGAGCATGCCCATATATAGAGAATACCAGGCTAGTGTATTTGGATATCAAGTTTATCAGGCAAGGCTAGGAAACGCGTAGGAATTCCGAGGCTTGCCGAGGAATTCCTACCGTTTCCGAGCCGAGCCTGATAAACTTGATATTAAAATACACTAGCCTGGTATTCTATTTATCAGGTAACGTTTTATGCTCGAAAATGACATTAGATGACGTCGTATTCTAACAGTAGATCTAACCTTGTGAAACAAATGGTATTGGATCTGTGTCAACTAGTTGCGAGTTACGTGTTCGCAACTATGTGTCTACATGCATTATTTACAGTATACACCATCTTAGTATCCATGGTATCTACACAAATACTACAAATGGTTTCCTCAAATGGCCCAATACACACATTATGTTTATAAACACAGAGAGCAGTCAGAACACAGGCCACAGAGCGTGTATTATTGATTTAACTGGGGCAGATGTACCTTGCGATACACAATACATGACGTCAGTACTCGCGGGAGATCTACATGTACATGAATTATGTGTACAATTATAACGCAAATGAGTTTAAATACGAACGAGTTTGTCAACGTTTGACTGTTTGGAGATAGTTGAAGCAAAATGGCAGAATGAGAAATGAATCATCGGCAGAATGAGAAATGAATCATCGACATTGAATGTGTAGATCGGCGACCGTGACCCATTTCTCCAGTGCAGTTTCTGACCAATGGTAGTCCTTCTTACATGCGTGTGCAGAATTGACAGAATTGAATTGTGTGACACAGAATTGAATTCTGTGGCACAGAATTGAATTTTGTGGCACAAAATTGAATCGGGCTGCGTGAAGTGTTACAAAAGTACATGTACATCATATTTGTAATTCGCCATACTGTGAAAATGGACATCCTGGTACCCACCCAGCATGGTGGTTTGGGGAACTGCGCTATTTATGCAGGCGTGTCCATAGCGGCGGTGTTAGTTTTGCCCATTGCGTAAGTCACACGACAGTTATCATAATGAATGAACGTCGGACAACAATTGGAAAGAGGTATTTAAACGTAAATGCTTTTGTAGTGATGAAAACGTGTGACGATCCGACGTAGATACCAGCGGCATGCTGAACAATCTGTTTAGACGAATACTCTACGTGCGTTATATTTCATTTATCTACATTTATTGTTGGCCCGTTATATATATATATATACGTAATAAACACAGCGTGTGTAAGAAATTGTTTGGGAACACACATACCAGCCAACTGCTCGGACAATATTCTCCCATACGGTAAAACTGGCATGGTAAACAGAACCGCTTTCCCGACCGGACGGAAGGTCGTCCAGTTGTTTATGGTCTTTCTGTGCATCGTCGACTTATTTTTCCCTGTCTTTCTGCGTGCGTACTACGCGTTATGTTTAATTTTTTCTCGACAATCAAATGATTCTTATTCACTGCGTTACCGCCCGAGTATAGTTCGTTGTCTATGATTTTCACATAGGGTATAGCCTATACGTATTGGAATCGCCTCGGAAAGTTAGCCACGCCCCAGAGCCCCCTCGATGGGATGGTCCGTAGTGATATCTTGGAGTAACCATAACAACAAAATGCATTGTGTTACTCAACGTTTAACTGTCAAACGCAACCGCTAATTGAAAATAATATTATGAAAAACTACTTGCACTGAACAATATCAACATCGGATGTTGTACGTACAAAAATACATCTGATTATTTTGTTGCGGTTTCAAGTTGTGATTTGCCCCCATTTGCGGCACAAATCGTGCGGTCATCGCTAAATTTAGTAACAGGCTATAGTTTTCGGCAGAGTTAACTCCTCTCCGAATACTCTCCGAAACACGCGACGCGTTTTAAAACACACAAACGAAATCAAGTTTGAGCTTCCGACAGTCTATTTTTAAACTCACCCGACTCCTGTGCGAAACAAAACTCGCACGTGTGGGTCTAACTGATGTTAATCCTCATTCTATCGATGGATTTACGGCGGATTTTAGTGACATTCCCGAATTCGGCCTGATTGACATTTGTCTATGGTGGCCAATACACGCCAACATGAGTGTCAATTCTACGTTCAGGGAAGGGGGTCAATAAGTCAGTATTTAAAGTGATAAATTACAGTCAGGGACCTTTAACGATTACCTCGATGAAGCAGACAAAATGAAAAGATCATATTAGTTTTATTCATAAGTTGTATGAATTGTAAACGTGGACATGAATAACCAAATACTGGGTGATTTTTCAAAAGAAAATCTGAAGAATTTCTTTTTTATCACCCATATTTCTGCAGGAAAGGTACATGCGAGACTTCTTTTTACTTCATGTTTATTTTTTAATTTCATCATTGCACCAGGGCCTAATATTCGACCCAGACAACACATAGTATGTATATTACAAAGCAAGGATGTGTAATTTACAAGGTGTATGATCACGTGGTTACAACAAAAACAACAACAAGTACTGAAACTTCCAGAATCCCTCCGATTTTGTGTTCTCGGTACTTTGGTCCAAACTTCTGTCGTGTTTGCGAAGAATCGATTTCCTGTGTCTACGGACACGGAAATGGATTCTTCGAAAAAACGACACAAGTATGTGCCGAACTCCTGGGACCACAAAATGCAGCTCATGAAGACGCGTTTGCTGCGCCATATTTCATCAAAATCCGTTGCCTATTAAGGAAAATATCAAATAATACTTACTTTGGAGTAGGCGCGCTTTCAACACTTTCACCCATGGTTGTTGTTGTTGTAACCACGTGATTATGCACCTTGATTTACACTGATAAAAAGAATCACATTTTATACATGTAGATGTAAAAGTTTAAAATATTAAACCTTCTTTACATGTATAATAGTGAGTTTATTTAAAGGTACATGCCCACTCAGTAGGTACAACATGTTCTTTATATCAGATACATCATCTGCGACATTTTCTGGCAAAATAAACATTCATTCACCATTACCCCACGTATTAATTGGCATTATTATACATTTTATGTCAGACGTAAATTTTCACACTGGTATCAGGGGCGATAACCGTGTTTCATTAAAATACTAATGGACATTACTATTTATTCTCTGTATTTATTTTTTGATGTGCAATGAACATACTTTATAATCTGTCGAAAATATTATTTTTTAAGATGACACATTTAATTAGTATAAATAATTAAAAAATATCATGCCTCATTTGCATTTGAAAATAGCCTGATACCATCGCGCGTCACTAACAGTAAAATCAATATTACTAAATGATTATATCTGTATAGCGGGCACTCGTAATTTTTAGAACTGGTGTAATAGTGACACAAATTATACACTTATTTAATTCCCATAAAGAACATTTTGTGCCTACTGAGTGGGCACATACCTTTAAATAAGATGTTAAATATGGGTCCATGGCTGACAAAAGCTGTATTGCAATAATTATACATCATGATCCTATTGCAAGTTCACATTGTTGGATTAGGATAAAAATGACTCGACTCTGCTGAATGCTGAATTAAATTGTGCCGTCGACTGTTTATGTTCTTTTTTTCATTTTGTTCTCAACAAAAACAGACCATAGGTCCTGGAAATGATTATGAAGTGCCGTCAAACCATGTTTTTATTGAGAAAGAAGACAGAATGTAAAACAGCAGCAGACATTCTAAGGGTTGATGGAGATGATGGATTTGCTGTAGCACAATAGATATCATCATATGAATGCATGTATGAAATATCAAAGCGTTCCCTGTAAAGAAACAGAAGTTACACAACATTTACCCCAACGTTAAATTTATGAACATGCTAAGTTTGTGACCTTGACCTTGGGGAAAGGGGTGGGGCTGGGTGATATATTTGCTATAGCACTATAGAGTATCATCAGATGAGTGTATGTATGAAATATGAAGGCGTTCCCTGTGAAGAAACAGAAGTTACACAACATTTACCCCAACGTTAAGTTTATGAGTTGGGTGGTGGGTCGTGGATTTGCTACATAATGATAGAGGGTAATCTGATGAATGCATGTATGAAATAGCAAGGCGTTCCATGAAAGGAAACATATGTTATAAGACATTTACCCCAACGTTAAGTTAATGAATGTGCTAAGTTTGTGACCTTGACCTTCGGGAAAGGGGTGGGGAGGGTCATGGTTTGCTATAGCACGATAGAGTATCATCAGATGAATGCATGTATGAAATATGAAGGCGTTCCCTGTAAATAAACAGAAGTTACACAACATTTACCCCAACGTTATGTTTATGAACATGCTATTAAGTTTGTGATATTGACCGTGGGATAAGGGTTGGGTGGTGGGTCGTGGAATTGTTACAGCATGATAGAGGGTCATCTGAGGAATACATGTATGAAATATCAAGGCGTTCCATGTAAGGAAACAGATGTTATAAGACATTTACCCCAACGTTAAGTTAATGAATGTGCTAAGTGTGTGACCTTAGGGCAAGGGGTGGGGGTGGGTCATGGATTTGCTATAGCACGATATAGTATCATCAGTAGTCTATTTCATCAACATTGCAAAGTATACTTTAGTAGCAAAGTATACTTTGAGGGAGAAATTTTCAATTTTATGATAAATTTATTAATTTTTATTATACTTAATTTTTTACATTATCACAGCCAATTTGGCTGTGATAATGTAATAAATTCAGTATAATAATTCTGCATACGCTTAATCATGAAATATATGCATTTGTTAGTTCTATATGAAATAATGCATTTCAGGAAAAATAAATGATTACTCCCTCAAAGTATACTTTGCTACATGTAGTAAAGAATACTTTGCAATTTTGATGAAATAGGCTACTGATGAATTCATTTATGAAATATCAAGGCGTTCCATGAAAGGAAACAGATGTTATAAGAAATTTACCTAACGTTAAGTTTATGAATGTGCTAAGCTTGTGACATTGACCTTGAGGTAAGGGTTGGGTGGTGGGTCATGGATTTGCTACAACATGATAGAGGGTCATCTGAGGAATGCATGTATGAAATAACAAGCTGTTCCATGAAAGGAAACAGAAGTTATAAGACATTATCTCCAAAGTTAAGTTTGTGGACGACGCCGACGACGCCGACGACGCCGGGGGTATGCCATAAGGTCTTCTGCACTTCGTGCAGGCGAGCTAAACATGAATGGTGTTAAATTACTAACGTAAGCACGCACGTACATGGACTATAATGATACTATCCCTGTTTGCCTATGGGCGAGGGGATAATAAATACTGTTCAACGCTCCAGATAAGTTTTGTATCAAAAGAGTATTATACCCCCATATAGCAAATTCAATGCGTATTTTAATTATCTGGAACTCTGACTGTTTATCCAACCAGATGAGATGATTATCGTGAAAGTGTTTGGGTCCTTCTGCTAAGCAAACAAGTGAGCATGGCAAACTGAGTTTAGCGATAGGATCCAATTACGAGCACATTATTTCACGATAGTAATATCACCTGGTTAAATAACCATTTTCTTACGTTACACACATTATTTTTATATGGACAAGAGAACCAAGAGTAACATATGACAGAGTTGACAGAATTAATTTCCGGAGAAAGGTAACTGTCTCGCAATTCAGGGGTGTGTCCAAGAAAATTATTTGATTGGTCATAGAAAACACGCAATAATTCCTCATTACGGGAAACACAAGAGTGTAAACTACTGCCGCTCTACATAACCGAGTGGTGTAATTCACCATTATATTAGTGTAAACTACTGCCGCTCTACATAACCGTGTGGTGTAATTCACGGTTATATTAGTGTAAACTACTGCCGCTCTACAGAACCATGTGGTGTAATTCACCGTTATATTAGTGTAAACTACTGCCACTCTACATAACCGTGTGGTGTAATTCACCATTATATTAGTGTAAACTGCTAACGCTCTACAGAACGGAGTGGTGTAATTCACCGTTATATTAGTGTAAACTAAAGTAGCTCTACATAACCGAGTGTTGTAATTCACCGTTATATTAGTGTAAACTACTGCCGCTCTACATAACCGAGTTGTGTGATTTACAGAACCGTGTGGTGTAAGTCACCGTCATATTTGTGTAAAGTACTTCCACTCTACATAACCGAGTGATGTAATTCACCATTATATTAGTGTAAAATACTGCCCCTCTACATAACCGAATTGTGTAATTTACATAACCGAGTGGTGTAATTCACCGTTATATTAGTGTAAACTACTGCCGCTCTACATAACCGAGTTGTGTAATTTACATAACCGAGTGGTGTAATGCACCGTTATATTAGTGTAAACTACTGCCGCTGTACATAACGGAGTGGTGGAATTCACCTTTATATTAGTGTAAACTACTGCCGCTCTACATAAACGAGTTGTGTGATTTACAGAACCGCGTGGTGCAATTCACCGTTATATTAGTGTAAACTACTGCCGCGCTACATAACCGAGTTGTGTAATTTACAGAACCGAGTGGTGTAATTCACCGTTATATTAGTGTAAACTACTGCCGCGCTACATAACCGAGTTGTGTAATTTACAGAACCGAGTGGTGTAATTCACCATTATATTAGTGTAAACTACTGCCGTTCTACATAACCGAGTTGTGTGATTTACAGAACCGCGTGGTGCAATTCACCATTATATTAGTGTAAACTACTGCCGCTCTACATAACCGAGTTGTGTAATTTACAGAACCGAGTGGTGTAATTCACCATTATATTAGTGTAAAATACTGCCGCTCTACATAACCGAGTTGTGTAATTTACAGAACCGAGTGGTGTAATTCACCATTATATTAGTGTAAAATACTGCCGCTCTACATAACCGAGTTGTGTAATTTATAACCGAGTGGTGTAATTCACCGTTATATTAGTGTAAAACTAACTGCCGCTCTACATAACCGAGTTGTGTAATTTACAGAACTGAGTGGTGTAATTCACCATTATATTAGTGTAAAGTACTGCCACTCTACAGAACCGTGTGGTGTAAGTCACCGTCATATTAGTGTAAACTACTTCCACTCTACATAACCGAGTGATGTAATTCACCATTATATTAGTGTAAAATACTGCCGCTCTACATAACCGAGTTGTGTAATTTACATAACTGAGTGGTGTAATTCACCGTTATATTAGTGTAAACTACTGCCGCTCTACATAACCGAGTTGTGTAATTTACATAACCGAGTGGTGTAATGCACCGTTATATTAGTGTAAACTACTGCCGCTGTACATAACGGAGTGGTGGAATTCACCTTTATATTAGTGTAAACTACTGCCGCTCTACATAACCGAGTTGTGTAATTTACAGAACCGAGTGGTGTAATTCACCATTATATTAGTGTAAACTACTGCCGCTCTACATAACCGAGTTGTGTAATTTACAGAACTGAGTGGTGTAATTCACCATTATATTAGTGTAAAGTACTGCCACTCTACAGAACCGTGTGGTGTAAGTCACCGTCATATTAGTGTAAACTACTTCCACTCTACATAACCGAGTGATGTAATTCACCATTATATTAGTGTAAAATACTGCCGCTCTACATAACCGAGTTGTGTAATTTACATAACCGAGTGGTGTAATTCACCGTTATATTAGTGTAAACTACTGCCGCTCTACATAACCGAGTTGTGTAATTTACAGAACCGAGTGGTGTAATTCACCATTATATTAGTGTAAACTACTGCCGCTCTACATAACCGAGTTGTGTAATTTACAGAACTGAGTGGTGTAATTCACCATTATATTAGTGTAAAGTACTGCCACTCTACAGAACCGTGTGGTGTAAGTCACCATCATATTAGTGTAAACTACTTCCACTCTACATAACCGAGTGGTGTAATTCACCATTATATTAGTGTAAAATACTGCCGCTCTACATAACCGAGTTGTGTAATTTACATAACCGAGTGGTGTAATTCACCGTTATATTAGTGTAAACTACTGCCGCTCTACATAACCGAGTTGTGTAATTTACAGAACTGAGTGGTGTAATTCACCATTATATTAGTGTAAAGTACTGCCACTCTACAGAACCGTGTGGTGTAAGTCACCGTCATATTAGTGTAAACTACTTCCACTCTAAATAACCGAGTGGTGTAATTCACCATTATATTAGTGTAAACTGCTACCGCTCTACAGAACGGAGTGGTGTAATTCACCGTTATATTATTTTAAAGTAAAGTAGCTCTACATAACCGAGTGTTGTAATTCACCGTTATATTAGTGTAAACTACTGCCACTCTACATAACCGTGTGCTGTAAGTCACCATTATATTAGTGTAAACTATTGCCACTCTACAGAACCGTGTGGTGTAAGTCACCGTCATATTAGTGTAAATTACTGCCACTCTACAGAACCGTGTGGTGTAAGTCACCGTCATATTAGTGTAAACTACTGCCGCTGTACATAACGGAGTGGTGTAATTCACCGTTATATTAGTGTAAACTACTGCCACTACATAACCGTGTGCTGTAAGTCACCATTATATTAGTGTAAACTATTGCCACTCTACAGAACCGTGTGGTGTAAGTCACCGTCATATTAGTGTAAACTACTTCCACTGTACATAACCGAGTGATGTAATTCACCATTATATTAGTTTAAAATACTGCCGCTCTACATAACCGAGTTGTGTAATTTACATAACCGAGTGTTGTAATTCACCGTTATATTAGTGTAAACTACTGCCACTCTACATAACCGTGTGCTGTAAGTCACCATTATATTAGTGTAAACTATTGCCACTCTACAGAACCGTGTGGTGTAAGTCACCGTCATATTAGTGTAAATTACTGCCACTCTACAGAACCGTGTGGTGTAAGTCACCGTCATATTAGTGTAAACTACTGCCGCTGTACATAACGGAGTGGTGTAATTCACCGTTATATTAGTGTAAACTACTGCCACTCTACATAACCGTGTGCTGTAAGTCACCATTATATTAGTGTAAACTATTGCCACTCTACAGAACCGTGTGGTGTAAGTCACCGTCATATTAGTGTAAACTACTGCCGCTCTACATAACCGAGTTGTGTAATTTACAGAACTGAGTGGTGTAATTTACCATTATATTAGTGTAAAATACTGCCACTCTACAGAACCGTGTGGTGTAAGTCACCGTCATATTAGTGTAAACTACTTCCACTGTACATAACCGAGTGATGTAATTCACCATTATATTAGTTTAAAATACTGCCGCTCTACATAACCGAGTTGTGTAATTTACATAACCGAGTGGTGTAATGCACCGTTATATTAGTGTAAACTACTGCCGCTGTACATAACGGAGTGGTGGAATTCACCTTTATATTAGTGTAAACTACTGCCGCTCTACATAACCGAGTTGTGAGATTTACAGAACCGCGTGGTGCAATTCACCGTTATATTAGTGTAAATTACTGCCGCGCTACAGAACCGAGTGGTGTAATTCACCATTATATTAGTGTAAACTACTGCCGCTCTACATAACCGAGTTGTGTAATTTACATAACCGAGTGGTGTAATGCACCGTTATATTAGTGTAAACTACTGCCGCTGTACATAACGGAGTGGTGGAATTCACCTTTATATTAGTGTAAACTACTGCCGCTCTACATAACCGAGTTGTGTAATTTACAGAACCGAGTGGTGTAATTCACCATTATATTAGTGTAAACTACTGCCGCTTTACATAACCGAGTTGTGTAATTTACAGAACTGAGTGGTGTAATTCACCATTATATTAGTGTAAACTACTGCCGCTCTCTACAGAACCGAGTTGTAAAATTTACAGAACTGAGTGGTGTAATTCATTATATTAGTGTAAAGTACTGCCACTCTACAGAACCGTGTGGTGTAAGTCACCGTCATATTAGTGTAAAGTACTTCCACTCTACATAACCGAGTGATGTAATCACCACATTATATTAGTGTAAAATACTGCCCCTCTACATAACCGAGTTGTGTAATTTACATAACCGAGTGGTGTAATTCACCGTTATATTAGTGTAAACTACTGCCGCTCTACATAACCGAGTTGTGTAATTTACATAACCGAGTGGTGTAATGCACAGTTATATTAGTGTAAACTACTGCCGCTGTACATAACGGAGTGGTGGAATTCACCTTTATATTAGTGTAAACTACTGCCGCTCTACATAACCGAGTTGTGTGATTTACAGAACCGCGTGGTGCAATTCACCGTATATAGTGAAACTACTGCCGCGCTACATAACCGAGTTGTGTAATTTACAGAACCGAGTGGTGTAATTCACCATTATATTAGTGTAAACTACTGCCGTTCTACATAACCGAGTTGTGTGAATTTACAGAACCGCGTGGTGCAATTCACCGTATTAGTGTAAAACTAACTGCGCTACATCCGAGTTGTGTAATTTACAGAACCGTGGTGAATGCACCGTTATATTGTAAATACTGCCGCTCTACATAACGAGTTGTGTAATTTACAGAACCGAGTGTAATTCCCACCATTATATTTTTTTTTGTGTATGCCGCTCTACATAACCGAGTTGTGTAAATTTCATAACCGGTGGTGTAATTCACCGTTATATTAGTGTAAACTACTGCCGCTCTACATAACCGAGTTGTGTAATTTACATAACCGAGTGGTTGTAATGCACCGTTATATTAGTGTAAAACTACTGCCGCTGTACTAACGGATGGTGGAATTCACCTATTATGTAAAACTCTGCCGCTCTACATAACCGAGTTGTGTAATTTACAGAACGAGTGGTGTAATTCACCATTATATAGTGTAAACTATGCCGCTCTACATAACCGAGTTGTGTAATTTACAGAACTGAGTGGTGTAATTCACCATTATATTAGTGTAAAGTACTGCCACTCTACAGAACCGTGTGGTGTAAGTCACCGTCATTATTAGTATACTACTTCCATCTACATAACCGAGTGGTGTAATTCACCATTATATTAGTGTAAACTGCTACCGCTCTACAGAACGGAGTGGTGTAATTCACCGTTATAATTATTTTTAAAGTAAAGTAGCTCTACATAACCGAGTGTTGTAATTCACCGTTATATTAAGTGTAAACTACTGCCAACTCTAACATAACCGTGTGGCTGTAAGTCACCTTATTAATTTAGTGTAAACTATTGCCACTCTACAGAACCGAGTGGTGTAAGTCACCGTCATATTAGTGTAAACTACTGCCACACAACAGAACGGAGTGGTGTAATTCTTTCACCGTATAATATAGTAAAGTAAATTGCTCTACATAACCGAGTGTTGTAATTCACCGTTATATTAGTGTAAACTATTGCCACTCTACATAACCGTGTGCTGTAAGTCACCAATTATATAGTGTAAACTAATTGCCACTCAACAGAACCGTGTGGTGTAAGTCACCGTCATATTAGTGTAAACTACTGCCACTCTAAAGAACCGTGTGGTGTAAGTCACCGTCATATTAGTGTAAACTACTGCCGCTGTACATAACGGAGTGGTGTAATTCACCGTTATATTAGTGTAAACTACTGCCGCTGTACATAACGGAGTGGTGTAATTCACCATTATATAAGTGTAAACTACTGCCGCTCTGCATAACCGATTGGTGTAATTCTCCATTACATTAGTGTAAACTACTGCCGCTCTACATAACCGATTGGTGTAATTCACCGTTATATTAGTGTAAACTACTGCCGCGGTACATAACGGAGTGTGAATTTCAAACCGATATATTAGTGTAAACTACTGACCACTCTACAGACCCGGGTGGTGTAAGTCACCGTCATAAATAGTGTAAACTACTTCCACTCTACATACTACCAGTGAAGTAATTCACCCATTATAATAGTGTAAAATACTGCCGCTCTACATAACCCAGTTTGTAATTTACATAACCGAGTGTTGTAATTCCCGTTATATTAGTGAAACTACGCCGCTCTACATAACCCGATTTTGTGTAATTTAACATAACCGAGTTGGTTAATGCACCGCTATATTAGTGTAAACTACTGCCGCTGTACATAACGGAGTGGTGGAATTCACCTTTATATTAGTGTAAACTACTACCGCTCTACATAACCGATTGGTGTAATTCATCGTTATATTAGTATAATGGTGAATTACACCACTAGCTTCTGTAGAGCGTCAGTTATATTAGTGTAAACTACTGCCGCTGTACATAACGGAGTGGTGGAATTCACCTTTATATTAGTGTAAACTACTACCGCTCTACATAACCGATTGGTGTAATTCATCGTTATATTAGTGTAAACTACTGCCGCTGTACATAACGGAGTGGTGTAATGCACCGTTATATTAGTGTAAACTACTGCCGCTGTACATATCGGAGTGGTGGAATTCATTGCTATGTTAGTGTAAACTACTGCCGCTCTACATAACCGATTGGTGTAATTCACCATTATATTAGTGTAAACTTCTGCAGCTCTACATAACCGATTGGTGTAATTCACCATTACATTAGTGTAACTACTGCCGCTCTACATAACCGATTGGTGTCATTCACCATTATATTAGTGTGAACTACTGCCGCTCTACATAACCCATTGGTGTAATTCACCATTATATTAGTGTAAACTACTGCCACTCTACAGAAGCCAGTGGTGTAATATCACCGTTACATTAGTGTAAACTAATGCAGCTCTACATAACCGAGTGGTGTCATTCACCGTTACATTAGTGTAAACTAATGCAGCTCTACGTAACCGAGTGGTGTCATTCACCGTTATGTTAGTGTAAACTACTGCCGCTGTACATAACGGAGTGGTGTCATTCACCGTTATATTAGTGTAAACTACTGCCGCTCTACATAACCGAGTGGTGTCATTCACCATTATATTAGTGTAAGCTAATGCCGGTCTACATAACCGAGTGGTGTAATTCATCATTAAATTAGTGTAAACTATTGCCGCTCTACAGAAGCCAGTGGTGTAATTCATCGTTATATTAGTGTAAATTACTGCCGCTCTACATAACCGAGTGGTGTAATTCACCATTATATTAGTGTAAACCACTGCCACTCTACAGAACCGAGTGGTGTAAGTCACCATTATATTAGTGTAAACTACTGCGGCTTTACAGAAGCCAGTGGTGTAATTCACCGTTATATTTGAGAAAACTACTGACGCTCTACAGAAGCCAGTGGTGTAATTCACCGTTATATTAGAGAAAACTACTGACGCTCTACAGAAGCTAGTGGTGTAATTCACCATTATATTAGTGTAAGCTACTGCAGCTCTACAGAACCGAGTTGTGTAAGTCACCATTATATTATTCTAAACTACTGCCGTTCTAGAGAAGCCAGTGGTGTAATTCACCTTTATATTAGTGTAAACTACTGCCGCTCTACAGAACCTAGTGGTGTAAGTCACCGTTATATTATTGTAAACTACTGCCACTCTACATAACCGAGTGGTGTAATTCACCATTATATTAGTGTAAACTACTGCCGCTCTACAGAACCGAGTGGTGTAAGTCACCGTTATATTAGTGTAAACTACTGCCGCTCTACATAACCGATTGGTGTGATTCACTATTATATTAGTGTAAAGTACTGCTGCTCTACAGAAGCCAGTGGTGTAATTCACCATTATATTAGTGTAAACTACTGCCGCTCTACAGAAGCTAGTGGTGTAATTCACCATTATATTAGTGTAAACTACTGGTCAAAATGTAAGGAAATGTATTACGTAAAAAATACTTATATAGCATTTCCATCCCATTGGTCTGTCGGATGAGACTATAAACTGTGGGCACGTCTTGACCTTAGCAGTTGCTGGAACATTAAACCCAGAGCTCCAGTTAAGGTGCGTAATTTGATCAACTTTGGGGAGACTCGTTATTTCTTCGTCAAAATTGGCAAGTTGGGAGTGCTTTAGAATCGTCTCGATGAGTCGATTCTAAAGCAATCACAACGTGCCATTTTTCGTAAAGAAATAAGAAAAATACCCGGAAAATTTGGTCCAATTACGCACCTTAACTGGAGCTCTGTAAACCCATTCACTTTCTGAGCAGGAACACGGTATAGTAATAGAGTAAGACATTGTAAAGAATACATAAGAATACAACAGTATGAGAATTTCTACAAACAAATATTGTCGGATGCTCTGGGTTTTTTTCTTTTATAAAATTGTCATATTTTTCAACAAAACATGTTTGAGAATGTATCAAAATGTTTGTTATTGGGCAGATTTCTCAGAAGATTCAACTCAATCTGAAACAGTGAGAAATGTTGACTGATAGAATATATAGAGAATAGTAGGTTAGTGCAGTGAATGGGAAAAATATCTGGCAAGGCTCTATTTATCCCATCAACACCTACACATGGCTGTAAAATGCAAAAATATAACCCCAGCCACCGCACATATTCATACGCAGTGATTAGGTCGTATTGACAGGATAACAAAAATGTTTCACGGCACCGTGTTTCACGGCACATACGCACTGTGTTGACGGGATACAAAATTATATTGTTGACAGCTGTTTTCCAGAAATCTTAAAATGATTAACCTTTCAAATGCGGAAAACTAACATTGTCATCTGATGGTTTCTCTTTTAAATTGTCTCATTGCTCAACAAAAATAAGGTTAGGCAACACATGACTATCTACCATGGGTAGATAATGGAAATACAATAAACAGGACAACTGCTGTAGCCGATTTCATCAAAATTGCAAAGTATACTTATCTAGCAAAGTATACTTTGAGGGAGTATTCATTTATTTTTCCAGAAATGAATTATGTCATATATATAGAACTAACGACTGCATATATTTGATGATTAAAAGTATGCATAATTAATATACTGAATTTATTACCTTATCACATGGCTGTGATAATGTAATAAATTCAGTATAATAAAAATTAATAAATTTATCTTAAATTGAAAATGTCTCCCTCAAAGTATACTTTGCTAGATAAGTATACTTTGCAATGTTGGTAAAATAGGCTACTGGAACTGTGGAATATTGGCACATACATTCCCCAACAAGTAGACTTGCTGCCCAGTTGGTGGATGGACTCACAGATAAGTAATAGTTATACATGTAGTTCAATTTTAGTTCATTAGTTTGCTAAAAATTCAATATATGAACAATAACTATCTTATTATTGGCCCCGCCCCTTCATGTACACATGATTGATCGAATGTAGCCCCACCCCTAAGCATGCTTTCGACATACGATACTACTACGTTATAGGCCATTTCAGACCGAAGCACACATGTACACAGCTGAACAGGATGCGTGACACTGGACCGGTTTACGTATACGCTCCAAACTGAAGATAAAATTATAACTGTGTATCACTACTTTTATGTGACAGAGTAGCGGGACACGGTTAGAATATTGTTTTGGTATCTGTACCGACCTGTTTATCTGCAGGGTTATATATAGTCGCGTCTTTTTTCCTCTGCAGCAGGTCTGCGTAGTAATTTGGGCCTTTTGGCTCTTTTATTGCACCAACATACAGCTGTATGCACCTAAACACATGAACATTCAGAATTTCACATTCGCGATAAATACCACACCATGACAGGTCTGTATTGAAACCAGCCTTCTATTTTATTGTACAACATATGGTGGCTGTAACAGCATGCACCTAACCACACAATTAGGGAGAGCGTTGTTACACCGTAACATGTCTTTATAGGAACTAGACATTATGTTTCGAAAACATGGATATGCCCCGTGGCATACTGGGGCTGTTTCACTAAACTTTGTACAACTAAAATGTTCGTAAGTGCAGATTTAGGATCGTCTGGCAATTTCAATTGATGGATTTACCCAATAATCGTTTACAAGAAAATAGTGTTAATGTAAAATTTACAAAGTTTAGTGAAACAGCCGCCTGGACTCCTGGAGAAACTCTTACAAACTTTATGAGTTTTTGACGTAAATGTACACAGACTGACGGATGTACGGAACGGAACATCAAGGGCAACGTAATATACACCCTTGCTATCGCATAGGGGGCATAACAAACCAACCTTCTATTTTATTGTAGTTATATTCACCACAACACACATGTAGTCCGAACTCACATCCGCGATAAATGTCACACAGGGACACATCTTTATAGAGACCAACAAACTAATTTTCATTGCCTGATTAAATACAGTATGAAGTTACATTACTGGTACTAATTAATGGTCCAACATACCCTGTGTTCATGGGTTACAGTGTACATTTTATGAGACTCGGATCAGACATAAGAGGAATTCCTCGGCAAGCCTCGGAATTCCTACGTGTTTCCTAGACTCACCTTATATCAAAAGATTCTAGCTCTGGTATTTGTTATGCATAACAAACAAACAGTACGTACCAAGTTTATCAGGTTCAGCTTACAGGGATTAGGCATACTTTGGCTTTCTGCGGTTACTGCTTTTTAACTCTTTGCATGCTGGGAAATTTGTGGGCTATAAATATTTCAAAAATATCAGACGACAATATCATGAATATGTCTTGCAATTTCATTAGAATTGCGTCCTCTATTTACAGAGAAATAAAACATATACTCCTAATTCGTTTGGCGGATATTGTCACCGCTAGCATGCAAAGAGTTAATGTATACAAGGTTTCCAGCTCTGATACAAACTCATATGTGACTGTGACTGGAGAAATGGGGCTTGTGACATTTGTGACCGGCGTATCTCCTGATCAAACAGCATGTCCCTGTAGCCTGATAACGATCTATATTGATTGTTAGAAGCCGGGCGGGCGTTTCATTGATGCAATGGGGAACAGTGTAGATCCTGATCAGACTGTGCGGATGCACAGGCTGATCTGGATCTACACTGGTCGCAAAGCCCATAAACCCCATCTATCCAGTGTCAGCCACATATCATACAATTTAGTCACTGTATTTATTTTTTATGTGCAATGATCATACTTTATAATCTGTCGAAAATATTATGTTTTCAGGTGACGCATTTAATTAGTATAAATAATTAAAAAAAATATCATGCCTCATTTGCATATGAAAATGGCCTAATACCACCGCGCGTCACTATCAGTAAAATAAATATTACTAAATGATTATATCTCTACGGCGGGCACTCGTAATGTATGGAACTGGTGGAATAGTGACACAATTATACACTTATTTAATTCCTATAAAGAACATGTTGTGCCTGCTGAGTGGTCATGTACCCAGGGGCGGATCCAACATTTGGGGAAATCTAGATGTCCTGTGTTTTACGGCATTTAAATAAGTTGGTAGGCAGAAAATCGTGGAATAGACAGTAGGACAGTAGTACAGTGTAAGTGACAAGTACTGTGATAAGTATGAGTAACTCACTGTGGTAAAATATTATTTTCGCTTACGAGCAGTGTAGCCCCGGATCAGTCTGCGCAGTCGCGCAGTCTGATCTGGGGCTACACTGTTCGCTGCTGGACAACCATTCATAGTACATATAAATGTTGTTTTGTTTAGATTAATATCAATATAAAAAAAAAAAAAAAGCGAACGAACCCCCTTTTCAGTTTTAACTTTTGGATGCAAATATGACTATTGGTAATGAAAGTACATAATACGTCTCTGCTATTGGATATAGACTGTTTCTATTTCAGGAATACATGTTGAATATGTATGATCGCGATGTCAACTAGTCTAGAATAGGCTTCGCCCTCCAATTTAACTCCAGTCTCTGTGGCTGTTGAGAGATTGTGGCGAAAAATAAGCGCCTGAATTATAGACATACAACAACAGCAACAACAATAATTTGTCTGCATCATGAACAACTCTAAAGATAAAAGCCAACGGAAGTTGGACTTCTACTTTGTACCCGGGTAAATGTTATTTTCATATGTGTACATATTCATCCCCAGCCCAAAAAAAACACATCTACAGCCCCCCACCCCGCTCCCTGGCCAGTTCGGGTCGATTTCCTTGGAGGAGTGTTGAAAGTCATTTTCTACGATTTATCTAAGATTTACAGATATTTTTCTTACGGAAATTCGGTGGTGCGATTGTGGAAATTATAGCTCTAAAATGCATTAGAACGTCGGAAATTGCACATAGAAATCAAAAGTTTTCCGGGGGAGGACCCCCGTACCCCCCGTCTACAAAGAGGGGACACCCCTCTCATGCACTCCCCGTCTCCAGCCTTCGGCTGTCGGCGTCTACCGTTGGTAGACGAACCCCGCTGGAAAATTCCTGGCGACGCCTATGGAGATTATCAGGCTAGTCAAGACGCGGAATTCCCACCGCGCGTCACTATCGGTAAAATAAATACATGTATTACTTTAAGGTTTGATCATGTCCAGCCGTGTGCAAACGTTTGCTGTGGCCCGAGGGAACTGTTTGAACCCCAAGGCCGCAGGCCGCGGGTTCAAACAGTTCCCGAGGGCCACAGCAAACGTTTGCGCACGGCTGGACATGATCAAACGTTATTGTTACATTTCCAACAAAAAACTGATGTAAGTTGAGCATTATATTCAGTATTTTCAGTACTTTTATAAATCGTCCCATTCACGTAGATAATTTTCGGTATGCATATTCCGGGGCCGCGTCATGAACGTCATGAAGTAGTGACGCCATGAAGGCACTTCGGCGTAGTGACGTCATGAAGGCACTTGGTCTACGCGCGGCCCCGGAATGAGCATTGCATAAAGCCATGTGCAAACAGCACGCGCTATTTGTTTGCACATATGTGCAAACAACGGAAACCATGTAACAATAAATGATTAATTCTGTACACACAGGGATGCACTCGACCGGCAGTCAAATGTTGAGACCTAAGTATATACATGAGGTTTGACTTCCGGTCGGCATGGAAGACGCCAGGTATGTTACATTTCAAGTTATTATTCTTACTATGTCAACTTAATTATCTATTTCGTGCCTCTATCTACTCTTTAATATCTGAATGAAGCCTCGACAATAATCATGATGTTGATATACATGTATTGGCTAATGTTTGCAAAAACGACATGTTTTTGTGTCACTTCGACCAGAACTTGAAAACGAAGCGAGGTTGGCTTCTTACGATGTCATTTTCTCCCGATATATTGATACATGTACGCGGATTTTGGTCTGTAATGCAAGGGTCTACCACTTACATCGATGTGATCAAGTCACAGTTCCCTAAAAGGTCTAGAAAGTTGTTTTATATACGTTTTTGGAAAGGCATAAAAGTGACTCGGACCCGGTTGAGTCATTTTCTATATTTGTTTCAAATTCACTGGCCCCGGTTGAGACCTCGTCAAGAATGTTCGGGTGCGAAGATTAAACTAGTCGGAAAAGTGTCCGGTTGAGACAAAATTTGAGTTTTATTACTAAATGAATGGCTTATATTTCCCTTACTTCAATGGTTTTATTTGTTTTATCAGGTATTGTATTGTATTTTAAATTAATGAAAAGTTGGACAGACCATGGGTAATTATTTTCAAAATGGACAGGTCAGATGTACCCAAAATTTAATGGATGCTCAATGTAATAGTGAGTGACTAATCATAAAGATAAAATATTCCTGTAATTACAGAGATCACACGTTCGACCTATCAGAACGAACGAGAGGTAAACAAAAAAGGAAACGAGGCACGGTGTCAAAACCAAATGAACCGGCTAGACGACCACTACCCGTCAGAGAGTTCCATAGGGCACACGAGGGTAAAATTCTGCCACATGTTAGACGCGGTCTGGCGTTGGATCAACTATAGATGATAGTCTATCCTGAGCACTTGCCTGTATCTGTATATACGTATATGCTTGTTTGTTTATCATGTGATACTCTTCAAATATGAAGGACATAGAGCTATATAACTGCTAAACCACCTGTTGATGAGAATATGCCATACAAATTTCCGGTCTGGTCAATGTGTTCGTAATATTTATACAACATTTATTTAGTGCACAACTTTGATATGCAAAAAAAGATGACTTAAATTTAGTTCAATGTTACAAACTATGTATGGTAATGAGATTGAAATAACATGTCGTTGCAGACTTGTGCACTGAATAAATAGTTATAATGGGCCGGTTAAAGTTTTTAGTTTGATCAGTATAAATTTACATGCATTCAATTTGTTCAAATTCAGGTGCTTGTACTTTGAGTCTTTGAATTTGTAAACGGTCTAATTTATATTCATGTTTATAATGCTCCAGGATATGAGATTGTTTCGACATAGTTCTTGGAGATGTGATCGCTACAGTATATGTGTCCAACATCTCGTAAATACAAGACACTGTTTACCATTTGCGGTTTAGTGACACCAAAAACTTTATCACAGCAGCTTGAAATGTAAGAAATTTCACAAAGTCATCTTATAAAATGAAAATAAACAATCACAGTACATGTATCACATTATTCGCATGACATCAGTACAAAAATAAAACAATTTTGTGCAATCATATATGTTGTAATTATCGTTCAGAATCGTCATATAACTGGAAATAAAACTAAAACGAAATCGACATTCTTGTCAATCATCACTTTCTTAGCCCATGTATGGACTCCTATGTACAATCCACATTTATAATAATGCATGTATCTTAAAGTATAACTGCAATATTATTATGCTATTCTGGTTAAATATTGGACATATTTGGTACTCGCTGAATTACTGTAGAAAACGGCATTTGCCATGACAATACAGTTTCGGCCTTTGGTTTCAAATGTTAAATTCTGTTTTATCTATCAATCAGTCAATTTTAAAACTATTGCATTACTACTTTAATGTGTTTATCTTTGGAAAAACATCAACACTGCTCTATTTAAATGAGGTTGTACATAGTGTTACATATATAGCAATACAAGCATAACACAAATTGACACGATATTGGTATTGAAAACTTATTTTGTAAGAGTTACATCTATATTTTGAATGCTTACACGTTTAGTTTTTAATAGCACTATGTCGACACTTGTAATATCACATTACATGTATATGTATTATGAAACGATTATAACAGCACATGACCAACACACAATGATCATATGATAAGTATTTGGACTATCAGTCTATGTAGTGTTTACTACCATATGCATGGTTTCACAACTCCCATATACGGGTGTCTTGGATTGGATAGGAAATATGCCATAGGTGAATTATCTGATGTTATGGTACACAAAATGGAAATTCAAAAACCTTTCGTGTGAATCCTTTCGTGTGAATATGGATTGGCAATCTCCACAGACATATTTAGAGATACTGACCTTCTGCTCGGGACACTTGTGTCGCGCCAACGTGCTCTTGTACGCAAACGCTCTACCACATGTGTGACACACGTCCTTCTTACCAATGTCATGCTTCTTCATGTGGTTTGCATAGTGGGCTTTTTCCACAAACTGTTTGTTACATGTTTGTTACATGTTTCACAGGCATACTTCTCTGTGGCCGTGTGCCTCATCCGGTGGTGCCGTAAGCCACTGTCGGTGCGAAACACCTTCACACAGTCGTCACACAGTAACTGTCTGGGTGCCTCCTCCATTGAGTGGAATGATGTTTCCAATGCCTCTATGTGTTCTCTGAAATAAAGCAAATGGTTTATAGTGATATATTCTACATGTATCATCTAGGATTACTTTTTCAAACCAAATCAAACCAAAATGACAATATATACTGTACATAATCATTAAATAACTTGCCATATACGTTCTAGATCGAGCACTAGTACAATTAATGTGTACATTTCGTCAGAGAGCACGCTTTGCAACGTCACATGCTACGTCATTGACATAGAAATGACGTAGAGTTAACTTAGCTATAATTAAATTGCAGTTCAATGGCATTCTTATCTTGCGACTCAACCGTGCACTTTTTACTGTAAATTGGACCCAAATGGACACTTTTTGACGAGGTCTCAACCGGGGCCAGTGAATTTGAAACAAATATAGAAAATGACTCAACCGGGTCCGAGTGATATTTATGCCTTTCCAAATCGTATATAAAACAACTTTCTAGACCTTTTAGGGAACTGTGACTTGATCACATCGAAGTAAGTGGTAGACCCTTTCATTACAGACCAAAATCCGCGTACATGTATCAATATATCGGGAGAAAATGACATCGTAAGAAGCCAACCTCGCTTCGTTTTCAAGTTCTGGTCGAAGTGACACAAAAACATGTCGTTTTTGCAAACATTAGCCAATATATCAACATCATGCGAATTGTCGAGGCTTCATTAACATATTAAAGAGTAGATAGAGGCACGAAATAGAGAATTAAGTTGACATAGTAAGAATAATAACTTGAAATGTAACATATCTGGCGTCTTCCATGCCGACCGGAAGTCAAACCTCATGTATATACTTAGGTCTCAACATTTGACTGCCGGTCGAGTGCATCCCTGTGGTACAGCGGACACTTGTAATGTGTAGGTCTATGTCCTGGTCTGTTGATGCACATCCCGGAGTCGGATAAACATCTCATAGATAAGTGTTAGTTAAACCCATATGTCGCGGGATTCATTGACTGAATGACGAACAATGCAGACCCTGGATGCGCAGTCTGATTAGGGGCTACACTGACCGTATAAACCATAGTTCAAAAGTCTCCAGTGACATAGGTTTAACCGCATCTGAATATGAAGAAGATACAAAACAAAGCATTATCTTTGGATGAAATATCCGGTTGACAACGCTGGATGCAATGACTTGAAGTGGACAGCGTCAGTTTTCGAACTGAAATAGACATTGAAAAACACATTACGTAGTTATTTGCATGTGCGAGCCGCTAGATGTTCCAGAACACAATTATTTTTCAGTTATATGCGCATGGCAACATATGCTCAAACTCATATCTGGTACGATCTAATATGTCAAAAGCCTCCGATCCATTTTTCAAATTTCTGTAACGAAACGAATATCATACGCATTCGCGTTTGCTGTCACCCGAAGGCGTTCCATCAACAAACAGATGTCAGATTGTTTGCTCGAACTCTCATTCAGCCTGATATTAATCTAAAAAAACAACAACATTTAAATGTACTATGCATGGTTGTCCAGCACAACAGCGAACAGTGTAGCCCCAGATCAGACTGCGCGACTGCACAGACTGATCTGGGGCTACACTGCTCGTAAACGAAAATAATATTTTACTACAGTGAGTTACTCATATGTATGACAGTACTTGCCACTTACACTGTACTACTGTCCTACTGTCTATTCCACGATTTTCTGCCTACCAACTTATTTAAATGCCGTAAAACACAGGACATCTAGATTTCCCCAAATGTTGGATCCGCCCCTGGGTACATGCCCACTCAGCAGGCACCACAGCATGTTCTTTATAGGAATTAAATAAGTGTATAATTGTGTCACTATTCCACCAGTTCCATATATTACGAGTGCCCGCCGTACAGATATAATCATTTAGTAATATTTATTTTACTGATAGTGACACGCGGTGGTATTAGGCCATTTTCATATGCAAATGAGGCATGATATTTTTTTTAATTATTTATACTAATTAAATGCGTCACCTGAACAAATGATATTTCCGACAGATTATAAAGTATGATCATTGCACATAAAAAATAAATACAGAGACTAAATTATAATGTCCGTTAACATTTTAAGGAAATACGGTTATCGCCCCTGATATCGGTGTGCAATTTTACGCCCGATATAAAATGTATAATAATCAATACGCGTGGTAATGGTGAATGAATGTATAGATGTACGTAAGTACTATTTCATCCATAACTAAAAGTTCATATTTCCCAACTTTTCAGTCATTTTTTCAAAGTTTTTCATGTTCTGCTCTTCCTCTCACTCCCCAGTTTGCCCCATGTTAAGTTCCCATATAGGAAAAAACGATTTTTCGGTATAAAATTAATATTTGATGGAATTGCATCAAATGCAAAAATGGGGAGGGTAACTTTTTTGTTATTGATGAAAAAGTACGTATACTTATATATCGTTTAGAATTAATGTGTTTAATGGCCAAAAGTTCTTCGGCAGAAAATGTAGAACAGATAGTAGTCATAATAGGCTCTGCGGTTATGTCTTTTACAGTGGAACATCTCTAAACAGGACACCCTGGCAGGTCTATGGGAGGTCCCCAGGGTGTCCGGTGTAGAGATGTTCCACTGTAATGCAGGTATATTGGAGGTCCCCAGGGTGTCCGGTTTAGAGAGGTTCCACTGTAATGCAGGTATATGGGAGGTCCCCAGGGTGTCCAGTTTAGAGAGGCTCCACTGTAATGCAGGTATATGGGAGGTCCCCAGGGTGTCCGGTTTAGAGATGTTCCACTGTAATGCAGGTATATTGGAGGTCCCCAGGGTGTCCGGTTTAGAGATGTTCCACTGTAATGCAGGTATATTGGAGGTCCCCAGGGTGTCCGGTGTAGAGATGTTCCACTGTAATGCAGGTATATTGGAGGTCCCCAGGGTGTCCGGTTTAGAGAGGTTCCACTGTAATGCAGGTATATGGGAGGTCCCCAGGGTGTCCAGTTTAGAGAGGCTCCACTGTAATGCAGGTATATGGGAGGTCCCCAGGGTGTCCGGTTTAGAGATGTTCCACTGTAATGCAGGTATATTGGAGGTCCCCAGGGTGTCCGGTTTAGAGATGTTCCACTGTAATGCAGGTATATTGGAGTTCCCCAGGGTGTCCGGTTTAGAGATGCTCCACTGTAATTCAGGTATATGGGAGGTCCCCAGGGTGTCCGGTTTAGAGATGCTCCACTGTAATGCAGGTATATGAGCATGCCAATACATGCTTCTGTTAATTTCTAACATGAAGAGTCATTAGCAGTGTATCTAAATTACAGTGAAACCCGTCAAACATATACATATACAAACTGGTTTTTCTAGGTGTTCGGTTTCTCGATGTTACACTGTACATTACAGTGAAACATCTCTAAACCGGACACCTCGGTCCCCACTGTAAATCAGACATTTGATCATTCTGAGCCATAGCTGTGTGCTATGCGAACACGAACACACATTATCACGGAGCCCCGCAGGGGACGTAGAATTCTTTTTTTATTAATTCGTTCCCATGAAATAACAATTCGTTCCCTCAATTTAACAATTCGTTCCCACGAATTAACAATTCGTTCCCTCAATTTAACAATTCTTTCCCACGAAATAGCAATTCGTTTCCACGGGAACGAATTGTTAATTCGTGGGAACGAATTGTTATATCGTGAGAACGAATTGTTCGAGAGAATGATTTGTTAAATTGAGGGAACGAATTGTCATTTCGTGGGAACGAATTGTTAATTCGAGGGAACGAATTGTTATAACGGCTTGGTGTTTAACGGCCTATAAACAGATAAGGTCATATAAGGCCGGGCCAGCGGGTTCTATCCCGGATTTAACCTGCTGCATTGGGGTGTGGGGGGGGGGGGGAATCCCAAAATCAGAACGGAATAAAATATTTACATCGAGAAAATATATATTCAGCCCTGAAATTAGAATAACCTGACCTGGTGCCAGGTCTATACGACACCAACGTCAATTGGCCCCTTCCCCCAAAAGTAATAGGACTAGGAATAAAAGGGGTATACCTAGATTTAACCCTCATACAAGAATGCTAAAGACGTACCTGAGAGTCAAACCAGGTCTCCGTTGTGGATTCCGGTAAGTCCCGATTGTTAAATTACCCATCGTATGCTCCCACCTGCCACCCACCCAGGTCTGATTGTACACTTGTGTATACATAGATACAATAATTCACCTCTGATATGTTATCTACGGCTACAATTTCACCCATTCAAAACAATGTGAGCAGCCAAAGTGCACACCCAAAACCTGTTGTATGTAGGTCAAAATTTAATAAACTGTATATATTTACACACTTGAACAAATAATCTTTGATGCAGAACTAGTAAATTGCCAAACAAAATAATAGAACAGGGAAATCATTTTCCCATGGAAGCCATCATTTATCTTGTTGTTGTTCAACATTCAACATAACGAATACTTTCAAATTTACAAGATATACATGTAAATGTCAGATAAACACATTGACACGGTAAAATAAACAATTTCTGCATGTGTATGTTCTATTAATAATTGATTGATACAATTTTGACAGTTTTATATCGCTAACATATCAAACCGATTGCAAAAATCATTTTTCCATGTGTTACATTAAAGAGATGAGGTTAAATTGCTACCCTTGTGAGAGGTATGGAGCAGGGTAGCAATATTGTTTCTCGTGTCTACACTGTCCGGCATTAGACTAGTCAGTTATCCATGGTGAGGTTTGCGAACAAATTAGATCTCAAGTTCGCATGATCAGGGACTACACTAATCACAACTGGTGTACTGTCCGTGTAACGAAAACTGCCCGACTTTTACGGATATATCCACAATGGAAAAACAAGAAATTTTCGATAATATTAAACTTGAGCAAAATTTAAGAAAGAGCCTTTGTATTTCGTGAATTCTGGTCCAATATTGCTTTTATTGAGAGAAAACAAAATATGCCCCCCCCCATGTTAATCCCCATATATACCTTCACAGAGTGAATGGGGATTTAACAAGGGGGTGGGGGATCTAATTTCAGAAATAGCTGACCGATTTGCAAAATTTAACGTTTGTTTTCTTAGATCATTTCCAAGCAATCTAAACAGGATTCAGAGTCAATTTCCAAATTGGTTCGTTTTCTTTGACTTCACCCTCAGCTCCTTTCTCCCCATGTTTTCCCATAGAGAATTAATTTTCGTAATAAAATCAATATTGAAAAGTAATATTATTTAGAAAGAAAGAAGTTTTTCCCTTGTTTATATAGCCGTAAAATTAGGACAGGTTTCGTGAAACAGACAGTAATGTATATTTCGCCAGTTGCATGTTGACAATTGATCGAGAAAGTATGCGCGGCTGGACAAATCCTCCTTTTTTGACCGGCGTAAACCCAGAGTAGACAATGTGATGAGGTCTACACTATTAGCCATATGTTCAGCAAAACATATACACCGTCATGTCTTTAACACATTTATCCAATCTTCTCAGAGTGTTGTCAGCGGATTTGGAGCTAGACTCGCCACACATGTAATAAACACCATCTTGTCAGTCACTGTCTCAAATGTACGGAGCCCCGCAGGGGAAGTAGAATTATTTCGTTTCATTAATTCGTTCCCACGAAATAAAAATTCTTTCCCTCAATTTAACAATTCGTTCCCACTAAATAACAATTCGTTCCCACGGGAACGAAATGTTAATTCGTGGGAACGAATGGTTATATCGTGGGAACGAATTGTTAATATGAGGGAACGAATTGTTAATTCGAGGGAACTAATTGTTATATCGTGGGAACGAATTGTTAATTCGAGGGAACGAATTGTTATATCGTGGGAACGAATTCTTAATTCGAGGGAACGAATTGTCGAATTGTTAAATTGAGGGAACGAATTGTTAATTCGAGGGAACGAGGGAACGAATTGTTAGTTCATGGTAACGAATTAATAAATAAAAAATCCATGTCCCCTGTGGGGCTCCGTACACATGTAACAAGCGCCATCTTGTCAGTCACTGTCACAAATGCATAGCGTACCATTGCGAACACTCTAAATTTGCCGATTATGTTGAAACAGAGACATGGATGTTTTTGCAAGAAGAAAATAAATAAATAGTTTATATTTTATGCGAAAATACATACTTTATGTTGAGACTGCATTTTGTGTATGTTGACGAGTTAATTCAAGGGAAAATCGCAATGTAGGCAACACTTGTTTGGCGAAGGAATAAAATTAAAACAAGTGATTTATTATATGCAATACTCGAATTCGGGTCTTTTTTCTGCTGATTTTGCATTTTCGGTAGTTGTGTTATAGTGACAAACATGGGATTTCAATCTGCATTGATTTGTTCTTTGATCTTTATCGGTAAGTATACTACAATTTAATGACCAATTAAATAAAAACCTATTTTATTATTGTTATTATTATTTTTTATTATTTATTATTTATATAATTTATTTGCTATATCTAATTTACACTTTCCTTTTGCTAATAATTTTAGTGGCAAAACAATAATTTTGAAACAACAAATTTGCCTCTTCTGTGACTAAATTGTGACTAAAATGTTCGTAAGTGAACATTTAGGATCGTCTGGAAATTTCAATTGATGGATTTACATTTATTGAGCATAGGCTGCATATGCAACCTATGCTCAATAGATGTAAACCCAATACTTGTTTACAAGAAAACAGTGTCAATGTGAAATATACAGACTATCAAATGTTTGCACGAAGTTTAGTGAAACGGCCCCCAGTGTATGCTGTAATTAAACTGCGCTGATGCACACACTGTTTGCGACTACGCTGATCACACAGGGTAACATTACACTACAAAGTCAAGACATCCATGAGTAGTGTCGAACATGACTTTTCTATTACCCTACCCACTTGGTCTTGTACTGTACGAAACCAAGTGGGTGGGGTAATGAATTTTGTTGTAATGGGAATTTTTGTGTGTCACATGTCCGAGTCTTCCACCTGTGTACATATACAGTGAAACCTCTCTAAACCGGACACCCTTGAAGATGAGATGAGGGTGTCCGGCTTAGAGATGTTTCACTGGGAGATCCCCAAGGTGACCGGCTTAGAGAGGTTTCACTAGGAGATCCCCCGGGTGTCCGGCTTAAAGATGTTTCACTGGGAGATCCCTAGGGTGTCCGGCTTAGAGAGATTTGGCTGTAAATCAGGCATTAGATCATTCTGAGTCATAGTTGTGTGCTATTCGATAACGAACAGGCATTATAACCTGAGATGAATGAGCAAGAAACTCATCAAAAATAAGATCACAGGTGTCCGGTATATCGAGGTTCCACTGTACACAGAGACTACCAGTCTAGTGTCTGTTGATATCACATTTATCAGGCAAGGCTGGGGCATGCTTAGGAATTCCGAGGCTCGGAAGCGGTAGGAATTCCGAGGTTCGGAAGTGGTAGAAATTACTGGGCAAGCCAGATGATCCTGATATCAACAGACACTAGCCTCGTATTCTATTTATCGGGTAACGTTTTATGCCAGCCGATGGTAAAATAAAAATAGTTTTCGTTGAAATGAACGCGGACTTGTTTTCGTTGCGTTTTTTTTTATCACAGTTCGGACAAATTCTAGATGCTTCTAGTCTGTAGCGTAGACTCCATGTATTTTCTCATCATGTGCTTATTTACTATGTCAATGTACTATTTCATTATTCTTCCATTAACTTGATACACACAAACAATGTGGAGGAAATAATATGTACTCGACCCGTGCGTTGTTCGACTTGTCGAAATTCACGTATCAGTGCCACATTTAGCTGTATGATGACACTTGTTTTGCGTAAGTAGATACAGCGGAACCTCTCTAAACCGGACACCCTGGGGATATCCGGTTTAGATGGGTTCCACTGTGAAACTTGCATATAGCTACTTGCATATAGCACCCGCGTAGGTGCTTTGCGATCATGAACATACATTATCCACGGAGATAAATGGCAACGAAGCATAGAAAAATTAAGCACAGCTTATTTGTCTCTATGTCCGGTTTACAGGGGGTTCGACTGTATTGATATGCACGTCTCTTCATACAGCTAAATCTGGAACTGATATGGGAATTTCGATGTGTCAAACAACGCATGCGTCGAATACATATACATGTATGTTGCTAGCTACAATAATTCGCCTCTGATATGTTATCTACGGCAACAATTTAACCCATTCAACCCAAGTGCATACCCAAACCTGTTGTATGTAGGTCCAAATTTCGTACAACTGTATATTTTATACATCTAGTAAATTGCCAAAAATAATAGAACAGGGAAATCATTTTCCCATGAAAGCCATCCTTTTTATTGTTGTTGTTCAACATTCAACATAACGAAATGAAGCTTTCAAATTTACAAGATATACATGTAAATGTCAGATAAACACATTGACACTGTAACATAACCAATTTCTGCATGTATATGTTCTTTATCAATACTGTATTGATACAGTTTTGATAGTTTCATATCGCTAACATATCAAACACGCCAGATAACCGATTGCAAAAATCACTCTTCCATATGTTACATTAAAGAGATGCGGTTAAATTGCTACCCTCGCGAGACGTATGGAGCTGGGTAACAATTTTGTTTCTAGTATGTTGCTTGTTAGAAGCTATCATGACGGGTGTTTCTCTGGCGGCATTGCGAACAGTGCAGGACCTGATGAGATTGTGTGGATGCACAGGCTAATCTGGATGTTCACTGGTTGCAAAACCGATAAGCCCAATTTCTCCAGTCACACGCACATATGGGAATTCCGATGTCTTGAACAATGCATGTGTCGAATACATATTACCCCCGCACGCACGCACGCACGCACGCACGCACGCACGCACACACGCACACACGCACACACACCCATTGGTCGAGCAATCGGGATTCGACTACATGTATACAGTGGAATCCTCTAAACCGGACACTCAGGCAAATATGTATGTTTAACTTAGATGTGTTTCGCTGGATGTATCTCTGATTACAATGTTTGTACATGCTTGCAAAACACTATACTGTGTCAAGAAGTGTTAACATGTCTGATTTACAGTGGAACATCTCTAGGGTGTCCGGTTTGGAGAGCTTCCACTGTACTATACTATATACTATTATATAATTCGCTAAGCAAATCCGTGGGTACGACAGAGCGATGCTACCACAACTACACAGCCTCCGTCAACAACTCCCTCGGGTGAGTACCGCAGAAAAAACACATTAAAGACAGTAGTACGAGATCTTCAAGAAAAAAAAGTCCCTACTGTCTGTTACACGTTTTGCTGTCGACGAACATTTGGCTATTAAACACATCAAATCTAAAAACAATATTGTCACGGTACCTAACTCACTATGGGGGGAAGATGTGTATTCGTGCCCGGCTAGCTCAGTCGGTTAGAGCGATGGTAGGTAAACCAGAGGTCCCGGGTTCGAGCCTCGGGGTCGGATATACATCTTTCTCGTCATGTGACATTTGGCGCCCAATGAGGGACCGTGAATGATATATACTGCCCAAATTGTACCAAAAAATATGGTATTCAGATACGAATTAAATATAGAATTCGGGGACGAATTTCAATTTGGCGGGGAAGTATGTCACGGTACGTAACTCACTATGGGGAGAAGATGTGTATTCGTGCCCGGCTAGCTCAGTCGGTTACAGCGATGGTAGGTAAACCAGAGTTCCCGGGTTCGAGTCTCGGGTCGGATATGTAACTTTCTCGCCCTGTGGCAATATGTTTAAGTTAGATCACGGTTCGTCCGCATGTACGAGGAGATAATAACAAGCTTTATCGAGCGGATTATTGCTCCTACATTCGGACAAACGTGATGTAGCTTATTTATCACATCCTCATGCACATACATTGCACACGAGCTGTACTGTCACATTTTCAGTATTAAACAAAAGGTCACCCTCCCCAATTTGTTTGATTCTATCGCGAAAAAACATTTATCTAACCAGGTTTCGAGGCCATGTTCCAAAATGTTTTCGTTTTTCGACATTTCTTCCCACTCTTCATCTCCATTTTGCGTTTTTTTAGCAATAAAATCAATAGTTCATCCAATAAAAAAACATTGGGAAGGGTGACCGTTTTGTTATTGATGAAAAAGTACTTACAGTTTAATATTTTCTAGATTTAACGTGCTTAATAGCCAAAAGTTCGTCGGCAGCAAAACGTGGAACAGACAGTAATTTATTTATTTCTTCTTGAAAATATATATTGTTACCACTCACCACGATTCAAATGATTGGTAATAACATATATTTTTATGGAGAAATAAACAAAAGAATAAGATTTTTCAACAACAAAAATATGCCGAGATATCAATACACACGCCGCCAGGAAGTTCGATGACATTAATTATTTATTAACATTTATTAAAGGTACATGCCTACTCAGTAGGCACAAAATGATCTTTATATCAGAGACACCACCTGATACATTTTCTGGCAAAATAAACATTCAATCACCATTACCCCCACGTATTGATTGGCATTATTATACATTTTATATCAGACGTAACTTTTTACACTGATATCAGGGGCGATAACCGTGTTTCCATAAAATGTTAAGGGACATTAATATTTATACTCTGTATTTATTTTTTGCAATTATCATTTTACTTAGTATAAATACTTAAAAAATACCATGCCTCATTTGCATGTGAAAATAGCCTGATACCAACGCGCGTCACTATCAGTCAAATAAATATAACTAAATGATTATACCTAGCGGCCACTCGTAATCTTTAAAACTGGTGGAATAGTGACACATTTATACACTTATTTAATTCATATAAAGAACATTGTGTGCCTACTGAGTGGGCATGTACCTTTAATAAGAGCATGCCCTCTCAGTAGGCACAAACTGTTATTTATAGTAAATTAAATAAGTGACTCGCGGTGGTATCAGGCTATTTTCATATGCAAATAAGGCATGATGTGTTTTAATTATTTATAAGTGCGTCCCCTGAAAAAAATAATGTTTTCCACAGGTTATAAAGTATGATCATTGCACATCACAAACTAAATACAGAGAATAAATAGTAATGTCAGTTAACATTTTAAGGAAACACGGTTATCGCCCCTGATATCAGGTTGGACATTTACGTCTGATATAAAATATATAAGAATGCCAATCAATACGTGGGTTAATGGGGAATGGATGTTTATTTTACCAGAAAATGTATCAGATGATGTCTCGGATATAAAGGACAATATGTGCCTACTGAGTGGGTATGTACCTTTAATATCCAACTATGTAGAAGTTAATATTAACACTATGAGAGAATTATGTCCATATACAGGTTTAGCGTCCACCCGTCCAGTTTACAGTCGCCTCAAACAATCAATGATCACACGTTGGAAGTGTATGAACATGTAATATATATTGTTTTTGATATGCGAGTACCAATAATGCAATACGGGAACAGGTACCCATGAACTCTACTACTATTGCACTAACACAGCACTATCGTGATTTTACATTTTGGTGTGTAATCACAGTTAAGCGCCCACAATACACTGAACCCAGCACTATTTTGATTTTACATTGTTCGTCTCTAATTTGCAGTTAAGGACCTACACTACACTGAACCCAGCACTATTTTCATTTTACATTTGTTCGAGTCTAATTACAGCTTAGCGCTGTGATTAGATACGAAACATGTAAAAACAAAATAGTACTTTCGCTTTGATTAGTCAGGACAAATGTAAAAACAAAATAGTACTTTCACTGTGATTAGTCAGGACAAATGTAAAAACAAAATAATATTTTCACTGTGATTAGTCAGGAAAAATGTAAAAACAAAATAGTGTTTTAACCCTTTGAACACGAAAGCCCGCTATATCGGTTTATGCAAACAGGCAGATCCAGATGAGCCGGCTCGTAACGAGCCTTCTCATCAGGATCTCCACTGTTTGTTAACAATTTTAAACGTCGTACAGATTACCCTTTTAGAAGAATGGGATAATTTGAATGAACACAATTAATGAAATAGCGTGAAACATTGGCATGGAACATCCTATTAAGTTACTTGGTGTTGAAAGGGTTAATACTGTTAACCCTTTGAACCCGAAAGCCCGCTATATGCAAACAGTGCAGATCCAGATGAGCCGGCTCGTAACGAGCCGTCTCATCAGGTCTGCACTGTTTGAAAGTAATTTTCATATTTTTGAGAACAACAAATACCCCCTTTGTATAAATGGAATAGTCTGAAAATCATTTTGCGATGGCTGGATTGGTTGCAAAATTAACATATCGCAGCCCATTCAGTTACTTAGGGGTGAAAGGGTTAATGTGATTAGACACGAACAATGTAAAATAAAAATAGTGATAGGTTCATTGTAGTGTAGGTTCGATTTCATCTGCATTTGCTCCCTTAGTATATATATATGTATGTCACAGGGCTCGAAAACTGTGCACCGGTGCATGCACCGTGACATGTATATCCAAAATATAATCTAATAATGAAAACATTTAATTGGATTTTTTCCTGTTTTCTACTGTAAGGGCACACAACACCATTTGGCGCAATAACGTCCACAACAACACACGTACCAACTTCCCTGACAACAACTCCATTTGCAACGTTCCTGACAACAACACCATTGGCAACGTTCGTGACAGCAGCACCATTGGCAATGTTCGTGACAACAACACCATCGGCAACGTTCGTGACAACAACACCATCGGCAACGTTCGTGACAACGACACCCGTGGCAACGTCTGTGACACCATCAACCGTGCTAAGTTCCATGGCAACAACACCAGCGTCCGTGACAACACCAGCTGCTTTTCATTGTTCAGGTATGTATGTAGTTAGTTACATGACCAATCCCCCGCGAACCTCTATAGACCGAACACAGAGGAAGATTAGTTATGCTTATTTTCGTTGCTAGTTACCTTCAATGATAATATACGTTCATAACCGCAAAGCAACAACGCCTGTCCTGAAGTGGTCATCCGTCTGTTTTACAGTGGAACCTCTCTAAACCGGACACCCTGGGGACCTCCCAGGGTGGCCGGTTTATAGAGGTTCCACTGTACATCGATTGGCATGTATTGCGGTACGTGAACTGTTGTAACGATCTTGTGAAGCCACCTGTAGCCTATTTCACCAAAATTGCAACGTATACTTATCTATCAAAGTATACTTTGAGGGAGAAATTTTCAATTTAAGGATAAGTTTATTACGTTTTTATTATACTGAATTTTTACATTATCTCAGCCAAAATTCAGTATAATAATTCTGCATACTTTTATTCATCAACTATATGCAGTCGATAGCAATAGCTCGTATAGTGCATTTGTTCTAAATTGACCTAATTCTCAGAGTCCTGAGTCGGCACTCGTGCCCAGCCTATCGGACAGCGTCCCAAGGTGACCCAGTCATGGGTTTGACCCCTCAAACCAGCCAAATTGAGTGCATATCGTTTAGCGAGCACTTTGTACACTGTCAGCCATCCCCAACAGACGACCTTATTAACTAAGCTACCATCATGAAGCATATACAATGATAAATTATACATAATTATTATTCATATTGTAAGCACACGCTAATTTGATTAAGATTGTATTGCACGGTGGCCATTTTTATTGTTTTATCTTGAAAAGAAAATATTTTAATAGAACATGATTTTCAATAGATATTAGATCTATAAAACAAAACCAGAAAACAGTATCTTTCAGTTTACCTGAATTGTACATAGACTAGTTGTGCACATCATTCTATTTGGCGGCCATTTGGATACAATTGTTTATACATTTACTACATGTACACTATCTAGTTTCGAAAGTGTTGTTATATTGTAGAGCATTATAGATGCAATAAACACATATTAGCAGTAAGGTAAAACAATGAAATAAACTTAGTTATGGCGGCCATTTTGAACTTGCTGCACGTGTTCATTATTGTGTAGAAGAATATTGATAATGTAAATTATTGAGGGTAAAACAAAAATACATGGAAACATAGTGCCGAGTGCCGTTACATGCTATGTGTTCACCATTTTGGCGGCCATCTTGGAAAACAGCTTTTTTCACTTGACCTATATGTCTAAAAATTGGCACCCCTCCAGAGTGTTTCACAACGACCTAAACCACAACTACTCAGATTTTGCTGCTTTAGTCCAGCAGGTCACAATTTTTGCCAAAATCCAGGTTAACAGACTCGACTAGATATGTCCAGTGGTCCCTTCCAATTGAGTTCTAGATTGAACCTAGCTACAATAATTCGATATGTTACACGGTGCATGATCACGTGGTTATAACAACAACAACATCAGTAGCTGAAAGTGTTGAAATCTTGCCCACTCCAAAGTAAGTATTATTTCATTTTTTTTTTAATATTAAACATATTTTGAGGAAATATGGCGCAGCGAACGCGTCTTCATGAGCTGCATTTGGTCATCCAGGGAGTTCGGCACAGACGTATGTCGTTTTTGCGAAGAATCAATCGATTCTTCGCAAAAACGACAGAAGATTGTGCGAAAATACAGAGACCACCAAAATGCAGCTTAACAAGACGCGTTTGATGCGCCATATTTCATCAAAATCCGTTACGTAATAAGGACAATATAAAAGAATACGTACTTTGAATCAGATGGATTCTGGAAAGTTCAGTACTTGTTCGTGTTGTTAGTACCACGTGATCATACACCTTGTGTTATCTACGCGAGAGGTATGGAGCGGGGTAGCAATTTTGTTTCAATATTGAACCATGCATTCAGGACTGACTTCATAGAACACCATCCTTTGTTTCAATATTGAACCATGCATTCAGGACTGACTTCATAGAACACCATCCTTTGTTTCAATATTGAACCATGCATTCAGGACTGACTTCATAGAACACCATCCTTTGTTTCAATATTGAACCATGCATTCAGGACTGACTTCATAGAACACCATCCTTTGTTTCAATATTGAACCATGCATTCAGGACTGACTTCATAGAACACCATCCTTTGTTTCAAAGAAAACAACTTCGTAAATGTGATTGAATATTTCTATAAAATGTTTTTGACCCCGTTATTTTGAGTGTATACTATACTGTGCATATTCATACGCAGTGATTAGGTCGTATTGACAGGATATCACAAATATTTCACGGCACCGTGTTTCACGGCACATACGCACTGTGTTGACGGGATAAAGAAATAACATAGTGTAATATGTTTAAAAAAAATCTTTACAACGTCATATCCGTTATATGTAGCCCAAGTGGACCAAGTCTGCTTTCGGGCGATAAATGTGCCCATTTTTTAAAACACAGAAATCTCTACACATGCTATCGGGAGTGCATAGTAATATATGCCATCTTATATGTACACAGCGTGTGTACCATGTATACTGTATTGAGTGCAATAAGGAATATTGATGTTGTATGGACTTGTGCTGCTATCATAGACGTGTTGCAAGCAGACTATAAGTGTTAGGTTGTCATACCTGTAATTCTAAAATTAGGTGCGACAGTGACCTGATGATTTACGTAACATGGCCATTGTAGATTTTGGAAATGACAAATGTATAACCAATTTATCAATCATGGTGCATGAGATAGTTGATAGCACGTTGAAATGCTTATCATTGCAGTATGTTGCACCAAATTGTATTAGTTTATCTGTCAGATGTCTTGCTGTATGTGTCAAACGCTGCAAGAGGTGAAACTGAAAGATGTAAATACTAAGATGGTCAAGATGAAAACCCCATTCGCCGTATAGGATACATAACAGGAACAAGAGAGTGTTCACATATAAGTAATACATATATCCCATTACAAAGCAATTATCTTTAAATTAATCGATGATCAGGTATAGAACGGGTCCTTAAAGGTGCATGCCCTCAAAATGTTCTTAAAAGGAATTAACTACATTTAAGAGTAAAATTGTGTCACTATTCCACCAGTTCTAAAACTTACGAGTGCCCGCTATACAGATATAATCATTTAGTTATATTTATATTTTCAATTGCAATTGAGGCATGGTATTTTTTAATTATTTATTGTAATTATGATCATTGCACATCAAACAATACAGATACTAGTAATGTCCGTTAACATTTTAAGGAAACACGGTTATCGCCCTTGATATCAGTGTGTGTGGAAATTTACGTCCGATATAAACTGTATATTAATGCCAATCAATACGTGGGGTAATGGTGAATTTATGTTTAGTTTGCCAGAAAATGTCTCAGATGATGAACATTGTGTGCTTACTGAGTGGTCGTGTACCTTTAATTCGTTGCCTACATTTCAGTGCATGGTTGTACGAACAACGGAACATGTATACCGAGTGGAAGTTGCCTCTGTCCGATGTGGTTGACTGGTCAGCGATGCACGGAATACGTCGCCTGTCCACTCAGATACTGTGTCATAGACCATGTAGACGGGGGAAATTGCACCGTGGAGGATGGACGACCAGTCTGTCATTGCAACGGCGGGTTCTCCGGTGAGTTCCGTTTTCTCTAGCAGATATCATTTAAGAAATAACACCATGCTGTTGCGTTCACTTTAGTACGAAAAAGGACTCCACGCGTTTTAAACATACCAAATGTATTTCGTACTACATTAAACACAACAGCCCATTGTTGTATTAAGGAACACAATAATTCCGCCACGGAAGCGGCGTCACGCCTGCAGAGACAACCAAACAGTTTCTTCAACCTTGACCTTTTTCGTATTTTAAGCATGCACTTCTCTGACGGTTTTTGTGATGCTTACTTTAAGTGATGCCAATGATCTTGTTACGGTGGGACAAACAGTTTCGCCACCGTCAAAAAGAAACATCGTGTAAACGAGGTTTGTTACACAGGAAGCGCAATGCAACGTTACTTACACTATTTAAAGGTGCATGCCCACTCAGTAGGCCCAAACTGTTCTTTCTGGGAATTAAATAAATGTATTATTGTGTCACTATTCCATGAGTTCTACAAATTACGAGTGCCCGCTATACAGATATAATAATTTAGTAATATTTATTTTACTGATAGTGACGCGTGGTGGTATCAGGTTATTTTCATATGCAAATGAGGCATGCTACTTTTTAATTAAATGCGTCATTTGAAAAAATGATATTTTCAACAGATTATAAACTGAAGTATGATCATTACATATCAAAAAATAAATATAGAGAATAAATAGTAATGTCCGGTAACATTTGACGGAAACACGGTTATCGCCCCTGATGCCAGTGTGGAATTTTACGTCTGATATAAAATGTATAAAGTAGTATAGAGGGAGTCAAAATGATACCACCTAACGGTGGCATCATTTCTCCACCCTCTATACTACTCACCACCACCCCCCGAAAAATCAAAAATTGGTTAACCAGAAAATGTCTCAGATGATGCCTCTGATATAAAGAACAGTTTGTGCCTACTAACGGGCAACTAAGTGGGCATGTACCTTTAATACATCTTTTTAAAAGAAAAACATTTGGCTATTAAACACATTCAATCTAAAATAATATTTAAGCGCAAGTACTTTTTCGTGAATAACAAAAAATCATCATCACCAAAAACCAAAAAATATAATTTGATGAAATTCCATCAAATATTGAGTTTATTGTGGAAAGACTATTTTTCTATGGCAATTTAACATGGGACACAAAGGAGGCGGGGAGTGACGGTGAGGGTCGAAAAAATATATTGGAAATTGACTCTGAAACATGGCTAGATAGTTTGGAAATTATGTAATTAAGAAACCAAAAGTTAGATTTTGACAATCGGTCCACAACTGCCTACGTTCTTTTAAAAAAAAAATCTGTTTTTAGCCCCAATGTTAAATGTTCTTTGCAAAATAGTTCTTTTCGCAATAAAAACAACATTTGATGGAATTTCATCAGATAAAAAATATGGGAAGGGTGACTTTTTTATTGATGAAAAAGTACTTACATTTACATATTATTTAGATTTAATGTCTATAATGACCAAAAGCTCGTCGGCAGCAAAACGTGGAACAGACAGTACATTGTACATGTAGGTCTCCATCAGTCCGAAATTACAAAATATACAATGAAGTCTTTAATGTACAAGTATACGGATTAAATGCTAATGAGTAGTATTCCCCCAGATTTCAAATTCAATGTATGTATTCAATGTATTTTACAAATATAATATTGATTTTCTTCCTTATTAAATAGGGAACAAATGATAAAAACATAAAACACATTTAAAAATTAACTTATTTCTTCAGCTCAACTAAGTAAATGTTCAACTTTATTACAGTATTTTCACTACTCAATTTGAAAATCAATGCGTATTTTACCATTGCTGTAAGTATTTTGTACTACCACTTTTGATAATCATTGTGTATTCGGCTAAAATAAGTGCGTAAAATACGCCAATACGCACCTAATCTGGAGGTCTGCTTTGATACGTATGCATGTATAAAATGTGTGTACAAGTAGACAGTCAAAATTAAGTTGTTCCTTCCGGTACTCATAAATACAATTTCACTTACATAAACCGGGATCAATATACTGCATATAGCAACCTACTTAAAACATATAACTACCGAGTACATGTATAACGAAAGTGATAACTGCTCAGGGGCGCCGGAAGATTGGTCCGGCGAATATACTGGGTGCACTCGCTACCCACCCAAAGTGTATATTGTTACCCCTCAGTTGAACCGTCTCGCCGAGACGGTTCAACTGAGTGGTAACAACATACACTTTTGATAAGAAATTAGATTTGTTTTGGTAAATTTTTGTAATACATGTGTAATACATACATATATGTATATGTGGTATTTCTTTGTTTTTGTTTAGATACATCTACATGCATACAGGTGGTCTGGATCTATGCTGGATACAACATTCTGACATACGATTTTTTTTTATTTTCTTAGGGCGTGTGACCACGTCTTGCGCCCGGGATCTAGCGTTTTGACTGGTTGAGTCTGAGCTGTGCTTAGATTATGCTTGTCGGCCGGCTGGTTTTCACTTCCAGGTGGTGGTTGCATGATCAGATAACTTTTGTAATCAAGGGGCCAAATATAGTTGTGTCTTTATATATACTATCGGAAGAAGAGAAACAAAATTGTGAAGGCAAGTTATCTGAATATGAATGTAAGAATTGCATAAAGGAAATGAAAAATAACAAAAGTCCAGGTTCAGATGGTATTACGGTTGAATGATATCAAAGAGTATTTTATAAATTCCATGAATTATTCATTAGAGAACGGAATTACAAAAACAGGGAGTAATAACATTAATACCAAAATAAAGACAGTGGTTTATCCATTCTTACAAACTGGAGACCGATATCCCTTCTTAATGTCGATTATAAAATTGCTATAAAAGCTATTGCAAACCGGCTGAAAAAAGTACTACCATCAAAAATAGATCATTCACAAACTGGATTAATTAAGGGGAGATACATTGGAGAAAACATCTGAAAATTATGCGAATCGGTAGACTTTTTGAATGAAAGTAATTCTCTGGATTTATTATTCTTTGCAGATTTTGAAAAAGCCTTTGATACAGTTGAACACTAATACCTTCTAAAGGTCATGCAATATCTTAATTTCGGCAACGACATTATTAAATGGATTAAACTTTTTTATTCAGATGCAAAAAATTGCGTTACAAATAACGGTTACTTATCAGATTGTTTCTCAATAAACCGAGGTGTCCGTCAAGGATGTCCATTATCACCATACCTATTCATAATTGCAATAGAATTATTATCAAAAGCAATAGACAATGAAAAAGATATAAATGGGGTAAAATTAGTAACATAGAACTTAAAAAGATAATGTTTGCTGATGATGCTACATTTATATTAGATGGTGCACGGAAATCATTCGAAACATTAATATACCTTATAGATGAATTCAGTAACATTTCGGGCCTCAAACTCAATACAAAAAAGTCTACAGTACTTCGGGTGGGTTCCCTAAAAAATACAACACTAATTTTTTGCCCTGCAAAGAATTGTATATGGACATCAACAAGCGCAAAGACATTAGGCATTACTTTTTCAAATGATAATAAAAATATGCACGAACTAAACCTTACTCCGAAGATAAAAGAGTTCATCAAAAGTCTTGAGACATGGACAAAAAGAAAACTAAGTTTAATAGGTAAAATTACTGTGATCAAAACATTTGCTCTTCCGAAACTGATATATATATATCCATTAACAGTCTTACCTGACCCACCAGACAGCATAATTAAAACAATTAAAAATAAATTGTTTGATTTTCTCTGGGATGGCAAACCCGATAAAATAAAGCGGAACACAATAATTCAAACATATCAACACGGGGGTTTAAAGATGGTCGATATAGACAGTTTTATAAAAGCGATAAAAGCATCATGGGTAAAACGAATATGTGATGATAAAAACCATGGCCAGTGGAAACTGCTATACACACACAAACTTGAACCATTTGGTGGGAAACTACTTTTCGAATGCAATATAAAACCACAAGATATAAAACACTTATGTAAAGAACATACTTTCCTATTCAATGTTTTGGCATCATGGGCTAACATCAATTTCTCAGAAAAAAACGAAAGTATATCAAACGAAATTATATGGAATAATTATAATATAAAGTATCAAAACAAAACAATATACATCAAATCTTGGCACGAAAGGGGTATTACATTTATAAAACAGTTATATGATTATAGAGTAAACAGATTTATCGGTTTTAATGATTTTGCGGAAATGTATAATATAATAAAGGCAGATGATTTTATTAAATACCAAGGTTTATTAAATAATATTAATCTGCAATGGAAAGAAAAAATAAAAACAGAAAACATAAATACCGTACAAACTCTGAAACCTATTTTACAAAATGTACAGACAAGCAATGGAGTAAATAAACTTCTATACACTATACAAACAAATAAAAAAAACATGGAATCAATACAATCAGAGCAGAAATGGACAAATGAATTTCCCGATTTTAATTTCGAATGGAAAAAGATATACACAACTTTTATGCAATTTACAATAGATACAACAATACGGAATTTTCAGTATAAATATTTAATGTTTAAATCGCTAAACAATTTAATTTCATTATCATACTTGTAAAATATTTCTTGATTAAATGTAAATATGAAAAATAAGAATTGTCATTTAACTTGTTCATGCAATATTTGAAAAGACGAATCAATATTGAAAAAGAAATAGCCACAATTAAAGACAAGCTAGATCTACACATAATAAAATGGGGGTAATTTCAACTTTTGACACCCACGAAAGAATTATTAATAAAATAAAAAGACGATCAATATGTACCAAGCGTAGCAAAGTTAATTACATGCTTATTAACACTATATGTCAACTATATTATATTATTGACATAAACGTGATAAATCACATGTATTACGAATTACGAGAACAGAAGGAAGACATCTTTATATTTTTTTCTCTTTCCTATAACTCTCTTCTTAAAAAACTCTTCTTAAATAAGCTCTCTTTCTAAATACATTATATTATGCTCTTTTCTAGTAACATGTCATGTGATTTCAACTATGTTTTGTTGTACAATAGGTACATGATACATGATGTATTTAAAAATTAAAAATAAACCATTTAGTAAAAAATAAAAAAAAAAGTGAGAAAATTGCAGAACAATATTTACATTCCGTTTTTTTTTTATACATGACTTACAAATATGTTAAAAGTATTGATGCGGCAGTCGCCGGACCTGTTCCGAAGCCCATGCCGCTGCAGCAGCCAATCAACATTTATCATTCCCCCTGCTTTCTAAACCAATCGCTGGCCAGTATCGCGTTCCACCTGTTTCGCATATTGCAAGATTTAACCCTTTCAACACCACAGGCTTGTATAGTGGTATTGGCAAATCGTGTAGATACAGATGAGAATGTTCGTCTCATCAGGATCTGCAATTTCTGCAAGTAATTTACCTATTTTGGAGCACAAAATAACCCATTTTCATAAATGGACTAGTCTGAAAATATTTTTGTGACGATTGGATTGGTGGCAAAAGTAACATATCAAAATCCATTCCAGTTACTTACGGGTGGAATGGTTAATCATATAGGTTACATATTACCAGATTTACAGGAATGGAAAATCAATACTCAGATGGGAGACTGCATTATAAACATGGCAAATCATAAGTATGTTATTGTTCACATATTGGATTTTTAAGGAACTAAAGGAACTAACGCTCCCTCACATTTAACACATTTAATTCCTTAAACATCCAATATGTGAACAATACCTTATACATATTGCACATTATTTGTCTACACAGGAAAACAAATGTCCGATATGAAATTCTATCATATGGATCACGAATTGTCAGAAGATCAACTTCAAGCGAATTTCATATGTGAATACATTGTTTCAATTCCATATGCAATCGCTATGAATTTCATACGCAAGATTTTCATTTTCATCCATCTGATTCAAAGTACGTATTCTTTTATATTGTCCTTATTACGTAACGGATTTTGATGAAATATGGCGCAACAAACTTGTCTTCATGAGATGCATTTGGTGGTCTAGGGAGTTTGGCACAGACTTATGATCGATTCTTCGCAAAAACGACAGAAGTTTGGTCGAAAATACAGAGATCACCAAATGCAGCTTAACAAGATGCGTTTGATGCGCCATATTTCATCAAAATCCGTTACTTAATAAGGACAATATAAAAGAATACGTACTTTGAATCAGATGGATTCTGGAAAGTTCAGTACTTGTTGTTGTTGTTAGTACCACGTGATCATACACCTTGTAAGAGTATAATAGTAATAATGGATATTTGTCCTGTCAATTCATAAAACAGTTCATATGATTTTTTTGTGGAGCGCAAAACAATTTTCAAAACAGTTATGTAACGACAATCAGAAGATTATGTAACTGATCCACATATCAGTATTTTGTGACGAAAATCCGCATAAAACCGCAGGAGACGTAGCATTCTTTTTTTTATTAATTCGTTCCCACGAAATAACAATTCGTTCCCACGAAATAACAATTCGTTCCCTCAATTTAACAATTTGTTCCCACGAATTCATAATTTGTTCCCTCAATTAACAATTCGTTCCCACGAAATAACAATTCGTCCCACGGGAACGAATTGTTAATTCGTGAGAACGAATTGTTATATCGTGGGAACAAATTGTTAAATTCAGGAAACTAATTTTCATTTCGTGGGAACGAATTGTTAATTCCAGGGAACGAATTGTTCAATTGAGAGTACGAATTGTTATTTCGTGGGAACGAATTAATAATAAAAAATACATGTCCCCTGCGGGGCTCCGTATGTAACTACTCCATATATCAGTATTTTGTGACGAAAATCCGCATAAAACGTAAAATATTCATAAGCTTGATCAGCCTGCGTGATTGCTAAACTGCACTGTAGTGAACACAAATATCCACGTTATCGTCAACGTGTCATTCATGCCGACGAAACAACAAACCAACCAACCAAACAAACAATTTCTCCAGGCGACAGGTGTCAGACGAGAGACCTATGTTACTCGGGGCCCTGTGAGAACAACGGTACGTGCCTCACGACGCCGGGATCATACCAATGTCGCTGTGTCACAGGTGATCCCTGTAGACAGTGTGCACTGAACACGGACAACACAGGCTGCCAATCAAACCCGCCACAGGGAGCGGACTCGTACGTAACGTGCATCGATCTAATCCGTGAGTACGCCCGTATAACCTACACAATTCATGCGCGATCTCGTGTTGATTTTCATATTAGGCTATATAGAGAGTTAGAGACACAGGTGAATAGATGGTTTCCTAAAAGGAAAACACAAAGATGGTATGTAGCCTATTTCACCAACATTGCAAAGTATACTTTGAGGTAGACATTTTCAATTTTAGGATAAATTTATTAATTTTTATTATACTGAATTTATTACATTATCACAGCCATTTTGGCTGTGATAATGTAATAAATTCAGTATAATACTTCTGCATACTTTTAATCATCAAATACATGCAGTCGTTAGTTCTATATGCAATAATGCATTTCTGTAAAATAAATGATTACTCCCTCAAAGTATACTTTGCTAGAAAAGTATACTTTGCAATGTTGATGAAATCGGCTACAGATGTTGGGGTAGTTACGGACACGTAACTTCCCATACTCCCGAATAGGACGATACAGGAGTATGTGTGGGTTACGTTTCCCCAACTAAAGGTGAGGTGATTTCGAGAGAGGATGGGGTCTGAACGTTGGAGGGAGGTGGCGGTGGCGGTGCAAGGATGGCGACTAACAGAAAATAGTATTTCCTAGCAAAAGCTAACATAGTGTTGATATCTGAATATATATAAGTTGAAATTATTGGAAGTAAACCTTTGAATGTTGAGGCGTATTACAGACCAAAAGAATCAGATCTCGAAAACGCAGTAGAGTTTGGTAAATCACTGGAGCTGGTGAGATCATGTAAAGGGACTAAATGGGTTCTTGTGGACTTTAGCTATCCAAAATTCACTCGGGATTCTGAGCACATACCCTCTATACAGACAGGCTGTGGCTTGCAACATATTTATGAGCATTTCATTGGTCTATTAAATGACCACAGCCTAGTTTGAGAACATTCTTGACCTATTCCTGATATCAAATGAGGGCCTAGTGGATGACACCCAGGTTCACTCTGGCATATCTGATCATACTATTGTTGTCGCTACAGCACAACTAAAACACATTTCCAGTAAACAGACTCCTAGAGATATACCACTTTACAGAAAAACTAATTGTGATGGTTTTAAAGAATTTATAAATGAAAATAAAACAGATATCTTATCAAACCATGAGATTCTTTCCGTTGATGAAGTTTGGTCGAAGTTTAAAAACACCCTACACTCTGGCATACAAAAGTTTGTACCAATGAAGCCATGCAGCAGTAAACGATAATTACCAAAAATGTAAAACAAGACTCTCAAGGTATTGCATCACTAAAAGATCAAATCACTGGAAATTTCCTGTCAGGCAACAGTGACAAAGCAAATATTTTAAACCGGAAATTTCAGTCTGTCTTCCCCCCCTCCCCCCCCCCCCCCTTGCATCACTCTCAATTGGTACAAACTTCTTGGCGGTCTAAAAACAGACAAAGCAGCTGGACCCGACAACATCAAACCATTAAAGAACTGAAAGATGAGATTTTTTATATAATACAACTGATCTTTCAGAAATCACTCTGCAGTGGCAAACTACCTTCAGACTGGACCAAAGCAAATGTCGCCCCTTTATACAAAAAAGGCGACGCCAGTAACCCAGCAAACTACAGACCTATCTCCTTGACCTATATCCTATGCAAACTCATGGAACATGGATTGTAGCCTCTAACCTCACCTCTCATTTCAATAAGTATAACATCTTGTATGACTTACAGCATGGGTTCCGGGAAAGGCGTTCTTGTGAGACACAACTAATCCAGCTTATTGATGACTTGGCCCGTACCCTAACACAAAGCAAACAAGATGATCTTGTCCTACTAGATTTTAGTAAGGCATTTGATAAGGTGACCCATCTAAAACTGCTTTTCAGACTTCAAGAACATGGTGTTTCAGACTTGACTTTAAACTGGATACATTCTTTCCTAATTGGTATATCTCAGAACGTTGTCCTAGAAGGTGAAACCTCTTCTGAAGTCCCTGTTACCTCCGGTCTCACACAAGGCTCTGTTCTCGGCCCATTGCTTTTCCTTCTCTACATAAATGACCTTCCAGACACAATTACATCACAAGTCCGTTTATTCGCCGATGATACAGCAGTTTACCTAACACTTGACAACAAATCTGCATGCAAATCTCTCCAAGACGACCTTGATCGCCTCGTCATATGGGACAATCAATGGGATATGGAGTTTGACCCACTGAAATGCCAAGTCATGAACATTACAAAAAACAAAAATCCGATAAAACATAATTATATACTTCATGGAAAAATTCTTTCAACAGTAAATGATGCTAAATATCTTGGAGTTGACATCTCTCAAAATTTAACATGGAACACTCACATAAACCGTATTACCAATTCGGCAAACAGAACTCTGGGATTCCTAAAATGTAACATTGAAACTAAAAATGAAAAAGTCAGGGAACTTGCATATAAAGCTTTAGTTCGGCCTCTTGAATATGCATCTACGGTATGGTCGCCCTACACACAATACAATACAAATACAATTGAGATGGTTCAGAGACGGGCATGTTCGGTGGGTTAAGCATAATTATTCTACATACGACAGTGTGACCAGCATGCAGACCAGTCTTTGATGGCGTACATTAACTGACAGGCGTACTGACTCAAGATTGGCAATGTTCCACAAAATCTACCACCATCAGGTAGCTGTCACACTGCCCTCGTACCTGCAGCAGCCCATGAGACTGACAAGAAATATGCACCATTTATCGATTATCAATGGGAGCTGGACACTGCGTACATGACCAATTACACAGAAGACAACGACGGGATTGGATATTTCCTGCTGCAGATTGACGCGTTTTCTAGATTTATTAGAACGTTTCCCATGATTCGCGTGAAAGGAGAGGCTGTGACTCGTGCAATGGCTGAGGTGTTCAAAAGGAACAATGTACCGGATAAGATACAAACGGATCGGGGTAGCGAATTCAAGAGTCGAGTTTTCCAGAAACTGTTGGAAAAACATCATATTGATCACTTCTACTCGAACAACTAGACTAAATGCGTTATGGTGGAGAGGACGATCAAGACGATTAAATCTAGGTTGGCTAGATATATGACTCATCATCAGACACATAGATGGATAGATATTTTACCCTCGGTCACCGATAGTTACAATAAAACTTACCATAGACCAATCAAAATGGCACCGGCGAGCGTTACCAAATGCGACGAGATATCTTTGTGGAAACTACGATACGAAAACCCGAAGAAAATTGTGAAACCATCGCCTGGATACACGTTCAAGGTTGGTGATACGGTGAGGATATCGCATTTACGGCGTCGGTTTCAACGGGAATATGATGAACGATGGTCGATCGAATACTTTTTGGTCAATACGCTTGGTAAAAAGCAGAATATCGATTACTATACGATCACAGACATAAGAGGGGAGGTAATCTGTGGAACATATTACGCAAACGAATTGAGCAAGGTAACCGTAGATGACGATACCAAATTTAGAATCGAGAAGATTGTGCGCAATAGAAAACGCGAAGTCTTAGTGAAGTGGTACGGATGGCCCGTCGAGTTTAATAGCTGGATACCCGTGACAGCTATAGACACATATAAGGCTGACAAAAGTATATAAATCGCTTGATCATGGATAGTTTTTATCTGTTTCTGAACTGTAGAACTGTTTCTGAATTGTGCATAAGAACAACTCAGCGTCAGCATTTGACATAAAACTGGGAGTGTGGTTTGAAGGAAATAAGTTGAACGTTCGCATTCAAACCCGAATCGGATCGACTTTACATGTGTTGCGATTTCCTAGAGGAGTCGTACGTTAGGAATACGTTAATTCCAGTGTTGAGAAACGTGACTGTTGACGGCGATAGTACTCGTACAATAACATTCGCGGAACTATTTTATGTGAAAGTAAAGTCGACCGATCTGAGAAAATTAACAGTGTTTATTAAAGATTCGGAACTGAAACCAGTTAAGTTCGAACATAACGATCTATATTGCGTTCTACACCTGCGAAAAACATGGGCTCGATAGAAGTATTAGATTTCAAACAACGATTGTGGATACCGTACGTCCCAGATTTCTAAAAGTGGCAAAAGCACTTCTGGGATATTCACGAAGGACGAGTAAAACTGGATTACAAAGGCCGATACATAGTGGTTAGCGGATCCCGGGAGAATGCGGTTGTAGACAATAACCAAAGCAAAGTCGAGGTGAAATTGGTTACACCGGTCGCCCAAGCATTGGAGATGGCAAAAAAAATCAGAACTAGCTCGCGAAAAAATGCGTAAGAAGGCGAACGAACCAACGAATACAAGCAAGAGAAAATCGCGGTACGCAGTCTATAAGAAGCCTAAGCAACCCCGCAAGGCTGAACGCGTTAGCAAACGATCAGCAAAGGGACACGATCAATTGACCGGTTAGTTATGGCCGAGCATCATATACAAGAACTATCGATTTTCGAGTCAACACCAATCGATACGACCGTGCAATCGAGAGAATGGATCGAATATCGACCGGCTAATCAAATCACAGAGGAATTTAACATATCCGCTCAGTCTTCCGCGTATATAGACTTGAAAAGGAGCCAACTTCGTATTAAACTACGCATTACTAATGAAAATGACACCCCCATTACGGAAGCGGAAAAGGCTGGTTTGGTCAACTTTCCTTTGCACTCCATGTTTAGTCAAATCGATGTCGCCCTCCAACAAACGCCAGTCAGTCAACTGAGAGTCAACTATCCTTACAAAGCTTATATCGACACGATTCTGAACACGAATGAGGTAGTTCAGTAGAACTATCTTACGAGCCAGATGTTCTACATGGACAATGCAAGTTATATGGACGAATTCAAAATGAATGGTGCTAACGAGGGATTGTATTCGAGATCTCGTACAACTATCTAGGGGAAAATCGCTGACTTGGAATGACCTATATTATTAGATTTGTTTCAACAAGACCGTTTGATCGTCAATGGTGTGGAACTATCGTTGAAACTATGGCCCAGCCGTAACGCTTTCATATTAATGTCTGAGGCACTGATTCCGGGACAGAAGGTTCAAATTGTCGATGCTAGTTTCAAGTTATGCGTTCAAAAAGTAAATCCGGCCGTTCTAATGGCCCACGGAAATATGATAACGAAAATCCCCGCCGTCTATCCGTATTTGCGTTCAGAGATCAAAGTGTCGTCGACAGCAGCCGGACAATACAGCTTTAGCGCCGATGACTTATTTCAAGGTATTGTGCCTAATAGGCTCATTGTGGGACTAGTGGCTAGTGACGCATATGCCGGCCATTGCGAAAAATCGCCATTTAACTTCAAACATTACGACTGCATCTCTGTGGGCGTTTACGTGGATGGGCAATCGTACCCGGCCAAACCGCTACATCCGGACTACGAGAATGATATATTTGTGGACTGCTATAGAACCATGACTACATTCCGCGACGATATAAATATCGACATGAACGAATATAAGAACGGGTATTGTCTATACGTATTCGACATCAATCCGTATTATACGTTCAATACGAAGAGGAAAGGTCATTGCCGACTTGAAATTACATTCGCCAAACCATTACCTGAGAGTGTTAGTGTACTCATGTACGGAACATTTCCGCAAGTGTTACATATTGACGATACCAGAAGTATATTTATACAATGAACAATTTCGAAATTTTGGACATCGTAAATCGATACGATGTTATCGTATGCGCCACGGACGAATTGTCAATATTGTCCGACAGACCCGGGCTATATATAGTGAACACGACTACAGTTGGAATGGTGGATCGCATTTGGTGGCATTCAATTTCCCGAAACACGGACCCAGCGAATTCTTCGATTCTTTAGGACACGAACCGGAATATTATCACGATAAATACAGAAACGCTTTGATCGCCAATGGCCCGTCATACCTCGTGTCTTTGGCCCCCATTCAAGCAGACGATTCCGACGTTTGTGGACAATATTGTATATACTATGTCCTGTGTCGAGTGGGCGGACTATCTATGTCGGACATCATGTCAACATTTAGAGATAATGACCGTGTGGGAATGATATTAAGATGAAAACCTTTGTAAATAGACTCAAACGATAAATGTTGTGTATATGTATTTATTAAAATGGCATGAAAACACGAATTATAGTTTGTTCGCATCTATAGAGATATCCATTGTGGTGTTTTTGACTTCTTTTCACGTTTATTGCCCGCACCACCAATCTTCTGCGGTCTCCCTGGGGGAAAGTGTAGTTTCGATACGGAATGCTCCTTAATAGTTTGTCGTTTCGGGAATGTAACATCATGTATCTCCCCTCCTCTCGATCGGGACGTTTGGTGACGGGTTGTCATTTTGAAAGTTTGAATGTAACATCATTTACCTCCCCTTCTCTCGATGCTGGACGTTCGGTGACGGGTTGTCGTTTTAAACATTTGAATGTAACATCATTTATCTCCCCTCCATTAGTATTTATCGTTGTAGTCCGTTCTACGTTACGCTGAATTAATCTCTGATATTTTTCGTACGGGATCAACACGGATTTCCTCATTGCGCTGCCGCAAATGCGGTTGAACGATCTTGAGTAACGTTAATATATCCGAAGCCTTCCCAACTAAGGTATTTTTCTTGAGTTTATATCCTATTGTCGGATCACCCAATAAACGGATCGTCCGCTGTCGTCGTTTCAGTTTAGTGCGTTGCGTAGTGTTAAGAGATATTACGTAGCGTAGCACGTTGTGGGCAATCTCGGTTAGCGCCTTTAACTGTTTCCGTGACACCGTGTTTAGTAACTGCGTTCTCTGATCTCTCGATGCTATCAGGAACAGTCGAAGACAATGCCACTGTTCCGTAATGTTTTTCATGATGCTGTTTGAGCTCGCACTCTTATGCTATATGGTATAAATCACGGGGTCTTGTCCGGGAAATATATCCGTTCTTATGCGATACGCGTCATCGCCGTGAGGAGAGGTATCCACTACCAAATATCCATACGGACGTTTTAAAGAATCTTGATACGCTTGGACAAACGTTTTCGCTTTGCCCGGGAATAATTGTCGACCTATCTCTATGGGCGGGGTCTCGGAGTACATATACTTCAAATGTTTGAGAAACTCGAAAGTTAGGTACCTCTTGCCACTTCCCGACATCCCACTGATGCAGATACTGGAACACGGTTCGGTTCGAAGGGAAGCACTGTCGTTGACATCGTTATTTGAGTTTGGGATTAGGCAGAATATACCCGATACAACTGCTAAGTAGACTGATCCAAATCTCCGTCAGCTCGTTGCCTATTGACAGATTTACTACAACAGCGATGGCAATAATGTACACGATGATGATCTGGCAAAAATATACTATTTCAGATTTTGGGATATTACTTCCCATGAAAGTCCACCGATCGCCGCTTTCGTTTTCCATTACTCTTGCGGTTAGTGTTCTTATACACTTCGGTCTGGATTATTACACTGACCTTTATCGCCGGCTTGAGCGTAATTCGATGTCCAATGAGTATATGTCAATGAAAACACGTACACATTGGGCATCGCGGACAGGGTTTGATTCCGTCCGTTCATTTGTGTTATAGACTGTACAATAACTACATTCTACAACACAAACGCCACCTAGCACGCACCGAGCACTGGCATTCGATTATTTACCCAAACCTTTACAATACATAGGTGTAGGTGGTTTTTTTTGTGTGTTTTACGCCACACGATTTCTTTTTGCGGCTATTTTGTGTCTCAACACTCTTTTGGTGCACTGATTTAACTTTGCGGAATATATGTATTGCGGCTTTTCAGGAGTTAAGACAGCAACTATTCAAATGGTCAGCTACATACAAGTTTTACTTGCTCAATAATTTCCCGACTATATATACTCACAGGATATATTGCTTTGTAATATGTTATTATACACTAGTTCTGAAATATATATGCAATTTTACAATTACAATTACAATTGTTTATTTAGTGATGTAGGCCACCGGCCCATTACACACAACATGTATATGTAAATGATATAACAGTGCCACTGCATGTATATGATGTGAGCCATTGCCCGACGAGTTGTGATTAAGTTCCCATAAATGTATAGTATATGTCATTCTACGTCAGGCAACGGGTCACATAGACAATGTTTAGGTAAACGATTTTCTTAGTTTCAATAGATGGTAGACAAATGTAGCAATTTTCTTAATAGCTGTAGGATTCTGTATTGCGATTAGTCGATAGTATTCTGTCGCAGACTTGCTTGAGTATATGGTTGGGTCTAAATATTTAATACGCAAGTCAGCATATAGCTTACAATAAAAAAAGGCATGCACTTCATCTTCCACTACTTCCAAACCCTCGTGTAAAAGACAATATTGACAAAATCGTAAATGTCGTTCAATACCCAAATATCTTCCGACTGCAATACAAAGGTTATGGTTGGAACATCTAAAGTTCGACATTGCTTTCCTAAGGTAATATGGCAAGTCGCATGAGATATAGCGTTCAACATTAAGCAAGGTTTTAAAGTTTTGATACTGATAACACCTTCCGGAGGAATCAATATCGCGACTCCAATCTTGCTTAAGGCAGTCAGCCAATCGTTGCTGAAATTTTGAAATAAATGAGTCTGTATCGCCAATAGCCTGCGCTACCCATACATAACCAAAGCCATAACGATGTAGCAGCAGTCTAACATGGCTGGCCCAGTTTGTCCGTCCCATATCATCGTGCTGCCTCAGCATTATGTATGCATTTCTGGGATACCTGTGGGATTCCATGTGTATTAGTCTACACCAGTATTTAATACAGCGAACATAATAAGTTGATAAGTCTTCCGCATTCACCCAGTGCCATACTGTTATTGATGTGACGGGATAAACCTAGAAATGTCTTACAGAAATTAGCGTGCACAGTTTCAATTTGTTGACAGTACTCGTACCCCCAAACTTCTCCCCCATAGCAGAGGATAGGTTTGACCATCATATCAAATAATTTGAAAATGTCGTCAGAGTCAAAAAAGCCGAATTTCCGTCGATAAGAATAGATCTACATGATCGCTTTACGGGCCTGCGATGCTAGTGTAGTTTTAGCGCGGGTCCAAATTAGCTTCGGTGTGAAAAGTATGCCCATATATCTATAAAATGAAACAACTTTTATCGGCTGCCCTTGATAAAACCAACTTTCGTAGCCACGCAGCGGACCTCCATTTCGGAAGACAATACTTTTGGTTTTGGCGATATTCACCTGCATACCGGTTTCCCGACAAAATAAATCGACAGTATCAATTTGCTGTTTCAGCTTGATAGCGGTTTCCGCACAGTTAGCGATGTCATCTGCGAACATTAGACATAATATATCTGGGATGTCATTACGTCGAATATTCCGGTTCCACATTGATTGCGTAGAAGTATTGCCAGGTCATTAATAAACAGTGAAAATAATAATGGACTGCTTACACAGCCTTGACGCGTACCGATAGAGCAAGGGAAATAACTCGTAATTCCGTTATGCGTTCTGACACATGCGATAGTCTCCCATACATTGATTGAAAAAAATATTGAGAAATCTACCGTGTACACCTTTCAGAAGTAGGCTTTTCCAAAGTTTGTCATGTCTGATCCTATCGAACGCTTTGGGAAAATCAACAAATAAACAGTAGAACCTCCCTGCTGGTTTCGTGAGATATTTCTGTGCCATGGCATGTAGTGTAAAAATATTGTCAACTGTTGAGTAACCTGTATGGAATCCAGCCTGTGATTCATCGATGACGTTATGATCTTGTGACTATTTTGTGAGTCTGGTGGTCAAAATAGAGGTAAATATTTTACTGATTATGTTGATTAATGAGATCGCTCGGAAATTGTTAGGGTAGTCTGGTAGGCCTTTTGTTGTGTATTGGGCATATGAGGCTCTGACTCCAATTAGATGGGAATTCGCCAGCATCATAAATGGAGTTGTAAATGTCAGTGAGGATTGGAGTGATGTCATTGCACGTGTGTTTAAAAAATTCTGAGCCTATTCCATCTGGGCCTGGGCTTTTTCCGACATTGAGTCTGAGAATCGATGAGACTGTCTCGTCTACAGTAAATGGGTCATTCAGGGGGCGTGCTGCATCGATTTGTGTCGGGTCGATATCATCATCGGTGTGTGCGGGTGTTTCTGGTATGCAGTTTGGTGAGAAAAGGTCCTTAAAGTATGTATACCAATCGTGTGGCGAGATGTTAGGTGTCGTTACTGTTGTACGTGTGTTACGTTTGATTGTCTGCCAAAACTGTGATGGACTGTTTCTTGCATTGACAAGTATCCTGCGCTGATTAGATTCATATAACTCACGTTTTGTTTTACATAAACCTTTAAATTGATTTCGGATGTTAATATATATGTCGAGGTCATCCCGATTGTTAGTTAAACGAAATATACGTAATAGAGATAGTTTGCGCGTTTTCAACGTTTCGCAATCCCCATCCCACCATTCTGCATACTGTGCGGGCGAATATCTACTGCTTCTAGGACGTAGCTTCATAATCACGCTGCCTTTTGGTATACATTAGCTAAAAGATCAACTGCTAGACTCAAGTTATCACGAACATTCCGAAGTATATCATCGCGTCGTATTGCTAGTTCCGACTGAAAGTTTGTAGTAAATGTATTCGCATTTCCATCAGCCCACTTATACCGCGTGTATACAGAATCTGACAAATATGCATCATCAATATCACTATGGCCGGGTAAAGTGGAGGCTCTAACTTTGAATTGTAATATACATAACAGTGGAAAATGAACCGACTCGTCACGTTCCTGAACAGAAAAACTAGTAACATGACTGAATAGATCAGAAGATGCAATATTATAGTCTACTACGCTAGCCCCTTCATTGGCAGTACAAGTATATTCACCATGTGTGTCACCTGTAACCCGACCATTTATAATATGCACATCAAACAAACAGCATAGCTCCACTAATGACACTCCAAATGAGTTGTACCTGTGAATATCTTTGGTATTTCTGGGCATGTTGAATGAGTCACCATGGTAACCAATATTGGAAAACACAAACATAGTATTTGTTGAAAAGGTGTTTACTTTTTGAAAATCAATGCAATACACCCGAGTACTGTTACCATCTTGCAATACACTTAACATGTGAACGTTTAATAATATTGGTTGTCATGGCAACCATTATAATATTTCACAGAAAAAATCATATATACTCCATTTAAAATCAATATATTCGTCGAATCAGTATACATTATCAATGCTGCAAAAACAATATTTATCTTGACAAACATGATTGTTCAAAGTAATTTCACCTTGACCTTGGACATGAAGGCCACATGGGTGTGGTACATGTATGGAATGAAAATATGGATGATGATAAGGAAGTATATGAAGTTTGAAGTCAATCTGACTTACGGTTGCAGAAAACTTTAAGGCACATCGTACGGGTACGGATGCAAATGTCTAAGTAATTTAACCTTGACCTTGGAAATGAAGGCCGCATGAGTGTGGTATGGAATGAAAATATGGATGATGATAAGGAAGTATATGAAGTTTGAGGTCCATCCGATTTTCCGTCACAGAGATAATGGGTACCCAAACTCTTTAACGTGGACGGACGGAATTACGAAAACTATATACCCCTCGACATACTTTGTATGCCGGGGTGGGGGTGGGGGGGTTATATCTATAGTTTTGTATACACAGTTTAAACTTTATATATTTTGCAACAATTATAAACAAGAGCGAGCAGGCATGCATGGAACACGACACGTGACATATTTCATCAGTCCCTTTTTTCCTGTCACAGTCATAGCTCAGGAACTAGACTGGTGACATATGTAATCAGTCAATTTTCTCCTGACACAGTCTCCTAAATTTAAAATTCATATCATTTTTCAATTCAAATAGGAACCCGGAGGATATAACAAAAATGTTCTACTTTCTATGTTCTTTATTTCAAAATTTCAGCAACGTTTCCTTTGTGAAGTGTATCGTACTGTATATGCTGTATAACGTCAAGTCGCAAGACTGTCGGCAGCGTAAGCGTTAACACACACGACGTGTAATTATCAAAAAATTGCTAGCACCTCTTATGAAAGTTTTGATTTCCGCGCGAACTGTTTTACTAAATTCATTATAGATTAGTTGAGTTTTTAAGTTAAAATGGACACTGATTAATAATATCGATGGCTCAAGATGATTAAAACAGTATGTAACTGTCAAAAAACAATATTTCTGCTTTAAATCATCATCATTTCGCTGTCCAATGTCGGAATGTAAGCTTTAATCTGATTGGTCATTCAAGAAATACGTCACAGGGAAATCCCGCCCCTTACTATATCATTGCGCAAAATATCAACATACATAACAAAGAACTCATATTACTACATAACAGTTAATAGTTTATAAAGTATACACAAACATTTGCAATAACACACATATAGCACAAAAAAGCAAACAACACAAGTATTACGCTGAAACGGTAAGATAGCTCGCTGTTTTACTGTTGTTGAACTACTTTTTTTATGGCGTAGTACCGCGTGTTTTTCTAAAGTTAAACCCGCAAACAGTGACACTGCGACCGCCACTTAACTCATTAGCATATCTGCAATGACTGAGAATTTTCATATAGTTACTAAAACGCGTAGATTGGATAGGAAACTGGTGAAATTTCTACGGGGCTCGCCTTGGCACCCCACCGCCCCCCCCCCCCCGCCAATTCTGTAATTACGGGAGTAATTGCAAGAGTTACCGTTCGCAACTAGGGGGTTGTCCTATGCACTTTCCTGTGTTTACGGCATTTAAATTCAGACTCGTGGTAAACTGTGATCTATGTTAACTTCGTGGCTGAACGTGGTGGGGGGGGGGGGGGTTGCAACCCCGGAACCCCCCTCTAGATCCGCCCCTGAGTTGTGGAAACGTAAATACTTCCGTATCATCTAATCTGTGGAGTTACGTTTCCGCAACAATCGCACCATATCAGACTACGTGTTCTCAAGGATGTTGAGGCTTAAGCACAGTAAGACATATTGTCAGTGTATGAAGTACATGTACATGTACATGTAGCGTGGTATTTACAGTGGAACCTCTCTAAACCGGACACCCTGGGAGGTCCTCAGGGTGTTCGGTTTAGAGAGGTTCCACTGTAAAACAGACATATAACGACTTCAAGACACGTGTGTATGCTTTGCGATCATGCAGGGGAGGCGGAAGTGTGGGGGACCGCCACCCTTCAATAAGTGTGTAGGGGAGGCCTGGTCCCCTAAATAATTTTGTAACTTTTGGATTGTTTCATGCCCACCCATCCCTCAAATTTGCCGAGAATGCAGGAAACGGTGTTTCACGCCTCTTAGATTTCAGAAATTTACGGGGGAGCATGCCCCCGGAACCCCTGGCAACATCAGGCCCTTTGGGCCCTCAAGACTGGGCCCCACAATAATTTTCCGGTTCAACCGCCTATGTCATGAACATACATTATCATTGGAGGTAAAAGGCAATGCAACATATCAAAGTTAAGTAAAACTACCATGTCTCTGCGCCCGGTTAGTATAATATATTGAGTTACATACCCTTTTCAAATCGAATGCACCATAATCAGCGAAAACGGCGTCTCTCGACAGACAAGGTGCATGATCACGCTGTTACAACAACAACAGCAATGACTGAAGTGTTGAAAGCGCGCCCACTCCAAAGTAAGTAGTATTTGATAGTTTCCTTACGGAATATGATGAAATATAGTGCAGCAAACACGTATTCATGAGCTGCATTTGGTGGTCCCGGGAATTCGGCCCATACCTATGTCGTTTTTGCGAATAATCGATTACCGTGTCATTAGACACGGAAATCGATTCTTCGCAAAAACGACATAAGTTTGGGCCAAAATACCGCGACCACCAAATGCAGCTTTACAAGACGCGTTTGTTGCGCCATATTTCATAAAAATCAGTTATATAATAAGGACAAAATAAAACAAGAATTCCGCCACGGAAGCGGTATCGCGCCTGCCGAGGCATTTGACCGTGTTGTGAAAAAACAATAACTTTAACGCATTTGCCTTACACAAAAACCGGACGACGCGGACGACGGAAAAAGCGCCGACTATAGTGCTCCTCAGCTAAAGGAGGCGCGAAAATAATACATACTTTGAATCGGAGGGCTGAATCGGAGGGCTTCTGGAAGTTTCAGTACTTGTTGTTGTTGTTTTAACCACGTGATCATACACCTTGACAGAGACCACGTGAACATCATAGTAGTGAAGTCACCTATCTCGTGTCATTGTATTTCCCATTCAATTGTGAAGCTATTCAATCTCAGGGAGACACCACGACTATTCACTATGTTTGTATGCGCTAATACTGTGACATGTCATATATGCTGTGTTATAGGCGACCCCGCATACAACATGATATGTCGTCCCGGTCGGGGTGGGGAAGGATGTATTCAGCATATAGACGCCTCTGAACAGTGTAGAGACTGTGAGGACCAGGGATATTGTAAGGTAATACAGTACATCACAGCGCAGTACAGTACAGTACAATACAGTGCAGTGCAGTACATTGCAATACAATATAAAGTTACTTATTGGCATTAAGCATATGCTTGTGTATAGTGTACAACATGTCAACAAATGAATGCCAGTATTTACCATGCTTTACTATATATATATGAAAAGGTTTGTGCACGCTTTAATTGAACACAGTATGTGTTGTTTTCTTTGAGCCGCTTATAACATTTGAAGAAAAAAATGGGTATATTGTTTTCGTCACGGGTGCCTGCCCGTCCGTCCGTCCATCGAAATACCCCATAAACCCAAAATGTTGGTCCGTCCATCCGTCACGTTTCTTGTAAGAAGTAAAACTTTTTAACCATACTAGGTAGACTTGAAACTTAGTGTGTGCCTTCCTTATGATGTGTAGATGCGCAAAGTGAATTTATATTTTTGATTTGACCACCGGTCATGTATTATATCCCCCTTTTCGAATTAGCATTCGGGATACGTGGGTATATTGCGAAGGCGCGCCATCGATAGTGCTCTAGTCATAATTTAACAATGTGTTGACCCTTTCAACTCTGGTTATCCTACAATGTGTTTTTCACACTAATGTTTAGACTCGTCCATTAAAGACAAAATGTGGATCGGCCTTGTTCGTTCGTTCGTTCGTTCGTTCGTTCGTTCGTTCGTTCGTTCGTTCGTTCGTTCGTTCGTTCAAGGTCATTTAAGGCCGGGTTAATGGGTTTAGTACTAAATCCCATATATTACCTGTACAAGTACGTGTAAATGTTCAAGTACATTGTACAAATGAGTTGGGGGGATCCCAAAATCAGAACTGAATATTTACAATAAAAATCAGAAATAGAAATCAGAATAAACCTGATCTGATGACAGGTCCTCGCCACACCAGAATTACTTGGCCCCCTCCAAAAATTAGTAGGATCAGTAATAATCTTACTACTTTTATAATTGGCATTAACCCAATTCAACTCCCAGGTAACAAAAGATAAACACATACCTGAGGCTGAGGGCCAAACAAGGCAAATCGTGATTCCTATAAGGAGGAACCCCTGCCGTTAATTTACGCCGTCGGACACGTCATGTGATTTTGTACCTCTGCGTAATTCCATGAAATACGTTTACACAATTTACAATATTTTCGGTAAATAGCGTCAAAAGTTGACAACGTTTTCAAAGTACATGCGGAATTATATTCCTTCTGTAGGGTTGCAATGGTTAGCCCTTACAATGCTGAATTAATTTTTGTCGTCTGCTGTTTTTTTTTATTTTCCATTTTTCTCATCAAAAACATGCTTTGAAAGCACCTTAGAATCATTTCCTATGGAGAAAGAAAGCAAATATAAAGCAACAGCAGACGACATTTTTCGTCTGCAGCAGTCTAAGGGTTAATGCTATTTGACTTTCGTGTTAGAGCATGGCGCACTTGGTGCAAATCACAAATGCCAATTCAATACAAATACAAAGTACATGTTGGGCCGTGATATTTATAGCTTATTTGATTTGTATGTGGATATACACGAGGTCCGCAGCGTGCGATATTGCGCGACTCTAGGAGCACATATCGTTGCGCGGCGGAACGAGTGGCATGTATAACCTTTTTATTGTATACTTACACCATTCGCATTTTATATGCTCTTCAAAAAATATACAAAATGTAAATAAAATAAACGAATTAGTGGTGATTTAGAAGGAACTATTTTGCGATGTGAAGCGTATCTCCGGCAATCACGAGACGTCAATATGGGAAAATATTGACGTCTTGCTTTGCATTGTGTTTCAATGGGAAGCAAAATAACGTATATACTCATTCTTAATACTGCTTGCTGTATGTTGTACCAACGACCAATATAGCCCCCAGAACATAGAAAACACCATTTTGAGGGTCTACATTAAAATTGAAAATGTGTTTATGGGGGAGAATCCCCAGATGTTCGTTGTATTCACAGGTGTTTGAACAGATGGTCAATATTTTGGTGTCATATTGGTATTTTGGTGGATTTTGGGTAGATTTGGATGGAATTCGTTGGTATTGGGTAATTTACATAGTTTTGTACAACTACTAATCCCCAATCATTACACACGACATAAATCCTCTATTATCTACACATTCACCGTTCCGAACTTGTTACATTTTGTCTTGCAGCCTCTATGCAAGTACACGGTCTGTAACGCGACAGACAACTGCAATTTCACCATCGTGCCCTATCCCGCCACGAATGTCACCGCCAGCGGTTGTCGGCAAACATTTGCCGACGGCTACCCAAACATGCCAGAGTGCAACACAGAGGAACATCTCTTCGACGGATTCGACGGTATGTACGTTGGCGTATATTGATACGAGATAAGTCATGTGTTTTCGTGCCTAAGAAAATGTGCGGGTTTTCATGAAAACTAGTGACAGAAACTGTGATATTTTCTGTAAATGACGTCGAAAGTTGCGGTAATTGTCATGGCAAATGCGGAATGGAATTTGACTGGTTGATGCAAGACAGCAGTACATTTTTCGACACAATTAGCACTTTAGCACTTGGGTTCCTAGTTGGGTATCCTATAATATATATATATATATATATATATATATATACCAATCTTATATATATATACAGTGAAACCTCTCTAAACCGAACAACGAGATAACGTCCGTGATCTTATTTTTGATGTTTTTTTTCTTTGTCATGGATCTCAGATGATAATGTATATTCATGATTGCAAATCATTTAAATACGTATCAGAATGATAGAATGCCAGATTTACAGTGGAACATCTCTAAACCGGACACCCTGGGGACATCCCAGGGCGTCCGGTTTAGAGAGATTCCACCGTATGCCCATTCCGTTGTAGGTATTCGCGGTGGTCACAATCCAATATCAGACTGCAGTCAGTTTTTCGACACAATCTGCACTCGGAACGCCTCGGACGGCGTCTGTAACACGTACTGCAACAACACAGCGTGTCTCTATGACGGCCTCGACTGTCTCCAGGGGCGGTTGCCGACGCTAGATGGCGCTGTCGTGGTTGACTTTGTTGACAAACGGTTCACCGCATATTCGTATTTCGGATTTATATTGCGGTCTGGCGTTGTGTGGCAAACCGTGGAATCGTTGACGAAGTAAGCATGTTTGGACACCAATTTTCCACAGGAAAATGACATGCTACTTAAAGGTACATGCCCACTCAATAGGTACACACAGTCCTTTATAGGAATTAAATAAGTGTATAATTGTGTCACTATTCCACCAGTTCTAAAAATTACGAGTGCCCGCTATACAGATATAATCATTTAGTAATATTTATTTTACTGATAGTGACTCGCGGTGGTATCGGGCTATTTTCATAAGCAAATGAGGCATGATATATTTAATTATTTATACTAATTAAATGCGTCACCTCAAAAAATAATATTTTTGACAGACTATAAAGTATGATCATTGCACATCAAAAATAAATACAGAGAATAAATAGTAATGTCTGTTAACATTTTAAGGAAACAAAGTTATCGCCCCTGCTATCAGTGTGGAAATTTACGTCCGATATAAAATGTATAATACTGCCAATCAATACGTGGGGTAATGGTGAATTAATGTTTATTTTGTCAGAAAATGTCTTTGATGATGTCTCTGATATAAAGAACATTTTGTTCCTACTGAGTGGGCATGTACCTTTAAATGTTGGTAGTTTCACAGTCATTTGACATTTATCTCTAAGTGTTAGTTATGAGTACATAACTCTAATGACAACCCAGCCTAGGAAGTGGAAAACATGTAGTCACATCATATAACTGTACTATAAATTCGCCACATGATCAATACAAAACACTACCATGCTACAATCCAATCATGTCTGACGAAAATCATGTATTTGTTCACGTCTAAATAGTTTATAGTAACGTTATAGAACATATTTTTTGGGGTTTGAGATGTTCGCCTCTGATTTTTTTTCGGGAACTTGAAAAAGATCAGAGACGGACATCTCAAACTATGCATCTGGCAACTTGAAACAAATCAGAGACGGACATCTCAAACGATGAAACAAATCAGAGACGGACATCTCAAACGATGAAACAAATCAGAGACGGACATCTCAAACAGCAGTTAAAAGAGCCGCCCTCCCGCTTCACATTCCGCAAACCCCGTGTCTGAGAACCAAAGTACTTAATTTTTTTGATGGCCTTATCTACATTTGCTTCAGACTATCGGTATACCTGAAGATCGTCCAGCCCAGTGCAATGGGCAGCGGCTCGACAACCGACAGCTCCATCGGTCAGTTTACCTCCATAGAAAATGTCGGCCGTTTCCTGTCAGCAGTGATTGCCAAACTGCCGCTTGACCATGTCGTCGGCGTCACGGATATATGGGGTAATGATATTTCTGTTATTTAATCTGTATGTGGATATATACAGTTATTGTCGACCAATGAAAGCAGATCATTTCGTCTCAATTAGTCGCATATTGCGACACTTTCGCCAATATCTATTAAATTAATCATTACAGGTTGCACTAACTCAGCAGTTATATTTAGACCACAGGCCCCTCCTTGTTGACGTAATTTCCTGTGACGCGCAACATGTGTACGATGATTCAGTGTCACACCGCCAATCACGTAATAGTATCGCTGTTGTAAACACGTTTATGGACAGCCTCCATTCTAATAAACACGTGTCCGTGATGGGGCGGGACAACCAACAAGTTAGTTATAGTTCAATAAGTTAGTTATACAGTGTATTTCACATATTGTATTTGTAATAAATTATTTTATCAAACGTTCAATATGTGAACTATAACTATTACTTGTTTGAACGTATTTTGGTGGATTTCGTTGGTTTCGGGTAATTTACATAGTTTTGTGCAACTATATTAATGCTCAATCATTACACACGGCATAAATTGTCAATTATCTACACATTCAACGTTCCGAACTTTCGGACCCTTTTATACTGTCAACAGTCTAAAGTACCGTACTTATACGTGTAATTCGCAGGAGCTGACGTAAATTGTATGTTGGTAACAATGCACTAGAGATACTTAAATTATCCATAAAACACCGAAATATGAACTGTTATTCAATAACCTGTGGATATATATGCATGAGTTCCGCAGCGTGCTATATTGCGCGACATTAGGAGCACAATATCGTTGCGTGTAAGAACGATTGGCATAATATTTGTATAATATTCGTACATCACTCATAATATATATGCGGGCCAAAACTATACAAACTACAATAAACAATTAGTGATAATTTAGAAGCAACGATTTTACGAGCTAAAACTCCCGCCACTGAAAAATATGAAACTCACGAACGTCAATATGGATTTTATTTTTAGTTTAAACAGCATTATATTTCATTTGGATAAACACAAACACATGTCATATATACATATTAACTATTGGAGGGTTGATGAGAGAGCACAAATACTTGTATACTATCTCTTTCATATGTTGATGGCTTTGCGTTGTGTTTAACTATTGACGGCTTGCGCTCCAGTGTGTGTCAATGTGAAACGAAAGTACAGATACATAGTACGATGTTTAATAACTAATATTTTTTCCAACGCAATGAATTTCGTTCCTACCAGAGATACAGTCACTGATCATTGCGGACTGATCTTGGACAAACACTACACGACTACGTCAAGATATCAGTGATAATCATCGCCGAACACGACCGGCAGAACAGTATTCTCTGTACGTGCACTTGTTCATTTTGTCACGGAACGTACCAGATTAACACACATAGACCACCGCCTGCGATAATCTTGCCAATAATGGGACGAATCGTCCGGGCGAAACGAGCCGGGTCGAACAGTCATTGGCACGAACAGTCACAGGGTGCGAACAGTCATTGGGACGAACAAGCCCGTAGCCGTTAAGGGGGCAGTGACCAGTCAATTCCAAATTATCAAGTTCACGCCCTCAGACGGTATGCATTTAATGCAATATTCCAAATAAGTGGGCAGACAGCAAACTCTGTTTGACATGTGTGAACATGAAATCTTTTACATAAACAAAAATATGTTTCTCTATCAGTGCTCCTTACCTGTGCAGAAATGTGAAATATATCGGTGCAGCTTCTATTATTATTATCAAATTCGAGGTGAAAATTCCACTTTCAGACCATGCCGTGCCACGACACTTGCGGAACTAGAGACTGAAAGTTGCCTATTTTCTCAATCATCATCCAGATGCAAACGTACTGTCATTGTGCAAACCAATTCCCAACCATACGCTTCCTCTGGAATAAATTGCACTGTTTACAGAAGATTATGTTGTTTTGATTACTGTTTGTCACAACATACCCTCAATTCGTATTTGCCCATTTCTGACCAATAGGAACAGGTCAGATGGCCCTGTAATGAGCACACATCAATTAATATGATGTAAAATCTGATTGAAATGAAAAATCAAGTAGATAATAATAATTAAACAATGAAAGTGAATTTTAATAAGCAGAAGGTGTAATATTTGTAAATTTCAGCAGTGCCATTGTACGAAACTGGCGGCTAACTGGTCACTGCTACCTAAATAACGAGAGAGGTACATTTGATGAGAAATCGCCTACTTGTGGGCCCGTTCCCTCTGTACCCGTCTTATTCATCCCCTCATACGGAGACGGACTAAATAACCCAAGTGATTGACCGGCCATTTCACAAAAGGGGCCCGTTTCACTAAACTTCTTACGACTAAAATGTTCGTAAGTGCAAAATTATGATAGTCTGTAAATTTCACATTAGCAATATTTTCTTGTAACAATTATTGGATTTACATTTATTGAGCATAGGCTGCATATGCAGCCTATGCTCAATAAATGTAAATCCATCAATTTAAATTTCCAGACGATCATAAATGTGCACTTACGAACTTCTTAGTCGTACTTAGTGATACGGGCCCCTGTTTTATAGATCCTAGTTCTACATACAGTGAAACATATCTAAACCGGACACCATGGGAGGTCCCCAGGGTGTCCGGCCTAGAGAGGTTTCATTGGGCGGTCCCCAGGGTGTCCGGCTTAGTGAGGTTTCACTGTAAATCAGGCATTTGATCATTCTGAGCCATAGTTGTGTGCTATGCGATCACGAACAGACAGTATCACCCGAGATAAATGACCAAGAAACTCATGACCAATAATATCACTGGTGTTTTCTTGGTGACTGGTTTAGTGGCCGGTATGCACAGAAACACATACAAACTTATAATTTCAATATTTACCGTCCAAATATACATATTTGAAAAGTAATTTCGATATTGTTATGTATTGGAAACAAATCACCAGTGTCACGTCGTACAGTGGAACTCTCTAAACCTGACAATATGGGGGGGGGGGGGGTCCCAAAGGTGTCCGGTTTAGAGAAGGTTCACTGTAAAACCGACAGATGACTACTTCAAGACAAGCGAGGGTGCTCTGAGATTATGAACATACATGTGTGTCATACCGCAGATAAGTTTCTCGGCTTTTGATTGGCTAGCTTGCCTGGTCATATATATTATATGACCTGCCAAGGCCGTCGGGCATAGAGGAATTGCGATTCCCCTCCGGCGCCTCGCGTCCAATGAAGACACATTTTGCAAGCGTCTAGCGATTGCGAATTGTATTCCTCACTAAACACAATAAAACCCCGAATTGATCAATAAAAGTAACAAATTGTACACTCAAAACCAATCTTTATTGTTTATGTTCCCATAATATTCTTCGCTCATCAAAATATGATGATATGCCGCCACAAACTGTCCCGTTTAGTGTTTTCAAATCTCAACACACTTGGCTTCGTGACACGGCTATATTTAGGTCACAAACTATGGGTTCCACGCACGAAACGCGGCGTAGCAAGGACAGCGAATGTTTGGGAACCAGTCGATAACTTCTAGAGACGCCAAAGGGAGAGCAGATCGATAGAGCAGTGGAATATAAATTAAATTACACGATATAAAAAACTGTCATAAAGTCGTTTTCGATGGATTTCTTACTCCATATTTAGTTTGTTTTCGTTTAATAAAAGAACTAAATATTCATTTACGCCTTTATATTAAGACTGACGGTAGAAAATCGAATCTCGGATTATTTTTCTTCTTGAAAAAAAACCGCAAAGATCAAAAGAAAACGGCCAAATAAAGGATCTGCGGTATGACACATACGTTATTGTGATTCTACATACCTCCAGACGGGCAATATTACACCATATAGCCTGTGTAGAATCACAATAACTTATATTATTATATGACTAAGTATTTCAGTCATTCTCATTGGCCGAAACACGACCACGTGATTATATACAAATTGAATGGAGACCTCTGAACGGTTTGTTTACACGAATAAGCACTCTCGGACCGCGAGACCGGTCCGAGATGTGTTTATTCATGTAAACAAACCTATTGTTCACCTCCTTAGAGCGCATGCGTACATTTTTTTGGGGGTCCTAAAATTTAAAAAACATTTTTTTTAAATAATTATTGAAAATTGTGTGAAACAAAAAAAAGTGAACAATTTATTTTTTGGCCGGATATTTTGAAAACAAATATTGGCCAGAAATGAGATTTACGGACCTTCGAAAAGTGATGTTCACTTTTCGAAGGTCCGTAAATCTCATGTACACCTCAAAAGACAATAATTGTTTTATTATATGACACTTTTTGGCCCCATATTAAAATATTTCTGGCCAATATTTTGTTCAAAATATCCGGCCGAAAAAAAAATTGTTCATTTTTTTTGGTTTCACACAATTTTCAATAATTATTTAAAAAAAAATGTTTCTTAAATTTTTGGACCCTCAAAAAGATTTACGCATGCGCTCTAAGGAGGTGAACAATAGGTTTGTTTAAATATTATTATTATTATTATTATTATATATTATATACATATATTATTATTATTATATATTATTATATATATTATATATATTATTATTATTATTATTATATATTATTATATTATTATATTATTATTATTATTATATATATTATTGTTATTGTATTATACATTCATATATATTATATATAATATTATTATTATTATATAATTATTATTATGTATATTATTATTATTATTATTATATATTATTTTTATATATTATTATTACATATATTATATTATTATATATATAGTATGATTATATATTATTATCTATTATTATTATATATTATTATATATTATTATTATTATTGGCACAATACCCCTCCACCCCAACTCCTCAATGACCCAATCTGCCACACCTATAGATGCAGTATATGTATATACAGAAACTATTTAAAACGCAACAAGAATGTAGTTATGTTATTGGACACCCCAAGGTTTAAGATCACGTTGTTACAACAACAACAACAACAACAACAACAACAAGTACTGAAACTTCCAGAAGCTTTCAGATTCAAAGTCGTATTCTTTTATTTTGTCCTTATTATGTAACGTATTTTGATTAAATATGGCGCACCAAACGCGTCTTGTTAAGACCACCAAATGCAGCTCATGCAGACGCGTTTCATCAAAATCAGTTGCTTATTAAGGAAAATATCAAATAATACTTACTTTGGAGTGGGATCGCTTTCAACACTTTGAGTTGTTGTTGTTGATGTAATCACGTGATCATGCGATTTGATCCCGTGATTATCCATGTGACCACATTGACTGTGTATTGACTGTGTATCATGTATTGATATCGAATTATTTTGATATAATTATAGTGAATTGATATGTTTGCTCATAATAACATGTTTGCTAAATTATATAATGGGTACAGGGGCGGATCTGGAGGGAGGGTGGGGGGGTGGTGGTTCCGGGTTGCACCCCCACCTGTTCAGCCACGGAGTTTACATAGATCTAAACTGCTTTCAACAAGTCATATGCTGTCCACAATTTACAACCAGTTCGAGTCCGAATTTAAATACCGTAAAACACATGATTGTGCATTTCCGGACATCTAGATTTCAATAAATTTTTTGTTTTTTGCGGGGGGGGGGGGGGGGTGGGGGTGGGAAAATATGGACAAATAGGACAACCCCCCCCCCCCCCCCCCGCGTACCCCAAATGCTGGATCAGTCCCCTGGGGTAACTAAATTACATATTTTCACCCTTGTTGCGTGTTTAATTCGATTCAGTACATATCATATATCATCATGAGCACCTTTCATCATTACAGTATGTGAAGCGAGAAAGTACAACCGTCAAGCCGGGGACCACTGTTCGCTGAGCTGCAGCGCCACCTGTCTGCAGCAAGGTGACGTCTGCAACTGGCAGACCGGAAACTGCCTGCACGGATGCGAGGCTGGATGGTGGGGAGGGAAATGTAACAACCGGTGTCACACGAACTGCGTCGGTACCTGCGGAAACGACGGCCATTGCATTTCCTGTGAAAAAGGTACGTAATAGTTATATTTCACATAAAGAATGTTTAATAAATTTACTTCGAGCGAGTTAATATTCAATATGTGACCTATAACGTACTTATTATTTACCCAGCCCAGTCCCTAAACGTGATTTCGAATCGCTATACTAGCGTGTGATTGGCGGTGTGACACGAAGTGAGCGCGTGTGTGGGCGGTAATATGATTTGCGTCTCGTGAACTGATGACACGAATGCGTAAAATCAGTTCTAAATATAGCGGCTGAACATTTAATGATTAATTCAATATATAGATATTGGCGAAAGTGTCGCAATATGCGATTAATTTGGACGAAATGCTGTTCTTTCATTGGTCAAGAAACTAGGGTAAATAATAAATGTGCATATAGGACACAGGGGGCAATTGATTTTCCATATTCACACATACATGACAATCGCAAACTACCTACGGCAATGTGAATAGTTTTACTTCCATCCCCGGAGTCAGTGATCTAGTAAGCCGGTTCAATATCCATGCCAAACACGGGCTCATTTATATAGTCCGCAGATGATAACTTGCCACTTGTTTACAAACAAACTGGTCATAAGCAAAACACAGAATAGGTGAGACGGGTAAATATACCCATGCCAGTATTCCTTTTTAATATTGATATTGAGATTTGTCATCAAGTCTTATGTAGTCGAGGGGGTAGAGTGACGGATATAAATGCCGTAGGTAGTGAGTTCGAATCTTAGTTTTTCAGTACTGTCCGTCGCGTAGCGGTGCTTAAAATAGTACCACAACGGTCTTGACAACGGGTGACCAAATTCTTGGCCCCAAGTACATGTTTTCCTATTTCATAAGGCCTAAAAAAGTGTTTTGGTTCCGGTAACGTCCCAGAAAAAAGTTGGATAGGTAGGTAGGGAAAAGATTTTATTATTTTATTTTATTATTTTATGAAACGATTGATTTTAATTGATATACATAGCGGTTATAATCTCTCTGATTCATCAGTACCAGATAGATTGATTTGTGGTGTTTTAGGTCAGCACGATTATAGGTAACACAATTATATGCGAACTACGCATATGCATTTTGCAAGTCAGTGGAAATATGGCAAATGCGTCCGTATTTTAGGTTAATAGCCTATTACAAATTATCTACAAAAAGTTACATATGTTGTAAGATCCATTTTCTAAGCAAGCGGCCCAAATGTCATTTGACATGTATTGGCTGGGAAGCTAAAATAGATTTAGAAGGAATCATATTATATTATCTTAAGCATTTCATGAAAAAATCGATGTCACAGATGTACAGTGGGGTCAGCGTGTAAGTGCACACACGAACGAACACGACAGGTTGGTTCCAACCTGTCGTGTTCGTTCGTGTGTGTACTTAAACGCTGACCCCACTGTACATACACCACACCACATGGTCATAACAGGCCCTTGGCATTGGTAGTCAAGACTTGTTTACATTATTTGGCCACTGGCAAAATAATTTAAATACGTCTTTGTTGACGTGGAAGGTCACTTTATATGCAGTTGTACCTGTTTATCATATATACAGGGTGGCCCAAATCTTATATCTCCATATATAATCTTTCAATCTTCACAATGTGTATACACATATATTGGTTATTACATTTGGCATATTAATTTTATATTTACTTTATCGAAACTACACACATACCGTTGCCATGGCGATTTAGACGTCACTGGGTCGAAATCAATAGAAAAATTTGTACGTAACGCTATAAAACTGCTATAAAATGGTACTAATTAAACCACTTTCCTAATGTAAAATTGCAGTTGGTATATTAAATCCATCTTTGAGTAATTCAATACAAGTAAAGACATACACTCACCTCTTACATTAGGCATTATATATTGCATGTTTGCCTCGAATTTGCTAAAAATACGAATTGTTGACACCAGTGTCATTTTGTCACCAGTCTCGCGTGTGTAGGCTGTTTGCTGGTGACATTTATCAACTTGTCTGTGTACTATTTGCTGTTAATGACATTGTACATGTAAGTACCATTTATTTCTGTATTTAATCTGTTCAGTATGTCATTTGTTTCACTCATTCAATGAAAATAATGAATATGGTACGACTTTTCAACTGTTTCACAACGTTCTCAAAAATGGAAATTTCGGTGTATGACCTAGTGATGTCATAATCATAATGACGTCAAATAGAGACTAGTCGGTTAGTGCCGTGAATGGGAAACTGCTCAGGAAACGGGATGGGCGAGGCTCTGCCGAGCACATCCCGTTTCCGTTCCGCGCCTACTATTCTATTTATCCCGTCAACACCTACAAATAGCTGTAACATGTAAAAATAGTATTGACTGGATATCAAAAATGTTTCACGGCACCGTGTTTCACGGCACATATGTACTGTGTTGACGGGATAAAATACGCACACGAACAGTAAGCAGTATGTATCCGTGAAATAGCACAAACATTGCACATATGTACTGTGTTGACGGGATAAAATACGCACACGAACAGTAAGCAGTATGTATCCGTGAAATAGCACAGACATTGCACATATGTACTGTGTTGACGGGTTAAAATACGCACACGAACAGTAAGCAGTATGTATCCGTGTATAGCACAGACATTGCACATATGTACTGTGTTGACGGGTTAAAATACGCACACGAACAGTAAGCAGTATGTATCCGTGAAATAGCACAAACATTGCACATATGTACTGTGTTGACGGGTTAAAATACGCACACGAACAGTAAGCAGTAGTATCGTGAAATAGCACAAACATTGCACATATGTACTGTGTTGACGGGTTAAAATACGCACACGAACAGTAAGCAGTATGTATCCGTGAAATAGCACAGACATTGCACATATGTACTGTGTTGACGGGTTAAAATACGCACACGAACAGTAAGCAGTATGTATCCGTGAAAATAGCACAGACATTGCACTACGCACTGTGTTGACGGGTTAAAATACGCACACGAACAGTAAGCAGTATGTATCCGTGAAATAGCACAGACATTGCACATACGCACTGTGTTGACGGGTTAAAATACGCACACGAACAGTAAGCAGTATGTATCCGTGAAATAGCACAGACATTGCACATACGTACTGTGTTGACGGGTTAAAATACGCACACGAACAGTAAGCAGTATGTATCCGTGAAATAGCACAGACATTGCACATTACGTACTGTGTTTGACGGGTTAAAAATACGCACACGAACAGTAAGCAGTATGATCCGTGAAATAGCACAGACATTGACATTACGTACTGTGTTGACGGGTTAAAATACGCACACGAACAGTAAGCAGTATGTATCCGTGAAATAGCACAGACATTGCACATACGTACTGTGTTGACGGGTTAAAATACGCACACGAACAGTAAGCAGTATGTATCCGTGAAATAGCACAGAAATTGCACATACGTACTGTGTTGACGGGTTAAAATACGCACACGAACAGTAAGCAGTATGTATCCGTGAAATAGCACAGACATTGCACATACGTACTGTGTTGACGGGTTAAAATACGCACACGAACAGTAAGCAGTATGTATCCGTGAAATAGCACAGACATTGCACATACGTACTGTGTTGACGGGTTTAAAATACGCACGAACAGTAAGCAGTATGTATCCGTGAAATAGCACAGACAGTGCACATACGTACTGTGTTGACGGGTTAAAATACGCACACGAACAGTAAGCAGTATGTATCCGTGAAATAGCACAGACATTGCACAATATGTACTGTGTTGACGGGTTAAAATACGCACACGAACAGTAAGCAGTATGTATCCGTGAAATAGCACAAACATTGCACAATATGTACTGTGTTGACGGGTTAAAATACGCACACGAACAGTAAGCAGTATGTATCCGTGAAATAGCACAAACATTGCACATACGTACTGTGTTGACGGGTTAAAATACGCACACGAACAGTAAGCAGTATGTATCCGTGAAATAGCACAGACATTGCACAATATGTATGCCAAATGTTGTTGGGATTCGAAGTGTATGTCAAAAGATATATAGGTTACACAAAGTGTCCACGTTTTTTTGGGCCACCATGTATATATGAGACACGCCATGTCATTTTGTACCTTCTGACATCTGCGTAATTTCATGAAATACGTTTACAAAATTTACAATATTTTTCATAAAAATGTCAAAAGTTGACAAAATATTCAGAGTACATGCGGAATATAATGAAATATTTCATGAAATTACGCAGATGTCCTAAGGTACAAACTCACATGGCGTGTTTCATATATTGTTTTATAGTTCTAGTCATGGTAACTGATTACAAATTTGGTTATCATCCAGGGAAATATGGCGCTGAATGCGAGCGGGACTGTGACCACGGATGCGTGACGTACGCATGTGACATCACAACTGGGCAGTGCAACTGTGGTGTCAACCACTTCTGGTTCGCCGACACTGCACGATGTACAGGTCAGTATACTTGCAGCGGTCAGTAGACATATTGTCTGTTTCACGTTTAAACACATTAAATCTTAAAAATATTTTAATATATGTAGTTTTTCATCAATAACCAAAAAATCACCTTCCCCAAAAAAAATGAAATATTGATTTTATTGCGAATTTGAATTTAACATGGGGGCTAAAAATAGAGTTTTTAAAATGACATCAATATATACACAGAAGTATGGCATGTCACCAGTATACATGTATGTACAAACCACTACGGCATGTCAGCAATACGTATACAAAGCAGTATCACGTGTGACAAGTATGTAAACATAGTGTTAATTGTTAACAATGTTAACAGTTTTTGTTTTTAGTAGAGGAGCTAAGCACATGGGGTGTGCACTTTGTGATACAAGCATGAAATTTTGCACAGAGTTACTTTATTGTGTATACAATAAAAAAAGCCCAGGACACAAGTGAAATATGCCTTGTGGTCCAAAATGGCCGCCAATATTAAAAATGGCCGCCGTACGCATAACAGTGAACACATCTCTGCTTACAGATGACATACAGACACATATTTGATGGCTATTTTTATTTTTACCAAGCTACATATTATGTATACAATAAAAAAGCCCAGGACATACATTAAATATGCCCTGCGGTCCAAGATGGCCGCCAATATTAAAAATGGCCGCCGTATGCATTAAATGAACACATCTTTGTTTACAGATGCCAAAGAGACACGTTTGATGGCAATTTAAAAAAAAAAGTTACTTTATTGTGTATAAAATAAAGGACACATTTGAAAAATATCATGTGGTTCAAAATGGCCGCCAATGTTAAAAATGGCCGTCGTATGCATTACATGAACACATCTTCAAATCATGATCCTGATGACACAGATCAATATTATATATATATAATTGCGCAATATAATTATTTCAATTCAAGTTATCAGAATTTTCAATCTATGTAGGTGTCACAGAAAGGTAGTGTGGGATGTTAGTCTAGGAACAGCAGCAATAACAACAGCAACAACAACAACAATACTTGCCATGTGAATGAGCAAAATCAATATCAAACTCAGGTCCAATACCCCACTACCGGTATGAATTGGTGCCCATGGCCTTGTTATATTATGTGCGCAGGTGCTGGTGTCATTTGAGAGACATTGGAACATTGAACATTCATTCGCCAGCAAATGACAGTAAACAATGGTGGCATAGCCAGATTCTTGCCGAGGGAGTTTGGCGAGGGGGATTGTGTGTAGACTTCCTTCACCGTGTTTCTTCTACAAAACAATATTGATTTCACAAATTTACAACATATATTGCACGTACTTCCCACAGAAAAAAAATAATGTAAAAATACACACATAACCAAATTTACCCCATATGGCTACGCCACTGATTCATTAAAATGGTGAATACTGCATATGTTTTTTGTAGTGGTCCCTCAGATGACACCAAACTACCAAAACAAAATAAAGTGATACATCACCTTGTAATTCTAACTGAAGGGCGGGGCAGGAGGTGGGAGATAGCGGGTGGGGGTGGGAGGTAGGGGCGTGATATGGGAGAGCAGACTGAATGTTACACCAGAATGCCGGTAAATAACCCAAAGCCCTAGATCCCTCGTCACTGAAAACCTAGACTGAAGGCCAGTTTGGCATGTATGCCATGATCAGACGTCAATATATGCGCAGACCAGTCTGAGACTAAGCAGGTCGTAAAAGGTAAACTGCATCAGGTTTCTTCTCAACTGGGGTACATTTATTGTATAATAATGACGTATGTTCCGTGCCGTAAAAGCGCAGTTACATATCTTCATATCAATATATTTTAGCCCTCTTGCAGAGTTCAGTATAAAGTTAGCTATCATGTTCTGGTGTGCGTCCATTATCTGTGGCATTTCACTGTGTACCATGAGTTCATGCAGAAGAACATCCATCAGTTCTCTTCCTCCATTAGACCTGTATTACAGTGGAGCATCTCTACACCGGACACCCTGGGGACCTCCCATAGACCTGAATTACAGTGGAGCATCTCTAAACCTGACACCCTGGGGACCTCCCATATACCTGAATTATAGTGGAGCATCTCTACACCGGATACCCTGGGGACCTCCCATAGAGCTGAATTACAGTGGAGCCTCTAGTCCTACAGTTTTCCACTGTTCGAATTTCAGGGATTAATATATATTTATTTTGATGTAAATATTCCGTACTGATTTTGGGATCTCTTTCCCCCCAATGCAGCTGGTTAAATGCGAGGTCGAACCTGTTGGCCCGGCATTAAATGACCTTAGATGTTGATAGGCCATTAAATACCAATAAACCAAATCAAGTCAACCTACTAAAAGTTAACATTAGCCAAACGAGGTGAGGATGAGGAGAAAACTGTATACGACATTTACACCAAACCATGGCGATATAACTTAGAAATTATTTATTGAAGGAAAAAAAATACATTTTGTTACTCGTTTACAAAATCTATTTTAGCCCCCATTTTAAAATTCACAAAATTGATTTGTTATTATATACAGCATACATTTATAACGCGTTACTTCTAAGAAGTAACGCGTTACTTACCAAGAGTAACGCGTTAGAACTATAACACGTTAGAAGCTGTACTTATGACACGATCCGCCAATATAGAGGATTTGTAACGCGTTACAGCCAATTTCGAATGCGTTACTCACTGTTAGTCACCAGTAACGCGTTACAAATATGTGTTTCACTATATAGTACATACATCAGTAACGCGTTATTTCTCACAAGTAACGCGTTACTTCTCTAACGCGTTAGAAACGGCACCTATTACATGAATCGCCACTCATACACATCTCGGACCGGTCTCGCGGTCCGAGAGTGCTTATTCGTGTAAACAAACCGTTCAGAGGTCTACATTCAATTTGTTTATAATCACGTGATCGTGTTTCGGCCAATGAGAATGACTGAAATACTTAGTCATATAATAAAACGAAATTATACTTTCAAATTTACAAGATATACTTGTAAATGTCAGATAAACACATTGACACGGTAAAATAACCAATGTCTGCATGTGTATGTTCTATTAATAATTTATTGATACAATTTTGACAGTTTTATATCGCTAACATATCAAACACGCCGGATAACCGATTGCAAAAATCACTTTTTCATGTGTTACATTAAAGAGATGGGGTTAAATTGCTACCCTTGTGAGAGGTATGGAGCGGGGTAGCAGTTTTGTTTCTCGTGTCTACACTGTCCGGCATTAGACTAGTCAATTATCCATGGTGTGGTTTGCGAACAAATTAGATCTTAAGTTCGCTTAAAAAATACCAAATATGATCAGGGATTACACTAATCACAACTGGTCTTCTGTCCGTGTCACGAAAACTGCCCGACTTTTACGGATATATCCACAATGTAAAAACAAGAAATGTTCGATAATATTAAACTTGAGCAAAATTTAAGAATGAGCCTTTGTATTTCGTGACTTCTGGTCCAATATTGCTTTTATTGAGAGAAAAAAAGTATGCCCCCATGTTAAATACGCATATACACGTTCACAGAGTGATGCGCATGCGTCGAATACATATACATGTATGTTGCTAGCTACAATAATTCGCCTCCGATATGTTATCTACGGCTACAATTTGACCCATTCAACCTAAGTGGTGCATACCCAAACCTGTTGTATGTTGGTCAACATTTAGTAAAACTGTATACATTATACATTTAAACAAATAAACTTTGATGTAGATCTAGTAAATTGCCAAAAATAATAGAACAGGGAAATCATTTTCCCATGAAATCCATCTTTTCTCTTGTTGTTGTTCAACATCACATAACGAAATGAAGCTTTCAAATGTAAATGTCAGATAAAATAACCAATTTCTGCATGTGTATGTTTTTTATTAACAATTTATTGATACAGTTTTGATAGTTTTATATCGATAACATATCAAACACGCCAGATAACCGATTGCAAAAATCACTCTTCCATATGTTACATTGAAGAGATGGGGTTAAATTGCTACCCTCGCGAGAAGTATGGAGCGGGGTAGCAATTTTGTTAGAAGCTAGCCACGCACGCACGCACACACGCAGCACGCACGCACGCACGCACACACACCCATTGGTCGAGCAATCGGGATTCGACTATACAGTGGAACCCCTCTAAACCAGAAAATATGTATGTTTAACTTAGATGTGTTTCGCTATATGTATCTCTGATTACAATGACTGTACATGCTTGCAAAACACTAGAATGTGTCATGAAGTGTTAACATGTCTGATTTACAATGAAACCTCTCTAAACCGGACACCCTGGGGACATCCCAGGGTGTCCGGTTTGGAGAGGTTCCACTGTACTATAATATATACTATTATATATTTCGCTAAGCAAATCCGTGGGTACGACAGAGCGATGCCACCACAACTACACAGCCTCCGTCAACAACTCCCCCAGGTGGGTACCGCAGAAAAAACACATTAAAGACAGTAGTACAGTGCAACCTCTCTACAACAGCCACCCATGGGAAGACGCAAAACTGACTGTTGTAGAGAGGTGGCTGTTGTTGGGAGGTTAATGCTGAATTAAATTTTGTCGTCCACTGTTTATTTATTTTCTTTCATAATTCTCAACAAAAACATGCTTTGGCAACATTTTAGAATCATTTCCTATGGAAATGATTCTAAATTGCTGTCAAAACATGTTTTTATTGAAAATATATATTGTTGCCACTCGCCACGATTCAAATGAGTGGTAATAACGTATTTTTTTGCCGCCAGGAAGGTCGATAACATTAATTATTTATTAACATTTATTAAAGGTACATGCCTACTCAGTAGGCACAAAATGATCTTTATATTAGAGACACCACCTGATACATTTTCTGACAAAATAAACATTCAATCACCATTACCCCCACGTATTGATTGGCATTATTTTACATTTTATATCAGACGTAACTTTTTACACTGATATCAGGGGCGATAACCGTGTTTCCATAAAATGTTAAGGGACATTAATATTTATACTCTGTATTTATTTTTTAATGTGCAATGATCATTTTACTTAGTATAAATACTTAAAAAATACCATGCCTCATTTCCATATGAAAATAGCCTGCTATAAACGCGCGTCACTATCAGTAACATAAATATAACTAAACGATTATACATGCATAGCGGCCACTCGTAATCTTTAAAACTGGTGGAATAGTGACACATTTATACACTTATTTAATTCATATAAAGAACATTGTGTGCCTACTGAGTGGGCATGTACCTTTAACAAGATCATGCCCCCTCAGTAGGCACAAACTGTTCTTTATAGTAAAATAATTCCAGCACAAAAATATTTACACAATTCCGTAACATTTGATTGGTCCATAGCAAGTCTCTGTCCAAAATTTATATCCCAGTAAACTCCGTGCCGAACTACTTTCCGTAACCGTGAGGCGCAGTTAAAATAATTCTTAAGAAAACGGAAAATAAACACATTTTCTTCATGAATTTATTTCAAATGCTTGAATTATAAGGAATGAATGGCCTTTTTGTTGAATTTATCGGGGATATAAACTTGGAAAAGTCGCGGGAATACTGGACGAGGCCTTCCGGCCTTCGTCCAGTATTCCCGCGACTTTTCCAAGTTTATACCCCGATAAATTCCACAAAAAGGCCATTCATTCCTATATTAAATAAGTGACTCGCGGTGGTATCTCGCTATTTTCATATGCAAATGAGGCATGATATGTTTTAATTATTTATACTAATTAAATGCGTAACCTGAAAACAAAAATGTTTTCGACTGGTTATAAAGTATGATTATTGCACATCACAAAATAAATACAGAGAATAAATAGTAATGTCAGTTAACATTTTAAGGAAACACGGTTATCGCCCCTGATATCAGTATGGAAATTTACGTCTGATATAAAATATATAAGAATGCCAATCAATACGTGGGTTAATGGGGAATTCATGTTTATTTTACCAGAAAATGTATCAGATGATGTCTCGGATATAAAGGACAATATGTGCCTACTGAGTGGGTATGTACCTTTAATATCCAACTATGTAGAAGTTAATATTAACACTATGAGATAATTATGTCCATATGTAGGTTTAGCGTCCACTCATCCAGTTTACAGTCGCCTCAAACAATCAATGATCACACGTTGTAATTGTATGAACATGTAATATATATTGCTTTTGATATGCGAGTACCAATAATGCAATACGGGAACATGTACCCTTGAACTCTGGGTCTACACTACTATTGCACTAACACAGCACTATTGTGATTTTACATTTTTCGTGTGTAATCAGAGTTAAGCGCCCACAATACACAGAACCCAGCACTATTTTGATTTTACATTTTCCTATATTATTACACGTAAGGACTTAAACTACACTGAACCCAGCACTAGTTTGATTTTACATTGTTCGTCTCTAATTGCAGCTAAGGACCTACACTACACTGAACCCAGCACTATTTTGATTTTACATTGTTCGTCTTTAATTGCAGTTACGGACCTACACTACACTGAACCCAGCACTATTTTGATTTTACATTTGTTCGAGTCTAATTACAGCTTAGCGCTGCGATTAGATACGAAACATATAAACACAAAATAGTACTTTCACTGTGATTAGTCAGGAAAAATGTAAAAACAAAATAATGCTTTAACCCTTTGAACCCGAAAGCCCGCTATATCGGTTTATGCAAACAGTGCAGATCCAGATGAGCCGGCTCGTAACGAGCCTTCTCATCAGGTCTCCACTGTTTGAAAGTAATTTTCATATTTTTGAGAACAACAAATACCCCCTTTTTATAAATGGAATAGTCTGAAAATCATTTTGCGATTATTGGATTGGTTGCAAAATTAACATATCGCAGCCCATTCAGTTACTTAGGGGTGAAAGGGTTAATGTGATTAGACACGAACAATGTAAAATAAAAATAGTGATAGGTTCGTTGTAGTGTAGGTTCGATTTCATCTGCATCTGCTCCCTTAGTATCTACATGCATGTCACAGGGCTCGAAAACTGTGCACCGATGCACGCACCGTGACATGTATATCCAAAATATAATATAATAATGAAAACATTTAATTGGATTGTTTCCTGTTTTCAACTGTAAGGGCACACAACACCATTTGGCGCAATAACGTCCACGACAACACACGTACCAACTTCACTGACAACAACACCATTGGCAACGTTCATGACAACAACACCATTGGCAACGTTCGTGACAACAACACCATTGGCAACGTTCGTGGTGACAACAGCACCATTGACAACGTTCGCTACGTTCGTGACAACAACGCCATTGACAACACCATTGGCAACGTTCGTGACAACACCACCATTGGCAACGTTCGTGACAACACCACCATTGGCAACGTTCGTGACAACGACACCATTGGCAACGTTCGTGACAACAACACCATTGGCAACGTTCGTGACAACACCACCATTGGCAACGTTCGTGACAACACCAACATTGGCAACGTTCGTGACAACGACACCATTGGCAATGTTCGTGACAACAACACCATTGGCAACTTTCGTGACAACAACACCATTGGCAACGTTCGTGACAACAACACCATCGGCAACGTTCGTGATAACAACACCATCGGCAACGTTCGTGACAACGACACCCATGGCAAAGTCTGTGACACCATCAACCTTGCTAAGTTCCATGACAACAACACCAGCGTCCGTGACAACACCAGCTGTTTTTCATTGTTCAGGTATGTATGTAGTTAGTTACATGACCAATCCCCCGCGAACCTCTCTAGACCGGACACAGAGGAAGGTTAGTTATGCTTAATTTTCGTTGCTAGTTACCTTCAATGATAATATACATTCATAACCGCAAAGCAACAACGCCTGTCCTGAAGTGGTCATCCGTCTGTTTTACAGTGGAATCTCTGTAAACCGGACACACTGGGGACCTCACAGGGTGTCCGGTTTATAGAGGTTCCACTGTACATCGACTGGCATTTATTGCGGTACGTGAACTGTTGTAACGTTCATGTGAATCCACCTGTAGCCTATTTCACCAAAATTGCAACGTATACTTATCTAGCAAAGTATACTTTGAGGGAGAAATTTTTAATTTAAGGATAAATTTATTAATTTTTATTATACTGAATTTATTACATTATCACAGCCAAAATTCAGTATAATAATTTTGAATACTTTTATTCATCAAATATATTTATATGAAATAATGCATTTCGGGAAAAATAAATGATTACTCAATCAAAGTATACTTTTTGCAATGCTGATGAAATCGGCTACTGGTCTCTGGAACCTCTATGAGAAGAACAACATACTTTATTGGCACGCAATATCTCGTATAGTGCATTTGTTCTAAATTGACATAAGTCTCAGAGACCTGAGTCGGCACTCGTGCCCAGCCTATCGGACGGCGTCCCAAGGTGACCCAATCATGGGTTCGACCCCTCAAACCAGCCAAATTGAGTGCATAGCGTTTCGCGAGCACGTTGTATACTGTCAGCCATCCCAATCAGACGGCCTTATTAACTAAGTTCCCGAAATTGGAAAATTTCAAAAACAACATCATGAAGCGATAATATGAGAAAGTATACATACTTGTTATTCATATTGTAAGCACACGCTAATTTGATTCAAATTGGATTGCACGGTGGCCATTTTTCTTGTTTTATCTTGAAAACTAAACATTTTAATAGAACATGGTTTTTCAGTAAATTTTATATCTATATAAAACAAAACCAGAAAACAATATTTTTCAGTTTACCCGAATTGTACATATACTAGGTATGCCTAACATGATACTTGGCGGCCATCTTGGATACAATACGTGTTGATACATTTACTACATGTACACTATTTAGTTTCGAAATTGTTGTTATATTTAGAGCATTATAGATGCAATAAACACACATTAGCAGTAAGGTAAAACGACGAAGTAAGCTTAGCTATGGCGGCCATTTTGAATTTTACAACTGCACGTGTTCATTATTGTGTAGAAGAATATTGATAATGTAAATTATTACATACAACTGCAAACAGTTGAGGGTAAAATAAAAATACATGGAAACATAGTGCCATTACATGTTATGTGTTCACCATTTTGGCGGCCATATTGGAAAATAGTTTTTTCAGTTGACCTATATGTCTAAAAATTGACACCCCTCCAGAATGTTTCACAACGACCTAAACCACAACTACGCAGAATTTGCTGCTTTAGTCCAGCAGGTCACGATTTTTGCCAAAATCCAGGTTAACAGACTCGACTAGATATGTCCAGTGGTCCTTCCAATTAAGTTTTATGTTGAACCTAGCTACAATAATTCGATATGTTAGAAGGTGCATGATCACGTGGTTATAACAACAACAACAACAGCAGTAGCTGAAAGTGTTGAAATCTTGCCCACTCCAACGTAAGTATTATTTGATATTCTTTTAATGTGAAACAGATTTTGATGAAATATGGCGCAGCAAACGCGTCTTCATGAGCTGCATTTGGTCGTCCAGGGAGTTCGGCACAGACTTATGTCGTTTTTGCGAAGAATCGATTTCCGTGTCTACGTAAATGTGATTGAATATTTTTATAAAGTGTTCTTGACCCCGTTCTTTGAGTGTATACTGTACTGTGCATTGAGTTGCCTTCTCAGTCATCTTAGCATGGACAAGCTATCGGCCAGTGTGACCTCTTGTAGCGTTTTACATAGACAGCTCAGAATGTGACAGATACATAGGGAATAGTAGGTTAGTGCCGTGAATGGGAAAATATATCTGGCAAGGCTTTGGAAACGGGATGGGCGAGGCTCTGCCGAGCACATCCTGTTTCCGTGCCGCGCCATATATTTTTCCCATTCACGGCACTAACCTACTATTCTATTTATCCCGTCAACACCTACACATTTCTTTAAAATGCAAACAAAAATAACCCCAGCCACCGCACATATTCATACGCAGTGATTAGGTCGTATTGAGAGGATATCAAAACTATTTCACGGCACCGTGTTTCACGGCACATACGCACTGTGTTGACGGGATAAAGTAATAACATAGTGCAATATGTTTAAAAAAAGTATTTACAACGTCAAATCCGTTATATGTAGCCCAAGTGGACCAAGCAAGTTTGCTATAAATGTGCCCATTTTTTAAAACAGAAATCTCTACACATGCTATCGGGAGTGCATAGTCATATTATGCCATCTTATATGTACACAGCGTGTGTACCATGTATACTGTATTGAGTGCAATAAGGAATGTTGATGTTGTATGGACTTGTGCTGCTATCATAAACGTGTTGCAAGCAGACTATAAGTGTTAGATTGTCATACCTGTAATTCTAAAATTAGGTGCGACAGTGACCTGATGATTTACGTAACATGGCCATTGTAGATTTTGGAAATGACAAATGTATAACCAATTGATCAATCATGGTGCATGAGATAGTTGATAGCACGTTGAAATGATTATCCTTGCAGTATGTTGCACCAAATTGTATTAGTTTATCTGTCTCATGTCTTGCTGTATGTTATGTAATGCTGTATATTATGACTGTTGGAACCACCTGTAAACCTTATGTACATGATCATGAATGTCAAACAGACAATCCACCAACAAGTGAAGTAATTAAATTAAGCATACAAAATATAATATTTGAAAACAGTGCCAAATTAAATGAAAGTGTTACTCCATTTGCATTACGCAAGCCTGTGTGTAAAAAACAAACATCGGACACATCTACTGCATTTCATGACACATTCAATGTTGACAGTGTCAAGGATGATGATAAAGCCTTTAAATTTTATATTGGATTAACTTACATTCCATTCAATTTTTAGGGAAATGTACAGAAAAGATGAACTATTGGAATTCTAATGTGTCTGATGCCAATAAAACTCCGAGTAAAAGACGAGGGCGCAAAAGAACTGTGTCACCAATGAACCAATTATTCATGACCTTAATACGTCTACGTCTCGGCTTATTGCACCAGGATTTAGCTTATCGGTTCAAAACCAATACATGTCTGTTTTCAACCATCATCATCACATGGATCCAGTTACTGTACAAACAATTCTATGTACTTCGCAAAGCCATGTTTGCTTCAAGAAGGAAATATAAGGCGTATAATAGGTTGCACTGAAGTTCATGTCCAATCGCCTGGTAACTTCGAGGCTCAAGGAAATCAGTACTCCTCCTACAAGGGATATACATCTTACAAATTTCTTGTAGCTATTGCTCCAAATGGTGCTATTGTTTATGTAAGTGATGTATTTGAAGGAAGCATAGTGACAAGGAAATTGCAAAACAGTCTGATTGTTTAGATTTCCTTGAGCCAGGTGATGTCATTATGGTGGACCGAGGGTTTTTAATTGATGATCTCCTGAATGAGCGTCAAGTGAAAATGATTAGGCCACCATTTCTTGGTACGAGACACAGATTTACTCCACAAGAGGAAGCTGCGACAAAAGACATTGCTAAACATAGAATTCATGTTGAGCGTTCCATTGAAAGAATGAAAAAGTTCAAAATCCTCAAAAGAATCATTCCACACACCTTGCAGCCTGTATTCACTCAATGTGTTTTCGTAATTTCTTGTTTGGTAAATTTTCAAGCACCTCTTGTGGAGTAATGGAGTGGGGAAAATGGTGAAACACAGATGCATATAATTTGATGTATATTATGTATCTTTGAAATAAATATTATTGGTAGACATTAATCCATACAATTGTGAGGATATGCTACACATTTTCACTGGGTATGATCTATGTCTGTATAACTACAAGGAACAGTTGTATGGTGTACGAACGGGGTAAAAACTAAATTTACAGGTGCAGCTATAAAAATATACAGGTTCACCTGTAAATATACAGGTGCGGCTGTAAAAAATACAGCTGCACCTGTAAATATACAGCTGCACCTGTACACAATACAGCTGCACCTGTAAAAAATACAGCTGCACCTGCAAAAAATACAGCTGCACCTGTATGTTTTATAGCTGCAGCTGAAAATGTATAGTTGCACCTGTAAATAATACAGCTGCACCTGTAGTTTTATAGCTACACCTGTAAATGTATAGCTGCACCTGTAAAATGTACAGCTGCAGCTGTAAATGTATAGGTGCACCTGTAAGTAAAAAATACAGCTGCACCTGTATTTTTGTAGCTGCACCTGTATTTTTGTAGCTGCACCTGTAAATGTATAGGTGCACCTGTAAAATGTACAGCTACAGATGTAAATGTATAGATGCACCTGTACAAAATACAGCTGCACCTGTATTTTTATAGCTGCACCTGTAAAAGGTATAGCTGCACCTGTAAAAAATGCAGCTGAACCTTTAAAAATACAGCTGCTCCCGTAAGTATACATCTGATTGGAGCGGAAGTATATATATATATAAGATTCCGGCACCTCGTGTTAATTTATGGCACCCGGTGTTTTTATAAACTTGAAGGTATAAGGTTTCCAAAAAATCCGGGTGCCATTTTTTTAAACCAAGTTCAAGGTCATTTCAAGGTCATTGAACTTTATGCTTGACGGAAGTCGAAAACTGCCAATACATGTATATGAGCCAATAGGTCATGGTCCTTAACTTGGAAATTGGTGTAACTTGTTAAAAACATTTCTGATGGATATATTAAAGAATTTACGTAAATATTCAGTATATAATTATCATATTTTCAAGATGGCCGCCAAACATCGGGTATTTATGAGATTTCGGTTGACTTGCTACATATGTGTGTAATGCTAAGCGCCTTCACCTATGTTCAAAGGTTAATTCTTTCAACTGGAATAATGTTGCAGTTAACATACTCCATTGTCAGAAAACTCAAAATGGCCGCCAAGTAAATGGAAAATCCATAGTAATTTACTTTCATGAACATAGACAATTTTGACACCCACAAAAGTAGGGCAGACAAAGTCTGGACGTCTGTTCTCAACACAGACGACAGTCGCAGAATATACTACACTTACAGAGTTTCAGAATATCCATCTTGAAAATATGACCGCCAGATATGTGAGTTGAAAATCGAATCTACCGAAAATATTTAGTGTGTCTATTAGTCGGTTCTTCTGTGTAATTTATACCAGTTTAGGGTCATATGTATACACGACATATTGGTGTATAATTCAGGGTACACGGGCTCCAATTATGCCAAAAAGGTCAATGACCTTGAAATGACCTTGAACGCGTCCGAGAATAATGGCACCCGGATTTTTCGGAAAGCCAGACCCCAAATGTATACAAAACCACTGTTGGCTCACCCAGCTGACCAATAAATCGAACAGTTGCCGATCACGTGATCTTGATAAGCGCACATCAGCTTCATTTGCAAGAAGATACAACCATTAGATACAGGTAATTTGTTTTGCAAAGTACATTTGGGTATAAATACCGCCGAGAATATACGCTACAAACTGTTAATTAACAATATACGAGTGTGGATTGTCCCTGCAGTATATTTATACGGTACCGAGAGAATAGTGGAGCCATTACGGCCCTTAGATGCCAGATGCTTTGAGGAAGAAACATCAACATTATTTTATGTAATGTTGGCTTATCTTTAGCGTTTTTACGTTTAACGGCGCTACAGTGGGGGATATACAATATCCATTCAACACTGAAACTACCATTTGCTGATATGGTGGTAGGTTCCCTTACCACACCAACATCACTTGGCCCAATATATATATAACGGAATCTACTTATTTTGCTCAAATATACCAGCATATAGAGAAATGATTAACACATTAGAATGTTTTATAAACTTGTGGCTAGTTCATTTACATTTGACTACCATAAGTATTGCTATGATCAGATATTAATGATACTCAGATGGGAGACTGCATTATAAACATGGTTAATCATAAGTATGTTATTGGTAACATATTGGATTTTTAAGGAACTAAAGGAACTAACACTCCCTCACATTTAACACATTTAATTCCTTAAACATCCAATATGTGAACAATACCTTATACATATTGCACATTATTTGTCTACACAGGAAAACAAATGTCCGATATGAAATTCTATCATATGCATCACGAATTGTCAGAAGATCAACTTCATGCGAATTTCATATGTGAATACATTGTTTCAATTCCATATGCAATCGCTATGAATTTCATACGCAAGATTTTCATTTTCATCCATCTGATTCAAAGTACGTATTCTTTTATATTGTCCTTATTACGTAACGGATTTTGATGAAATATGGCCTTCATGAGATGCATTTGGTGGTCTAGGGAGTTTGGCACAGACTTATGATCGATTCTTCGATTTTCATATCAACTGCATATATGTGCAAAACAAAAGAAGAAAATGCATATTGAATATTTGCATATGTACATGCATTCCACATACATCACATTAAAACTGTATCTACTGATACATAGCATACCGTTTGTATAATACAAGGTGCATGATCACGTGGTTATATAACAACAACAACAGTGGCTGAAAGTGTTTAAATCTTGAAAGTATTATTCGATATTTTCCTCAATATGAAACGGATTTTGATGAAATATGGCGCAGCAAACGCGTCTTCATGAGACGCATTTGGTGGTCCAGGGAGTTTGGCACAGCCTTATGTCGTTTTTGCAAAGAATCGATTCTTCGCAAAAACAACAGAAGTTTGGGCGAAAATACACAGACAACCAAAATGCAGCTTAACAAGACGCGTTTGATGCGCCATATTTCATCAAAATCCGTTACGTCTTAAAGATAATATAAAATAATACGTACTTTCAATCGGATAGATTCTGGAAGTTTCAATACTTGTTGTTGTTGTTGTTGTTGTTGTTGTTAGTATCACGTGATCATATACCTTGTAATAATGGATAATGTGATCATATACCTGGTAATAATGGATATTTGTCCTGTCAATTAATAAAACAGTTCATATGATTTTTTTGTGGAGCGCAAAACAATTTTCAAAACAATTTTCAAAACAATTATGGTCATGACAATCAGATCATGTAACTGATCCACATATCAGTATTTTGTGACGAAAATCCGCATAAAACGTAAAATATTCATAAGCTTGATCAGCCTGCGTGATTGTCAAACTGCACTGTAGTGAACACGAGTATCCACGTTATCGTCAACGTGTCATTCATGCCGACGAAACAACAAACCAACCAACCAACCAAACAATTTCTCCAGGCGACAGGTGTCAGACGAGAGACCTATGTTACTCGGGGCCCTGTGAGAACAACGGTACGTGCCTAACGACGCCGGGATCATACCAATGTCGCTGTGTCACAGGTGACCCCAATAGACAGTGTGCACTGAACACGGACAACACAGGCTGCCAATCAAACCCGCCACAGGGAGCGGACTCGTACGTAACGTGCATCGATCTAATCCGTGAGTACGCCCGTATAACCTACACAATTCATCCGTGATCTTGTGTTGATTTTCATATTAGGTTATACAGAGACACAGGTGAATAGATGGTTCCCTAAAAGGAAAACACAAAGATGGTCTGTAGCCTATTTCACCAACATTGCAAAGTATACTTTTCTAACAAAGTATACTTTGAGGTAGAAATCTTCAATTTTAGGATAAATTTATTAATGTTTATTATACTGAATTTATTACATTATCACAGCCATTTTGGTACCCCACCGCCGCTCCCCCACCCCCACCCCCAATTCTCTAATTACGGCAGTAATTGCAAGAGTTACCGTTCGCAACTAGGGGGTTGTCCTATGCACTTTCCTGTGTTTACGGCATTTAAATTCAGACTGGTGGTAAACTGTGATCTATGTAAACTTCGTGGCTGAACGGGTGGTGGTGGTGGGGGGGGGGGGGGGGGGGGGGGGTTGCAACCCGGAACCCCGGACCCCCCCCCCTCTAGATCCGCCCCTGAGTTGTGGAAACGTACCACATTAAATACTTCCGTATCTAATCTATCTAATCTGTGGAGTTACGTTTCCGCAACAATCGCACCATATCAGACTACGTGTTCTCAAGGATGTTGTGGCTCACGCACAGTAATACATATTGTCAGTGTATGAAGTACATGTACATGTAGCGTGGTATTTACAGTGGAACCTCTCTAAACCGGACACCCTGGGAGGTCCCCAGGGTGTTCGGTTTAGAGAGGTTCCACTGTAAAACAGACATATGACGACTTCAAGACACGTGTGTATGCTTTCCGATCATGTAGGGGCGGTGGAACTGGGGGGCCCCCCCCCCCCCCCTCCAGTAATTGGGTTGGGGAGGCCTGGCCCCCTCAATAATTCTGTAATTTTTGGAGTGTTTCATGCCCATGCATCCCTCTAATTTGCTGAGAATGCAGGAAACTGTGTTTCACGCCTCTTAGATTTCAGAAATTTACGGGGGAGCATGCCCCCGGACCCCCTAGCAACATCAGGCCCTTTGGGCCTTCAAGACTGGGCCCCACAATAATTTTCCGGTTCAACCGCCTATGTCATGAACATACATTATCGTTGGAGGTAAAAGGCAATGAAACACATCAAAATTAAGTAAAACTAACATGTCTCTGCGCCCGGTTGGTATAATATATTGAGTTACATACCCTTTTCAAATCGAATGCACCACAATCAGCGAAAACGGCGTCTCTCGACAGACAAGGTGCATGCATATTGTGCAGCATTCATGAGCTGCATTTGGTGGTCCCGGGAATTCGGCACATACCATACATTAGACACGGAAATCGATTCGTCGCAAAAACTACATAAGTTTGAGCCGAAGTACGAGACCACTAAATGCAGCTTAACAAGATGCGTTTCATGCGCCATATTTCATAAAAAATCAGTTATATAATAAGGACAAAATACAAGAATACGTACTTTGAATCGGAGGGCTTCTGGAAGTTTCAGTAATTGTTGTTGTTGTTTTAACCACGTGATCATACGCATTGACAGAGACCATGTGGACATCATAGTAGTGAAGTGTCATTTTATTCCCCATTCAATTGTGAAGCTATTCGATCTCAGGGAGACACCACGATTATTCACTATGTTTGTATGCGCTAATACTGTGACATGTCATATACGCTGTGTTATAGGTGACCCCGCATACAACCTGATATGTCGTCCCGGTCGGGGTGGGGAAGGATGTATTCAGCATATAGACGCCGCTGAACAGTGTAGCGACTGTGAGGACCAGGGATATTGTAAGGTAATACAGTAAATCACAGCTCAGTACAGTACAATACAGTGCAGTACAGTACAGTGCAATACAATATAAAGTGACTTATTGACATTAAGCTAACATGTTGATACGTCCGTCCGTCTGTCCGTCCGTCACGTTTCTTGTAAGAAGTAAAAAAAATAACCATACTCGGTAGGGACTTGAAACTTAGTGTGTGCCTTCCTTATGATGTGTAGATGCGCAAAGTGAATTTAGATTTTTGATTTGACCACCGGTCATGGATTATCTCCCCCTTTTCGAATTAGCATTCGGGATACGTGGGTATATTGCGAAGGCCCTTTCAACTCTGGTTATCCTACAATGTGTTTTTCATACTAATGTTTAGACTCTTCCATTAATGACAAAATGTGGATCGACCGTGTTTGCATGTAGGAGACAGGCCATGTGTTTGTTTCTTTGTTGGGGTTTAAAGGCATATCAACAATCATTTAAGGCCGGGTCAATGGGTTTAGTACTAAATCCCATATATTACCTGTACAAGTACATGTACATGTTCAAATACATTGCACACATGAGGTGGGGGGGATCCCAAAATCAGAACTGAATATTTACAATAAAAAAGCTATATATTCAGCCCTGAAATCAGAATAATCCTGATCTGATGACAGGTCCTCGCCACACCAGAATTACTTAGCCCCCCCTCCCAAAAGCTAGTAGGATCATTAATAATCTTACTACTTTTATAATTGGCATTAACCCAATTCAACTCCCAGGTAACAAAAGACAAAAACATACCTGAGGGTCAAACCAGGCAAATCGTGATTCCTATAAGGAGGAACCCCTGCCGTTAATTTACGCCGTCGGACACGTCGTGTGATTTTGTACCTTCGGACATCTGCGTAATTCCATGAAATACGTTTACAAAATTTACAATATGTTCGGTAAATGTCGTCAAAAGTTCAAGTACATGCGGAATTATATTCCTTCTGTAGGGTTGCAAGGGTTAACCCTTACAATGCTGAATTAAGTTTTTTCGTCAGTTTGTTTTTTATTTTCCATTTTCCTCACCAAAAACATGCTTTGAAAGCACTTAAGAATCATTTCCAATGGAAATGGTTCTAAAGTGCTCTTAAACCATGTTTTTATTGAAAAAAGGCAAATATAAAGCAACAGCAGACGACATATTTCGTCTGCAGCAGTCTAAGGGTTAATGCTATTTGACTTTCGTGTTAGATCATGGCGCACTTGGTACACATCACAAATGCCAATTCAATACAAATACAAAGCACATGTTGGACCGTGATATGTATAGGTTATTGGATTTGTATGTGGATATATGCACGAGTTCCGCAGCGTGAGATATTGCGCGACTCTAGGAGCACATATCGTTGCGCGGCGGAACGAGTGAAATGTATAACCTTTTTATTGTATACGTAGACCATTCGCATTGTATATGCGCTTCAAATAATATACAAAATGTAAATAAAATAAACGAATTAGTGGTGATTTAGAAGGAACTATTTTGCACTCACGAGACGTCAATATGGGAAAATATTGACGTCTTGCGTTACATTGTGTTTCAATGGGAAGCACAATAACGTATATAATCATTCTTAATACTGCTTGCTGTATGTTGTACCAACGACCAATATAGCCCCCAGAACATAGAACACACCATTTTGAGGGTCTAATTTAGAATTGAAAATGTGTTTATGGGGGAGAATCCCCAGATGTTCGTTGTATTCACAGGTGTTTGAACAGATGGTCAATATGTTGGTGTCATATTGGTATTTTGGTGGATTTTGGGTAGATTTGGATGGATTTCGTTGGTGTTGGGTAATTTACATAGTTTTGTACAACTACTAATCCCCAAACATTACACACGACATAAATCCTCAATTATCTACACATTCACCGTTCCGAACTTGTTACATTTTGTCTTGCAGCCTCTATGCAAGTACACGGTCTGTAACGCGACGGACAACTGCAATTTCACCATCGTGCCCTATCCCGCCACGAATGTCACCGCCAGCGGTTGTCGGCAAACATTTGCCGACGGCTACCCAAACATACCAGAGTGCAACACAGAGGAACATCTCTTCGACGGATTCGACGGTATGTACGTTGGCGCATATTGATGCGAGACAAGTCATGTGTTTTCGTGAAAACTAGTGACAGAAACTGTGATATTTTCTGTAAATGACGTCGAAAGTTGCGTAAATTGTCATGGCAAATGCGGAATGGAATTTGACTGGTTGATACACGACAGCAGTACATTTTTCGACACAATTAGCACTTGGGTTCCTAGTTGGGTATCCTATTTATATATATATATATATATATTAAACCGAACAACGAGATAACGTCTGTGATCTTATATTTGATGGTTTTTTTTCTTTGTCATGGATCTCAGATGATAATGTATATTCATGATTGCAAATCATTTAAATACGTATCAGAATGATAACATGTTAGATTTACAGTGGAACATCTCTAAACCGGACACCCTGAGGACATCCCAGGTTAGAGAGATTCCACCGTATACCCATTCCGTTGTAGGTATTCGCGGTGGTCTCAATCCAATATCAGACTGCAGTCCGTTTTTCGACACAATCTGCACTCGGAACGCCTCGGACGGCATCTGTAACCCGTACTGCAACAACACAGCATGTCTCTATGACGGCCTCGACTGTCTCCAGGGGCGGTTGCCGATGCTAGGTGGCGCTGTCGTGGTTGACTTTGTTGACAAACGGTTCACCGCATATTCGTATTTCGGATTTCTATTGCGGTCTGGCGTTGTGTGGGAAACCGCGGAATCGATGACGAAGTAAGCATGTTTGGACACCAACTTTCCACAGGAAAATGACATGCTACTTAAAGGTACATGCCCACTCAGTAGGCACACACATTCCTTTACAGGAATTAAATAAGTGTATAATTGTGTCACTATTCCACCTGTTCTAAAAATTACGAGTGCCCGCTATACAGATATAATCATTTAGTAATATTTATTTTACTGATAGTGACTCGCGGTGGTATCGGGCTATTTTCATAAGCAAATGAGGCATGATATTTTTTAATTATTTATACTAATTAAATGCGTCACCTCAAAAAATAATATTTTCGACAGACTATAAAGTATGGTCATTGCACATCAAAAAATAAATACAGAGAATAAATTGTAATGTCTGTTAACATGTTAAGGAAACAAAGTTATCGCCCCTGCTATCAGTGTGGAAATTTACGTCTGATATAAAATGTATAATACTGCCAATCAATACGTGGGGTAATGGTGAATGAATGTTTATTTTTCTAGAAAGAACATTTTGTGCCTACTGAGTGGGCATGTACCTTTAAATGTTGGTAGTTTCACTGTCATTTGACATTTATCTCTAAGTGTTAGTTATGAGTACATAACTCTAATGACAACCCAGCCTAGGCAGTGGAAAACATGTAGTCACATCATATAATTGTACTATACATTCGCCACATGATCAATACAAAACACTACCATGCTACAATCCAATCATGTCTGACGAAAATCATGTATTTTTTCACGTCTAAATAGTTTATATTAACTTTATAGAACATATTTTTTGGGTTTGAGATGCATCTGGCAACTTGAAACAAATCAGAGACGGACATCTCAAACGATGAAACAAATCACAGACGGACATATCTCAAACGATGAAACAAATCAGAGACGGACATCTCAAACGATGAAACAAATCAGAGACGAACATCTCAAACAAGCAGTTAAAAGAGCCGCCATCCCGCTTCACATTCCGCAAACCCCGTGTCTGAGAACCAAAGTACTTATATTTTTTATGGCCTTATGTACATTTGCTTCAGACTATCGGTATACCTGAAGATCGTCCAGCCCAGTGCAATGGGCAGCGGCTCGACAAACGACAGCTCCATCGGTCAGTTTACCTCCATAGAAACTGTCGGCCGTTTCCTGTCAGCAGTGATTGCCAAACTGCCGCTTGACCATGTCGTCGGCGTCATGGATGTATGGGGTAATGATATTTCTGTTATTTAATCTGTATGTGGATATATATACAGTTATTGTCGACCAAAGAAAGCAGATCATTTCGTCTCAATTAGTCGCATATTGCGACGCTTTCGCCAATATGTATTAAATTAATAATTAAAGGTTGCATTAACTCAGCAGTTATATTTAGACCACAGGCCCCGCCTTGTTGACGTAATTTCCTGTGACGCGCACCATGTGTACGATCAATTCAGTGTCACACCGCCAATCATGTAATAGTATCGCTGTTGAAAACACGTTTATGGACAGCGCTCCATTCTAATAGACAGGTGTCCGCGATGGGGCGGGGAAACGAATAAGTTAGTTATAGTTCAATAAGTTAGTTATACAGTGTATTTCACATATTGAATTTGTAATAACTTAATTTATTAAACGTTCAATATGTGAACTATAACTATTACGTGTTTGAACAGATGGTCAATAGTTTGGTGCCATGTTGGTATTTTGGTGGATTTCGTTGGTTTTGGGTAATTTAAATAGTTGTGTGCAACTATATTAATGCTCAATCATTACACACGGCATAAATTGTCAATTATCTACACATTCAACGTTCCGAACTTTCGGACCCTTTTATACTGTCAACAGTCTAAATTACCGTACTTATACGTGTAATTCGCAGGAGCTGACGTAAATTGTATGTTGATAACAATGCACCAGAGATACTTCAATTATCCATAAAACACCGAAATATGAACTGTTATTCAAGAACCTGTGGATATACATGCAAGAGTTCCGCAGCGTGCTATATTGCGCGACATTAGGAGCACAATATCGTTGCGTGGAAGAAGAATGGCATAATATTTGTATAATATTCGTACATCACTCACAATATATATGCGGGCCAAAACTATACAAACTACAATAAACAATTAGTGATAATTTAGAAGCAACGATTTTACGAGCTAAAACGTGACTTCCGCCACAGAAAAATATGAAACTCACGAACGTCAATATGGATTTGTTTTTTAGTTTAAGCAGCATTTTATTTCACTTGGATAAACACAAACACATGTCATATATACACATTCACTATATTGGAGGGTTGAGGAGAGAGCACAAATACTTGTACCTCTTTCATATGTTGATGGCTTGCCTTGTGTTTAACTATTGATGGCTTGCGCTCCAGAGTGTGTCAATGTGAAACGAAAGTACAGATACATAGTACAATGTTTAATAACTAATATTTTTTCCAACGCAATGAATTTCGTTCCTACCAGAGATACAGTCACTGATCATTGCGGACTGATCTTGGACAAACACTACACGACTACGTCAAGATATCAGTGATAATCATCGCCGAACACGACCGCCAGTAAAGTATTCGCTGTACGTGCACTTGTTCATTTTTGTCACGGAACGTACCCTCAATTCGTATTTGCCTATTTCTGACAAATAGGAACAGGTCAGATGGCCCTGTAATGAGCACACATCAATTAACATGATGTAAAATCTAATTGAAATAAAAAATCAAGTAGATAATAATAATAAAACAATGAAAGTGAATTTTAATCAGCAGAAGGTGTAATATTTGTAAATTTCAGCAGTGCCATTGTACGAAACTGGCGGCTAACTGGTCACTGCTACCTAAATAACGAGAGAGGTACATTTGATGAGAAATCCTCTACGTGTGAGCCCTTTCCCTCTGTACCCGTCTTATTCATCCCCTCATACGGAGACGGACTAAATAACACAAGTGATTGACCGGCCATTTCACAATGTTCCAATCCAATCAAGATCCCCACAGAACCATCTGATCAGGGGCCCGTTTCACTAAACTTCTTAAGACTAAAATGTTCGTAATATTTTCTTGTAAACAATTATTGGATTTACATGTAATGAGCATAGGCTGCATATCAATTTAAATTTCCAGATGATCCTAAATGTGCACTTACGAACTTCTTAGTCGTGCGAAGCTTAGTGAAACGGCCCCCTGTTCTCTAGATCCTAGTTCTACATACATTGAAACATATCTAAACCGGACACCCTGGGAGGTCCCCAGAGTGTCCGGCTTAGAGCGGTTTCACTTGTAAATCAGGCATTTGATCATTCTGAGCCATTGTTGTGTGCTATGTGATCCCCCTTTGGCACAAACTTCTGTCGTTTTTGCAAAGAATCGATTTCCGTGTCAGTTTTGCGAAGAATCGATTTCTGTGTCCACTGACACGGAAATCGATTCTTCGCAAAAACGACATAAGTATGTGCCGAACTCCTGGAACCACCAAATGCAACTCATGCAGACGCGTTTCATCAAAATCAGTTGCCTATTAAGGAAAATATCAAATAATACTTACTTTGGAGTGGGAGCGCTTTCAACACTTTGAGCCATTGTTGTTGTTGTTGTTGTAACCACGTGATCATGCACCTTGACCCCGTGAGTATCCATGTCACCACATTGACTGTGTATCACGTGACTTTCATGTATTGATATCGAATTATTTGGATATAATTATAGTGAATTGATATGTTTGCTCATAGTAACATGCTTGCTAAATTAAATTAAACTAAAATACATATTTTCACCCTTGTTGCGTGTTTAATTCGTTTCAGTACATATCATATATCATCACGAGCACCTTTCATCATTACAGTATGTGAAGCGAGAAAGTACAACAGTCAAGCCGGGGACCACTGTTCGCTGAGCTGCAGCGCCACCTGTCTGCAGCAAGGTGATGTCTGCAACTGGCAGACCGGAAACTGCCTGCACGGATGCGAGGCTGGATGGTGGGGAGGGAAATGTAACAACAGGTGTCACGCGAACTGCGTCGGTACCTGCGGAAACGACGGCTATTGCATTTCCTGTGAAAGAGGTACGTAATAGTTATATTTCACGTATTGAATTTTTAATAAATTTACTTCGAGCGAGTTAAAATTCAATATGTGAACTATAACTTGCGTATTTATTGTTTACCCAGTCCAGTCGCGAAGCTCCGGCCCTGAACGTGATTTCGAATCGCTATACTAGCGTGTGATTGGCGGTGTGACACGAAGTGAGCGCGTGTGTGGGCTGTAATATGCTTTGCGTCTCGTGATCTGATGACACGAATGCGCAAAATCAGTTCTAAATATAGCGGCTGAATATTTAATGATTAATTAAATTGATAGATATTGGCGAAAGTGTCGCAATATGCGATTAATTGAGACGAAATGCTGTTCTTTCATTGGTCAAGAAACTAGGGTAAACAATAAATGTGCATATAGGACACAGGGGGCAATTGATTTTCCATATTCACACATACATGACAATCGCTAACTACCTGCGGCAATGTGAATAGTTTTAATGTGTTCATTTTATCTGGTCGAGAGTTCGAACCTCACAAAATGCATTACTTTTGTCAATAACATTCTGTTCTTGTTATGACTGGTTGGCGGAGATGGAAATATGTGAAACGGCGAGGGTTATCACTATTGCTGTATGACCTCAATGTGACATGATCGGCGAGAACATCCTCCAGAATCTTCATGTACACACATATGAAATGTGCATTTAGTTATTAGTTTTCTTCAAAGTGAGGCTAAAGTTCTACATGTAATCTCGGTGTATGACCTAGTGATGTCATAATCATAATGACTTCAAATAGAGAATAGTCGGTTAGTGCCGTGAATGGGAAAACATATCTGGCAAGGCTCAGGAAACGGGATGGGCGAGGCTCTGCCGAGCGCATCCCGTTTCCGTGCCGCGCCAGATATGTTTTTCCATTCAAGGCACTAACCTTCTATTCTATTTATCCCGTCAACACCTACAAATGGCTGTAACATGCAAACATAGTATTGACTGGATATCAAAAATGTTTCAATGCACCGTGTTTCACGGCACATACGTACTGTGTTGACGGGATAAAATACGCACATGAACAGTAAGCAGTATGTATCCGTCAAATAGCACAGATATTGCACAATATGATGCCAAAAGTTGTTGGGATTCGAACAGTATGTCAAAAGATATATAGGTTACAAAAAGTGTCCACGTTTTTTGGGGCCACCCTGTATATATGAGACACGCCATGTGATTTTGTACCTTCTGACATCTGCGTAATTTCATGAAATACGTTTACAAAATTTACAATATTTTTCATAAATAAAGTCAAAAGTTGACAAAATATTGAATATAATTTCGCATGTACTCTGAAAATGTTAACTTTTGACGCCATTTACGGAAAATACTGTAAATTTTGTCGTATTTCATGAAATTACGCAGATGTCCTAAGATACAAACTCACATGGCGTGTTTCATATATTGTTTTATAGTTCTGGTCATGGTAACTGATTACACATTTGGTTATCATCCAGGGAAATATGGCGCTGAATGCGAGCGGGACTGTGACCACGGATGCGTGCCGTACGCATGTGACATCACAACTGGGCAGTGCAACTGTGGTGTCAACCACTTCTGGTTCGCCGACACTGCACGATGTACAGGTCAGTATACTTGCAGCGGTCAGTGGACATATTGTCTGTTTCACGTTTAAACACATTAAATCTAAATAATATTTAAATGTAAGTAGTTTTTCAGCAATAACAAAAAAAAGTCACCTTGCCCCAAACAAATTATTTGACAAAATTCCATGAAATATTGATTTTATTGCGAATTTGAATTTAACATGGGGGCTAAAAATAGAGTTTTTAAAATGACATCAATGTATACACAGAAGTATGACATGTCACCAGTATACATGTATGTACAAACCACGACGGCATGTCAGCAATATGTATAACAAGCAGTATCACGTGTGACAAGTATGTAAACATATTGTTAATTATTAACAATGTTAACAGTTTTTGTTTTTGCACTATTCAGTAAGAACTAACCGCTAAAATAAACCAAAAGGATCATATCTCTATAGATTTGCAAAGGGAAATAACTATATAGCTAAGACCCCATTGCGTTAGCTTGTGTTTTCTTGTGTATTTTCATAGTATGATTATTTGTGGCTGTGACTGGAGAAATGGGACGTATGGGTTTTACGACCAGTGCGTCCGCACAGTCTGATCAGGATATGCACTGTTCGCCATTCCATCAATGAAACACGCGTCCTGGGGGTCGTTTCACTAAACTTCGTACGACTAAAATGCTCAATAAATGTAAATCCAATAATTGAATTGAAATTTCCAGACGATTTTAAATTTGCGCTTACGAACATTTTAGTCGTACGAAGTTTAGTGAAACGGGCCCCTGATTCCAACAATGATCGTTATCCGGCTACATGTGTGTGCTATTTGATCAGTAGCTACACTGGTCACAAATCCCATAAGCCCTATTTCTCCAGTCACAGCCACAATTGCAGGTTGCAGCTCTGGATGTGCCGACAATCGATGCAGTGGAAGCAACGGTGAATGTATCTGCTCACCAGGCAACTATGGGCCCCGCTGTCAGTCTAAATGCCCAAACTGTCATTCCTTGCTCTGCAACCAGAACGACGGGTATTGTGGAAGTGGTTGTCAAGAGGGTTACCATGGTGAACGATGCAACCGGAAATGTGCCGAGGGATGTGTGGCATGCGAGCAAGGAGATGGTCAATGTAATGGCCAGTGTAAACCCGGACATGAGGGCAAGACCTGTAGTAAACGTAAGTTTACTTTAAATGTACATGCACACTCAGTAGGCACACAATGTTCTTTATATCAGAGACATCATCTCAGACATTTGCTGGCCATTACCTCACGTATTGATTGGCATTATTATACAATTTATATCAGACGTAAATTTTCACACGGATATCAGGGGCGATAAGCGTGTTTCCTTAAAATGTTAATGTTTATTCTCTGTTTTTATTTTTTGATGTGCAATGATCATACTTTATAATTTGTAGACAAATATTATTTTTCAGGTGACGCATTTAATTAGTATACATAATTAAAATAATGTCAAGCCTCATTTGCATATGAAAATAGCCTGATACCACCGCGCGTCACTATCATTAAAATAAATATTAAGAAATGATTGTATCTGTATAGCGGGCACTTGCAATTTTTAGAACTGGTGGAATAATGACACAATTATACACTTATTTAATTCCTACAAAGAACAAGTTGTGCCTACTGAGTGGGCATCTACCTTTAAATGTATTCGCATTATACAACATTACGCCATGCAGCTGCACGTTTTCCGCTTTATAGGCAACAGGTTGCTCTGCATCGTTATGTAATACAGCGAAATGAAATGTAATGAAGGTTATGTACTCAGAACTATACGTCATGTAATCGCCAATAGTGCCCGGGCTGGATGACATTTCAAGATAGCGGCACGCTGTCCTGGTAACCCCAGATAGAGGATATTCAAGGTGTATGATCACGTGGTTAAAACAGCAACAACAATTACTGAAACTGCCAGATTCAAAATACGTACTCTTTTATTTTGTTATTATTATGTAAATTTTGATGAAATATTGCGTATCAAACGCGTTTTATTAAGCTGCATTTGGTGGTCTCGGTACAATTAATTGGCCCTAACCTGTGTCATTTTTGCGAAGAATTCTTCGCAAAAACGACATAGGTATTTACCGAACTCCCGGGACCAGCTCACGAAGACGCGTTTGCTGCGCCATATGTCATCAAAATCCGTTGCCTATTAAGGAAAATATCAAATAATACTTACTTTGGAGTGGGCGCGCTTTCCACACTTTCAGTCAGTATTGTTGTTGTCGTAACCACGTGATCATGCACCTTATTATTTCATGAGTTATGATTTAATATGATATTTATTAAACGAGTTTACTGATTCAATAGCCTAGTTTCTTATGAAATTAGTCAACGAGATTAATAATTATCATATGAAATCAACAGAAATGGAGGATTATATTTATTGCATAAGCACAACTTATACATTGAAGCTGTACTGGTCATCTATCATTTTTTCTGTAGCGGCCTCATTTGCATATTTATCACACTGGTGTATATGATTTTTAATACACTGTGTTAATATTACACCATATAGCCTGTGTAGAATCACAATAACGTATTTGTCATACTGCATATCATTTATTTGGCCGTATAAACATATCTCTTATTTTGATCTTTGCGTTTAATCCGAGATTCGATTTTCTACCGTCAGTCTTAATATAAAGGCGTAAATGAACATTTTTTTCTTTTTAAACGAAAACAAAATAAATATGGAGTAAGAAATCCATCGAAAACGACTTTATGACAGTTTTTTTTATATCGTGTAATTTAATTTATATTCCACTGCTCTATCGATCTGCTCTCCCGTTGGCGCCTCTACAAGAATGCGACTGGTTCCCAAACATTCGCTGTCATTGCTACGCCGCGTTTCGTGCGTGGAACCCATAGTTTGTGACCTAAATATAGTCGTGTCACGAAGCCAAGTGTGTTGAGATTTGAAAACACTAAACGGGACAGTTTGGCTAATTTTTCGCTCATATTTTGATGAGCGAAGAATATTTATGGAAAAATAAACAATAAAGACTGGTTTTGAGTGTACAATTTATTACTTTTATTGATAAATTCGGGGTTTTATTGTGTTTAGTGAGGAATACAATTAGCAATCGCTAGACGCTTGCAAAATGTGTGTTCATTGGACGCGAGGCGCCGTAGGGGAATCGCAATTCCTCTATGTCCGACGGCCTTGGCAGGTGATATAATATATATGACCAGGCAAGCTAGCCAATCAAAAGCCGAAAAACTTATCTGCGGTATGACAAAATGTGTTATTGTGCAGCAGTAGTGGTATAGAGTCCCGCTAACACCATGTCGCTATCTATGGGACAATATGGAACTCATATCAACAGATGAAACAACTAGACAATATACTTTCAATAAATAAATAACACTGCTGGATGTACCATAGAATATAGAATGATAATTGAACATCAAATATACATAGAGTGAATGAATAGTTGTTTCCGTTAACCCTTTAAGAAAACACTGTTATCGCCCCTGATATCAAGAGTGGCAATTGCGTTCGATATCAAAGAGAAGCATACTATTTCCAATTAACACGTCCGGTAATGGTAACTGAATGTTTAACTTGCCCGAAAAAAGGTCATATCTGAAGAATGGACGAAAAACAGTATGTCTCCTTATATTTCAACCTGGGATATGGGAGCCAAACTGTACGTGTGCCTGTTTTGTGGAGGAGTAATATGTGCGATAAGCGCACAAAAGACAGTAATGTTCGTGTACGACACAATGAAAATATTTATAATCACAGAACAGAACATACATTTATTAGATTAAATACATCTCTGGCCATAACATGGTGGCCTAAGAGATAAAATACAGCATGTATGCAAACTGATGACCACTCTCAAATTAACACACTTACTCAATACAATAAACATATGTGGCTGCGACTGGAGAACTGTGGCGTATGTGATGTGTGACCAGTGTAGCTCCTGTAGCCTATTTCACCAACATTGCAAAGTATACTTTTCTAGCAAAGTATACTTTGAGGGAGAAATTTTCAATTTTAGGATAAATTTATTAATTTTTATTATACTGCATTTGATAATGTAATACATTCAGTATAATAATTCTGCATACTTGTAATCATGAACAATATGCAGTCGTTAGTTCTATATGAAATAATGTATTTCAGGAAAAATAGATGATTACTCCCTCAAAGTATACTTTGCTAGAAAAGTATACTTTGCAATGTTGGTGAAATCGGTTACTGGTCAAGTAGCACACTGCTGTAGGCTGGTAACGATCTGTTTTGTTTATTAGAAACATGACGGGTGTTTCATTGATGGAATGGTGAACAATGCAGAGCCTGATCCTATTCAGACTGCGGATGCACATGCTGAACTGGATCTCATAAAACCCATCAACCCCATTTCTCCAGTCACAGCCACATTTCGTCAACTACTAATTTCAGGAAGCAGAATCATAGAGGATAGACCAAATGGCAACACGGGGGTGGCCATTATTATTGTGATCGCCATCATTATTGCCATCAGCGTAGCCGTTATAGCTGTCTTCTATTGGTAAGCTCTCTCTCTCTCTCTCTCTCTCTCTCTCTCTCTCTCTCTCTCTCTCTCTCTCTCTCTCTCTCTCTCTCTCTCTCCTCTCTCTCTCTCTCTCTCTCTCACAGTGCGTATGTGCCGTGAAACACGGTGCCGTGAAACATTGTTGTATATCCTGTCAATACGACCTAATCACTGCGTATGAATATGTGCGGTGGCTGGGGTTATTTTTATTGCATTTTAAAGCTATTTGTAGGTGTTGACGGGATAAATAGAATAGTATGTTAGTGCCGTGAATGGGAAAAAATATCTGGCGCGGCACGGAAACGGGATGTGCTCGGCAGAGCCTCGCCCATCCCGTTTCCTAAGCCTTGCCAGATATTTTTTCCCATTCACGGCACTAAGCTACTATTCTCTATAACATATGAAAGCGAATAAACTCATAGATACACACAACAGTGGGATGCATTCTAACGAGAGAAATGAGGCAAGAAAACACATTAGCTAACGTGGAAATCACAGACTACTTTGTCGCAATTGCGGCAGCGGGTGCAGAGCCTTCGAATTAACTTGGCAAAGTGTGTAATCTACAACCAGAAGGGGTACATTACCTAAAGTAGCACTACACATAACTCACATAATAGTGCAAAAGCAACTCAACTCTCCTAAAAAATAACCAGCAACGAAACCGTGGTCGCAGAAGAGATTGTGCCAGAATGATAAGCCTACATGTACCAAGTCAGTATCAGTGACATTCATGAGTGGTTTAATTTGATATTTATTAAATGAGTTTACTGATTTAATAAAAAACGAGACAACGGCGACCAAAACATTCTTAGCTTTCGTATCTATATCAGGCGATGGAAGCAGTCTGGAAATTATATTTTGGAAGACGAGATCAACTCACCAGTACAAGCCAATACCATGGAAGTGAAAAATAACATTGGCCTGCAACCTGTCTCGCATACGATTCGCTTATCATCAGGTACGTCAGACGACACGTGTACAGTATTAACTTTCTAACATTCACATGTTTTAATTCGGGAGAAAATACACTCGTTCTGGGGAAAGCAAGCTTCAGGAGAATATTAATGATATAGTCTCACCAGTCCCTAAAGCACGCATGTCCGAAGTTTTCTGTTTCAATGACACGCAGCCAGTGGACACCGGACATAATGACTCGTGTCCTATTGCAGCAGGTGCGTCCTGCGATAATTATATAGAGATTAACATTAGCCAATTTCACCAAAATTGTAAAGGATACTTATCTAGCAAAGTATACTATGATTTTTAGCTCGCCTGCACGATGTGCAGAAGAGCTTATGGCATACGCCCGGCGTCGTCGGCGTCGGCGTAGTGGGCGTCAGCGTCGGCGTCCACAAACTTAACGTTGAGGTAACTGTCTTATAACTTCTGTTTTCTTTCATGGAACACCATGGTATTTTATACATGCATTCCTCAGATGACCCTCTATCATGCTGTATAAAATCCATGACCCACCATCCAACCCTAATCCAAGGTCAAGGTCACAAGCTTAGCATGTTCATAAACTTAACTTTGCGGTAAATGTTGTGTAATTTCTGTGTCTTTACAGGGAACGCCTTGATATTTCATACAAGCATTCATCTGATGATCCTCTATTGTGCTACAGCAAATACATGACCCCACCCCTCTCCACTAGGTCAAGGTCATAAACGTAGCACATTCATACATGTATTCCTCATGTGAATAGCTATCATGCTGTAGACAATCACAAACTTAGTGCGTTCATAAACTTAACGTTGGGTTAAATTTTGTATAACTTCTGTTTTCAGGGAGCTCATTGATATTTCATACATACATTCATCTTAATATGCTATATCGTGCTATAGCAAATCCACGACCCACCGTCCACCACTGACCCCAATGTCAAGGTCAGTTATTGTTTTGTTCTAAATTAATGTTATTTATCAGCATCCATATTTTTCTCTCAAACATAACCAATCCATGTCATACGCCTAAATATCAAGCCAAATTACACATTTTGCCAATATTTGCAATTAGAAGCAGGCGCGGTTATAGTCATTGCTTCTTCGTCCTCCGCGTCTGTGTCGTCGACTAAAATTTTCAAAAGTATGCCGCATTTTGTTCATCATACTTGATGCCAACAAATGTGCCAAGTTGGAGTAAAGGCTGCCAACAAGGCGAGCTTCGTTGTCTTCTGACAACTCTTGTTATTATACTGAATGTATTACATTATAACAACCATTTTGGCTGTGATAATGTAATACATTCAGTATAATAATTCTGCATACTTTTAATCATCAAATATATGCAATCGGTAGTTTTATATGAAATAATGCATTTCGGGAAAAATAAATGATTACTCCCTCAAAGTATAATTTGCTAGAAAAGTATACTTTGAAGTGTTGCTGAAATAGGCTACATGCTAGAGTCGGTTGGTATCAAGTTTATCAGATAAGGCCAGGAAATGTTTCGGATTTACTTGGATCGCCGAGGAATTCGGCTGTGTGAAGTTAGCACTGCAATGTATCGCTGAAAATGTATCGCTTGTAGACAACTTGAATGAACAGCTGGCTAGTTCAAATGCACAGCTGGCTCTGCAATCGACATTCAAAGATGTATTTACAATGCAATGTGAATGTACATCTGGCTAGTGCCAATACACTGCTGGCTCTGCAATCGACATTCAAAGATGTATTTACGGTGCAATGTGAATGTACAGCTGGCTAGTAGCCAGCTGTACATTCACATTGCATCGTAAATGTCGATTGCAGAGCCAGCTGTGCATTTGAACTAGCCAGCTGTTCATTCAAGTTGTCTACACGCGTTAACTTTCAGCTCTACATTCAACTCGATATTCGATTTGAATGTTGATTTGCGATCTGCGATTGCACTGCTAACGTCACACAGCCGAGGAATTATATCGTTTCCGAGCTAGGCCTGATAAACTCAATGGCAAACGACAAGAATATGGTATTGTTTTTATTTATCAGGGTAACGTATTATGTTACACAATGAGCATATATAATGCGATTGTCATTGAAAGGAATGATGAGGATAGTGTTTTGTTTACGTTGCGTCATTACACTGATTTTATTTGGTAAGTCACGTGATGTAGATCGACCAATGAAATATTAGCAAACATAGTTGTGAATCCACTGTGACCCGGGTATATGTATCTGGCCAATGCAGTGTACGACAATGTGTAGTGTCAGTATATATTCGGTCAATGAAATGTTCATTACCTGATAAAAGCAATACAGCAATAAGCAAATGAAAACTAGACATAATGACACTTGTCCTGTCTGTGAGTTGAATGTACAACAATCGGTTGACTGATACTGTATTGCAATGAATGTAATTTACATTGCTGATTTGGTTGTGTGGGTAATATAAATAGGGCCTGCAGCAGCAGAACACATACAATAAAAATAAAGTGTACCTATATGTATATGGAAACATTAATTTTTTTTTATTCTGATAACATCCTGATAATTAATTTACAGTTTAACATACTTCCGATAATGATACAGTAAACAAAATATGAAATTCAAATACGTTTTGCATGACAAAATGACCAAATGAATAAACATTTATGACAGACTCACTCCCAATGCCATGTGTCGAATGTGGATGTGTAAGAATGTAATGGTGATAAGTAAGATGAAGATATGTATTGAAGGATGTGTAAGAATGGTATGTGGCGGTGTAAGATTTATGTGAGTGTACGATGTTATGTGATGTTTAAGATGTAATGTGAGCGTGTAAGATCCAATGTGAGTGAAGTATGTGAGTGTGATTAAGAATGTATGTGCGGTAAGATGGTAAAGTATGTGCGTGTAAGATGTAAGATGTTATGTGGAGTGTAAGATTAAGATGGTAATGAGTGTAAGATTTACAGATTTATGGTGAGTGTAAGAAGTGAAGAAGTAATGTGAGTGTAAGAATGTATGTGGATGTAAGATGTACGTTTAGGTAAGATGTAAGATGTATGTGCGTGTAAGATGTAAGATGTATGTGAGTGTAAAGTCAGAATGAATGTGAGTGTAAGATTAATATGTATGTGAATGTAAGATGTAAGATGTATTGTTAGTGTAAGATGCAAGATGTAAAGTGAGTGTAAAGAATGTGTGTGAGGTTGTAATGAATTAAGATATATGTGAAGTGTAAGAATGATGTAGAGAGTTAATATAAAGTGTATTTGAGTAAGATGTAAGATATTGAAAGTGAGTGTAAGATGTAAGATGTAAGTGAAGTGGTAAGATGTGTTGAGTGTAAGATGTAAGAATGTATGTGAGTGCAAGATGGTTAATTTGAGTGTAAAGATGTTAAGAATGTATGTGAGTTGTAAGATGTAAGATTAATGTGAGTGTAAGATGGTAATGTTTTGAAAAAAAAAAAGTGTAATAAATGTTAAGAAGTAAGTGAGGTAAGATGAAAGATGTATAAGTGATGTAAGATGTATGTGAGTGTAAGAATGTAAGAATGTATGTGAATGTAAATGTAAGATGTTAATGGAGTGTAAGATGATGAGAGTGTAAGATTAATATGTTAAATGTGAGTGTAAATGTAATGTGCGTGTAAGAGTAAGATTAATTGAGTGTAAGCAGGTATTGCGTGTAAGATGTAAGGATTAATGTGAGTGTAAGATGTTATGTGGAGTGTAGGATGTATGAGAGGTGTAATATTATGAGCGTGTAAAGATGTAAGAATGTAAATGTGATGGTAAATGTAAATGTATGTGAGTGTAAGAAATTGTAAGATGTATTTGTGTAAGATTAAGATGTAATGTGAGTGTAAGAATGTAAATGTATGTGAGTGTAAGATGTAAGATGTATGTGAAGTTGTAAGAATGTATGTGAAGTGTAAATGTTAAGTAATGTATGAGTGTAAGAATGTATGTGCGTGTAAGAATGTAAATGTATGTTGAGTGTAACGATGTATGTGAGTGTAAAGATGTAATGTGAGTGTAAGATTATTGCGTGTAAGAATGTAAGAATGTATGTGAAAGTGTAGACGTATGGAAGTGTTAAGATGTAATGTGAGTGTATGATGTAAGATGTAATGTGAGTGTAAGATGGTTAAGATTATGTGGAAGTGTAAATGTAAGATTATGTGTGGCGTCGTAAGAAATGTAATAATGATGTGCGTGTAAGATGTAAAGATTATGGGAGTGTTAAAGATTAAGATTATGTGAGTGTAGAAAAATGTAAGAATGTATGTGAGTGTAAAGATGTAAGATGTATGTGAGTGGTAAAGATGTAAGAATATGTGAGGTAAGGGATGAAGAAGTTATTTGAGTGTAAGATGTAATGTGAGTGTAAGATGTATGATGTAAGATGTATGGGCGGTGTAAGATGTTAAGAGTGTATGGTGAGTGTAAGATGTAAGATGTATGTGAGGTGTAAGATGTAAGATGTAATGTGAGTGTAAGAATGTAAGATGTATGTGATGTAAGAGTAAGATTAATGTGAGTGTAAGATTGTAAGATGTAATGTGCATGTAGATGAAAGATGTAGTGCGTGTAGAAATGTAAGATGTATTGAAGTGTAAGATGTAAGATCGTATGTGCGGTGTAAATGTAAATGTAATTGAGTGTAAGACGTTAAGATGTATTCGTGTAAGAATGTATGTGGAGTGTAAGGAATTACAATGTATGTGAAGTGTAAATGTAAGTGAGTGGTAAGATGTATGTGAAGTGAAAATGTATGTGCGTGTAAGATGTAAGAATGTATGTTATGTGAAGTGTAAGATGTTATTGAGTGTAGATTGTATGTGCGTGTAAGATGTAAGAGTATGTTGCGTGTAAAGAATGTAAATGTAATGTGAATGTTTAAGATGGTAAGATTAATTTGCGTGTTTAAGATGTAAGATGTATGTGCGTGTAAATTGATAAATGAATGTGAAAGTGTTAAGATGTAAGGATGTTAAGTGAGTTGTAAGATTGAAAGATGTATGTTGCTCGTAAGATAGTATGTGAGTGTAAGAAGTAAATTATGTGAGTGTAAGATTAAGTAATGTATGTGATTAAGAGTATTGATGTAAGAAATGTAAGAAAGTATGTGAGTGTAAAGATTGTATTGAATTGTATAGATTATGTGAGTGAAAGTGGTATGTGAAAAGTGTAAGATGGTATGTTGAGTGTAAGAAATGTAAGATTAAATTGAGTGAATATTATGTTGAGTGTAAGAAATGTATTAAGTGTAGAGATGTAATTAGTGGTTAAGATTATTGAGTGTAAGATTAAGATAAATTATGAGAGTGTAAGAATGTAATGTGAGTGTAAGATGTAAGTAGTGTAAGCATGTAAGATGTATGTGCGTGTAAGATGTAAGATGTAAATGGAGCGTTGAAAATGGTAAGTGTATTTAGTTGTAGAGTATGTGAGTTAAAGATGTAAGAATGTATTTAAGTAAGATTATGTGCGTTGTAAAGATGTAAGAATGAATGGGGTAGATAAGAAGTATGTGAGTGTAAGATGTTAATGTGAAGTGTAAAGATGTATGTTAGAGACGCTGAAATGAAGCATGTTAAGCAGAACAGATTGACCTCGGTTGGAAGTAGAAAGATAAGTCCACAGTTCAGAGCCTTAGCATCAGAATGAAGAGCTGTAGAACCGATGAAAGAAATGTCAAAGAGCATTGAACGATGACGGATTAACGGAAAGCTAGGAAATTAGGACAGAGCGTTAACGAAGAATGAGTAAGTGTATGTGCGAGTAAAGATGTACGATGAAAGGTTGCGTGTAAGAAGTAAGAAATGTATTGAGCGTGTAAGATGTATTGTAGTGTAAGATTATGTGAGTATGTAAAGAAGTAAGATGTAAGTGATGACTAAGTAAGATGAAAGTGAGTGTAAGATTAATGTGCTGTACAAATGTAAGAAGTAATGTGCGTGAAAGATGTAAGAAGTAAGTGAGTGTAATAAGTAAGATGTAATGGAGTGTAAAAGAATGTATGTGAGAGTAAGATGTAAGAAGTAATGTTCGTTGTAAAGATGAAAGAAGGTATAGAGAGTAAGATGTAAGAATGATGTTCGTGTAAGAAGAAAGATTATGAGCGTGGGAAGAAATGTATTGTGAGTGTAAGAATGTAATTGAGAGTAAGAAGTACGATTTATTTGAGTGTAAGAATTAATTTGATTGTAAGATGTAATGAGCGTGTAAGATGAAAGATAAAGGCATGTAAGATTAATGTGAAGTGTAAAATGTAATGTGAGTGTAAGATGTGATGTGAGTGTAAGAAATGTAAATGTGAATTGTAAAGATGTAAGTAGTGTAAGATCAAATGTGAGTTGTTAAGATTGTAAATGTATGTGCGTGTAAGATGTAAGATGTAATGGTGCGTGTACGAGTAAAATTAGTGAGTGGTAATGTGAGTGGTAAGAAGTAAGATGTATGTGAGTGTAAAGAGTATTGCGTGAAAAAGTTAAGATGAAAGTGAAAGTGTAAGATGTATTTTCTGAGTGTACGAATGAATGATAGTGTAAGATTAATGTCGGTAAGATGTTAAGAAATGTATTTGAGGTTAAGATGTTAATGATGTAAGAATTGGTATTGATGTGAGAAATGTAAAGCGTGTAAGATGAAGATGAAGTGAGTGTAAGATGGTAAGATGTATGAAGAGTGTAAATGTAAGATGGAATGTGAAAGTGTAAGATTTAAGAATGTAATGTAGTGTAAGATGTAAGATGTATTTGAGAGTGTAAATGTAAGAATTAATGTGAGTGTAAGATGTATGTGAAGTGTTAAGATGAAAGTGAGTGGTTAAGATGTATGTGATTGTAAGATGTAAGATGTAATGTGCTTTAAGGTTTAAGATGTATGTGCGTGTAAGATTAAGATGTATGTGAGTGTAATGTGAGTGTATATGTTAACGATGTAATGTGGATAAGTAAATGTATGTTCGTGTTAAGAAATGTAAGATGTATGCGATGTAAGATTTTGGTGAAGTGTAAATGTATGAGGAGTGTAAGAATGTATGTGCGTGTAATATGTAAGATGTTAAGTGAGTGTAAGATGTATGTGAGTGTAAGATGTAATGTGATGTGGAATTTATGTGCGTGTAAATGTAAGATGAATGGTGAGAGTAAGATGTGAAGAAGTAGGTTAGTGTAAGATGGTAAAGTATGTGAATTGTTAAGTAGTAAGAATGAAGTGAGTGAAGATGTAAGATGTAATGTTAGTGTCAGGATGTAAATGTATTGAGGAGTAAGATGTATGTAGTAGTGAAAGATGAAAGATTATTGAGAAATTGTAGATGTTATGTGCGGTGAAAGATGTAAGAAATGTAAATGTGAGTGTAAGATGTATGTTAGTGTAAGATGTATGAAGAGTGTAAGATTGGTATGTGCGTGTAAGATGTAAATGTATGTTGAGTGTAAGACGTATGAGAAGTTGAAAGATTTATGTGCGTGTTAAGAATGTAGGGGGGGGAGGAAGATTATGTGAGTGTAAGATTGTAAAGTTATTTATTGTTTGAGTGTAAGAGTGTAAATGTATTTGCGTGTAAGATGTAAGATGTATGTGCGTGTAAGAATGTTAAATGTTAATTGAGTGTAAGATTTAAGATCGTTGTGACCGTTAAGATTAAAGATGTTATGTGAAGTAAGAATTCATTATGAAGGAGTGTAAGAAGTAAGATGTATGTGCGTTTAAGATGTAAGATGTAATGTGAAGTGTAAGATGTTAAGAGTGAATATTTGAGGGTTAAGAAGTTAAATGTATTGGCGTGTAAGATGTAAGATGTATGTTGAGTGTAAGATGTAAGAAAAAAAAAAATTTTGGGTATGTGCGTGTAAGAATGTAATGTTAGTGTAAGATGTAAGAATGTATGTGAGTGTAAGACGTATGTGAAAGTTTAAGAAGATATTGAAGTGTAAGATTAATGTGCGTCGTAAGATGTAAGAATGTAATGTGAGTGTAAAGATGTACGTTGAAGTGTAAGATGTATGTTCGAGTAAGATGTAAGAAATGTAATGTGAGGTGTTAAGATGTAAGATGTAATGTTAAGTGAAAATGTAAGATGTATGTGCGTGTAAGAATGTTAATTTATTGTATGTGCCGTGTAAATATTTAAGATGTATGTGGGAGTGTAAGAATGTAAGAATGAATGTGAGTTGCAAGAAGTAAGATGTATGTTTGAGGTAAGATGAATGATGGTATGTGGGGAGTGTAAAGATGTAAGGATATTATTGAGAGTTTTGAAAGGATTGTAAGAATTGTTATGTGCGATTAGGTAAGAAAATGTAATATTTGTATGTGAGGGTTTGTTAAGATGGTAAGATGTATGAGAATGAAAGAATGGGTTAAGATGAATTTTGCGTGTTAAGATGTTTTAAGGGATGGTATGTGAGGGTGGTAAGAAGGGTTTAAGAATGGTAATGAGCTGGTTTTAAGAATGGGGTATGGAGTTGGTAGATGTAAGATATTTGCTTAGTTTGGTAAGATGAAATGGAGTGAAAGATGTATTAGAGTGTTTTAAGATTATGGTTTAGGTTGGTTTAAGGATGGTAAGATGGTATTGTGAAGGTTTGTACGGATTTAATGGTTTAAGTTGAATATGGTATGGAGTGTAAATGTATGAGAGTTGAAGATTAAGATGTTTATGTTGAGTGAAAGATGTATGTGAGAAGTAATATGTAAGAATGATGTGCGTGTAAGATGTAAGATGTTAATGAGCGTGAAAGAAATGTTAAGGATGTTAATGTAGCTGTAAATGTATGTTGAGTTGTAAGATGTAAGAATGTATGTGAGTGTAAGAAATGTTAATGTTATAATTTGGGGGCGGTGTAAGATGTAAGAATGTTATGTGAAGTGTAAGATGTATAGTGGGATTGTACATGTAATGTGAAGTGTAAGATGTTATGTGAGTGTAAGATGAATGTGATGAAAGAGTAAGAATGTATATGAGTGTTAAGAATTTTTAGAAAAAAAAAAGATGTAATTGAGTGTAAGAAATGTATGTGCGTGTAAGCAGTAAGATGAATTGAGTGTTAAGATGTATGTGAATGTAATATGTTATTTGTGGGAAGTGGTAAATTGGAGTGTAAGATGGTAATGTTAGTGTTATGGTGCATGTTAAGATTTCAGAAATTGTATGTTGCGTGTAAGGATTTAAGATGGTAGTGCGTGTAAGATTTATGTGAGTGTTAAGATGGTATGTGAGTGTAAGAATGTAATAGTTATGTGAGTGTAAGAATTAAGATGGTATGGGGTTTGAGAGGTTAAGAATTATGTGCGGTTAAGATGTAAGATGGTATGTGAGCGGTTTTAAGGGATTGTTTAAGAAGTATTTGAGTGTAAGATTGAAAGAATGTATGTTGAGTGTAAGATTGATGTGGGAGTGTAAGAAATGTAAGATGTAATTTGCGTGGTAAGAATGTAAGATGTATGGTGAGTGTAAGATGGTAAGATTATGTGGAGTGCTAAGATGTTAAGAATGTAAATGGTGCGGTTTAAGATTGAATATGAGTGTAAGATGTATGTTGACGTTAACAAATGTAAGAATGTATTTGATGTAAGGATGTAATTTGGGAAAGTGTTAAGATGGGTATGTTGCGTTAAGATTAAGAATATAATGTATTGTAAGATTGTATGTGAAGTGTAAAATGTAAATGTGGGATTGGGTAAGATGTATTGAAAGTGTTAAGAATTGTATGTGAAGGTGTAAGATTTGAATGTGAGTGTAAGAATGTAGTTGAGGTGTAAGATGGTTAAGATGGTATTGCTGTAAGATAAATTAAAGTTTTAAATGTGCGTTGTTAAGATGTAAAGATGTAATGTGAAGTGTAAAGTGGAAAAGTGGTTAAGATTGTAAGAATGGTATTGATTGTAAGATTATGTGCGTGAAAGAATGTAAATGTATGTGAAAGGTGTTAAGATTGTATGTGGGGAGTGTAAGATGTAATGTGAGTGTTAAGATGGTATCGTGCGTGTAATGATTTAAACAGATGTAGGATGAGGGGTTAAGATTGTAATGTGAGTGTTAGGATGTAAGTGCGTGTAAATGTAAGATGTATGTAGAGTGGTAAGATGTAAGAAATGTTATGTTGAGGTGTAAGATGTTAAGATGTAATTGTGAGTGTAAGATTAAGATGGTATGTGAGTGGTTAAGATGTAAATGTATAGTTCGTGTTAAATGTAAAATGTTTAATGTGCGGTAAGATGTAGATGTAATGTTGAGTGTAAGATGTAAGATGAATTGGAAAGTGTAAGAATGTAAATGGTAGTGAGTGTAAGATGTAAGGATGTTAAATGGGAGGTTGTAAATTGGTAAGATGTAAATTATTGAAGCGTTAAGAATGGTAAGATGTAATGTGCGTGTAAGAGTAAAGGATTAATGTGATTAATATTGAAGATTGTATGTGAGTTGTAAGATGTAAGATGTTAAAGTGCGTGTAAATGTAAGATTTATCTTGAAAGTGGTAAGATGTAAGAATTGTATGTGCGTGTTAAGATGTAAAGTTGAGTGTAAAGACGGTAAGAATTTAAATTGAGTGTAAGAATGTTAATGTGAGTGTAAGATGTTAGTTGAGTGTAAGATGTATGTGAAAGTGGTAAATTAGTGCGTGTAAGGATTAAGAAATGGTAATGTTTGAGTGTTAAGATTATTTGTGAGAGTAAGATGTTAATGTGCGGTTAAGATTAAGATGTATGAGTGTAAAATGTAAATGTATGTGAGTGTAAGAAATGTAAGAGGTATGTGCTTGTAAGATGTAAGATGTATTGGCTGTAAAATGGTACAAGATGTTATGTGGAGTGAAGATTAAGTTGTATTATGTAAGATAAATGTATGTGAGTGTTAAAATGTAAGATTATTGAGTGTAAATAAAGATGTTTAGGAGGCGTTAATGATGTAAATGATTATGTGGCGTAGTAAATGATTAAATGTATGTTGATGTGTAAGATGTAAGATGTAATGTGCGGTAAGATGTATGGTAGTGCAAGATGTAAGATTTAATGTGAGTGTAAGTGTATGTTAGTTAAGATTAATGTGCTTAAATGTAAGATGTAAGTGAGTGTATGAATGATTAAGAATGTATGTGAGTTTAAGATGTAAGAAGGGTAAATGTGCGTGTAAGATGTAAGATTATGTTGAGTGTAAGATGTTAAGCAAATGTAATGTGAGGTAAGATGTAATGTGAGTGGTAAGATGTTAATTAGATGTAATGATGCGTGGTAAGATGTTATTGACGTATGAAATGTAAGGATTTATGTGAGTGGGTAAATATTATGTGAAAGTGGTAAGATGTATGTTTGAGTGTAAGATGTATGTGAGTGTAAGATGTAAATGTTGAGTGTTAAGGAATTAAGATGTAAATGTGAGTTGTAAAGGTAATGTAGTGTAAGATTGTAATGTTTGAGTGTAAATGTATTGTTGAGTGTAAGAAATGTTAAAGTGAGTGGTTTAAGATGTTAAGAATGTATGTTTTGAAGTGTAAGATTTGTAAGTTGAGTGTAAAAAGTTTTGTGAGTTGTAAGGGGATGGAAAAAAGATGTTATTGTGGCGTGTTAATAAGTAAGAATGTATGTGCGTTTTTGTAAGGGAAATGTAAGGAATGTATGGTGAGTGGTAAGATTTAATGTGAGTGTAAGATGTTAAGAGGTAATGGTGAGTGTAAGATTATGTGCTGTAAGATGTATTTGAAGTGTAAAGATGTAAGAAATATAAAGTGATTGTTAAGATTGTATTGTGAAGTGTAATAAGAATGTATGTGAGTGGTAAAATGGTATTGGAGTGGTAAGATGTATGTGCGTGTAAGGATGTAAATGTATTGTAAAGGTAAGAATGGTATGGTGAGGGTAAGTGTATTGTGAGTTTAAGATGGGGTAAAAAAGAAAAATGTAAATTTGAGTGTAAGATGGATGTAAGTGTAAGATGTAATGTGAGTTGGTTAAAGGAATGTAATATGTAATGTGCGTTAAGAGTTATGAAGAATGTAATGTGTAAGATATATGTGATTGTTTAAAGATGTATGTGAATTGGGTTAAGATGTAAATTAGTGGGTAAGATGTATGTTTGGGGGAGTGTTAAGATGTATGTGAAGTGTAAGAATATATTGTGAAGTGTAAGATGTATGTGAAGTGGTAAGGATGAAATGTTTATGTGGGGAGTGTAATATGTATGGTTGAGTGTAAGATGTATTGTGAGTGTAAGATAAGAGAATATGTTAGATTGAAGATGTAAATGTGAATTGTAAGAATGTATGTGGAAGTGTATGTGAAGTGTAAGATGTAAGATTGTAATGGTGAGTGAAAGATGTATTTAAGATTATGTAAGAAGAAATGGGTTTATGTAAGATGTAAGATGTATGTAAGATGTAAGATGTATGTGAGGTTAAGATGTATGTAAGATGTAGGCGAATGTTGAGTGTACAAAGATGTAAGATGTATGTGAGTGTAGGATGTATGTGAGTGTAAGATGTATGTGAGTGTAGCTGTAATGTGAGTGTAAGATGTATTGTGCGTGTAAGAGTAAGATGTATGTTGAGTGTAAGATGTTATGTCTGAGTGTAAGATGTATGTGCGTGTAAGATGTAAGATGTAGGTGAGTGTAAGATGTAAAGATGTTGTGAGGTGTTAAGATGTAATGAGTTGGTGGCGTGTAGATGTAAGATGTATGTGAGTGTAAGATGTAAGATGTATGTGAGTGTAAGATGTAAGATGTATGTGAGTGTAAGATGTAAGATGTATGTGAGTGTAGCTGTTTTCAAGATGTATTTGTGAAGTGTAGAAGTAAGATGTATGTGAGTGAATAGATGTAAGATGTATGTGGCGGGTGTAAGATGTAAGATGTAAGTGAGTGTGTAAGATGTAAGATGTATGTGATGTAAGGATGTATGTGAGTAGTAAGATGTAAGATTTATGTGAGTGGTAAGATGTGTATGTGAGTGTAAGATGTAAGATGAATGCGTGTAAGATGTATAGAGTGTAAAGATGTATGTGCGTGTAAGATGTAAGATATATGTGATTGTAAGATGTATGTGAGTGTTAAAATGTATTTTGTGAGGTGTAAGATGTATGTGAAAGTGTAGATGTATGTGGAAGTGTAAGATGTATGTGAGTGAAGTGTATGTGAGTGTAAGATGTAAGAATGTATTGTGAAGTGTAAGGATGTAAGATGTTTATGTGCGTGTAAGTTGTAAGTTGTGTGAGGTGTATGTGAGTGTAAGATGTAAGATGTATGTGAAGTGTAAGATGTATGTGCGTGGTAAGATGTAAGATGTAGTGAGTATTGATGTAGTGTGTAGATGTATGTGAGTGTAAGTGGATTGTGCGTGTAAGATGTAAGATGTATGTGAGTGTAAGATGTATGTGAGTGTAAGATGTATGTGCGATGTTATGTAAGATGTAAAGATGTATGTGAGTGTAGATGTAAGATGTATGTGAAGTGTAGAAATGTAAGATGTATGTGGCGTGTAAGATGTAAGTGTATTTGTAAGGTGTAAGATGTAGCTGTATGTGAGTGTAGGAGTAAAGATGTATGTGCGTGTAAGATGTAAGATGTATCGTGTGTAGATGTAAGATGTATGTGAGTGTAAGATTGTATGATTTAATGTGAGTGTAAGATGTAAGATGTATGTGAAGTGTAAGATGTAAGATGTATGTGAGTGTATGTGAAGTGTAAAGATGTAAGATGTATGTGAGTGTAAGAATGTATGAGCGTGTAAGATGAAATGATGTATGTGAGTGTAAGATGTATGTGAGTGTAAGATGTATGTGAGTGTAAGATGTATGTGCGTGTAAGATTGTAAGATGATGTGAGTGTAAGAGTGTATTGTGCGTGTAGTAGTAATGTGAGTGTTTAAGATGTAAGATATGTGAGTGTAAGATGTATGTGAGTGAGTGTAAGATGTATGTGAGTGTAAGATGTATGTAAGATGTTATGGTGAAGTGTAGATGTATGTTGAGGTGTAAGATGTATGTGAGTAGTGTATGTTGAGTGTAAGATGTATGTGAGTGTAGAATGTAAGAGTATGTGATGTGTAAGATGTATGGTGAGTGTAAGATGTATGGTGATGTGTAGATGTAAGATGATATTTGTGCGTGAAGAATGTAAGATGTATGTGGTTGTAAGATGTAAGATGTATGTGAGTGTAAGATGTATGTGAGTGTAGATGTAAAGAACTGTAGGTAAAGATGAGAAGTAAGATGTATGTGCGTGTAGATGTGAAAGATGTATGTGAGTGTAAGATGTATGTGCATGTAAGATGTATGTGAGTGTAAGATGTATGTGAATGTAAGATGTATGTGAGTGTAAGATGTATGTGAGTGTAAGATGTAAGATGTATGTGAGTGTAAGATGTAAGATGTATGTGAGTGTAAGATGTATCTGTGTGTAAGATTTGTAAGATGTAATGTCGAGTGTAAGATTGTATGTGATGTGTAAGGATGCATGTGAGTGTAGTGAGAGTAAGATGTATGTGTAGATGTATGTGAGTGTAAGATGTATGTAAGATGTAAGATGTATGTGCGTGTAAGATGTAAGATGTATGTGAGTGTAAGATGTATGTGAGTGTAAGATGTATGTGAGTGTAAGATGTAAGATGTATGTGCGTGTAAGATGTAAGATGTATGTGAGTGTAAGATTTAAGATGTATGTGAGTGTAAGATGTAAGATGTATGTGAGTGTAAGATGTAAGATGTATGTGAGTGTAAGATGTAAGATGTATGTGAGTGTAAGATGTATGTGAGTGTAAGATGTAAGATGTATGTGAGTGTAAGATGTAAGATGTATGTGAGTGTAAGATGTAAGATGTATGTGAGTGTAAGATGTAAGATGTATGTGACGTGTAAGATGTATGTGAGTGTAAGATGTATGTGAGTGTAAGACGTAAGATGTATTTGAGTGTAAGATGTATGTGCGTGTAAGATGTATGTGAGTGTAAGATGTAAGATTAATATGTGATGTAAGATGTTATGTGAAGTGTATGTATGTGAGTGTAACATGTATGTGAGTGTAAGATGTATGTGAAGTGTAAGATGTATGTGAGTGTAAGATGTATGTGAGTGTAAGATGTAAGATGTATGTGAGTGTAAGATGTATGTGCGTGTAAGATGTAAGATGTATGTGAGTGTAAGATGTATGTGAGTGTAAGATGTATGTGAGTGTAAGATGTTGTGGAGTGTAAGAATGTATGTGCGGGTAAGATGTAAGATGTATGTAGTGTAAGTGTATGTGTGTAAGATGTATGTGTGTAAAGATTGTAAGATGTATTTTTGAGTGTAAGATGTATTGTGAGTGTAAGATGTATGTGAGTGTAAGATGTAAGATGTATGTGCGTGTAAGATGTATGTGAGTGTAAGGTGTAAGATATATGTGATTGTAAGATGTATGTGAAGTGTAAGATGTATGTGAGTGTAAGATGTATGTGAGTGTAAGATGTATGTGAAGTGTAAGATATATGTGAGTGTAAGATGTATGTGAGTGTAAGATGTAAGATGTATGTGAGTGTAAGATGTATGTGAGTGTAAGATGTATGTGAGTGTAAGATATAAGATATATGTGATTGTAAGATGTATGTGAAGTGTAAGATGTATGTGAGTGTATGTGAGTGTAAGATGTAAGATGTATGTGAGTGTAAGATGTATGTAAGATGTATGTAAGATGTATGTAAGATGTAAGATGTATGTAAGATGTAAGATGTATGTGAGTGTAAGATGTATGTAAGATGTATGTAAGATGTATGTAAGATGTATGTAAGATGTATGTAAGATGTATGTAAGATGTAAGATGTATGTAAGATGTAAGATGTATGTGAGTGTAAGATGTATGTAAGATGTATGTAAGATGTATGTAAGATGTATGTAAGATGTAAGGTGTAAGATGTATGTAAGGTGTAAGATGTATGTGAGTGTAAGATGTATGTGAGTGTTAGATGTATTTGCGTGTATGATGTATGTGAATGTAAGATGTATGTGATTGTAAGATGTAAGATGTATGTGAGTGTAAGATTTATGTGAGTGTAAGATGTATTTGCGTGTATGATGTATGTGAGTGTAAGATGTATGTGAGTATAAGATGTATGTGTGAGTGTAAGATGTGTAAGATGTAAGATATATGTGAGTGTAAGATGTATGTGAGTGTAATATGATGTAATTACTATGTGAGTGTAAGATGTATGTGAGTTTAAGATGTATGTGATGTGTAAGATGTAAGATGTATGTGAGTGTGTAAGATGTATGTGAGTGTAAGATGTATGTGAGTGTAAGATGTATGTGATGTGTAAGTGTGTGAGAGTGTAAGATGTATGTGAGTGTAAGATGTATGTGAGAGTGTAAGATGTATGTGAGTGTGTAAGATGTATGTGAGAGTGTAAGATGTATGCGAGTGTAAGATGTATGTGAGTGTGTAAGATGTATGTGAGAGTGTAAGATGTATGCGAGTGTAAGATGTATGTGAGTGTGTAAGATGTATGTGAGTGTAAGATGTATGTGTAAGATGTATGTGAGTGTAAGATGTATGTGATGTAGATGTATGTGAGTGTGTAAGATGTATGTGAGTGTAAGATGTATGTGAGTGTAAGATGTATGAGTGTAAGAAGTATGTGAGTGTAGATGTAATGTGAATGTAGTGTAGTGAGTGTGTAAGATGTTATGTGCGTGTAAGATGTATGTTGTGTGAAGATGTAAGTGAGTGTAAGATGTATGTGAGTGTAAGATGTATGTGAGTGTAAGATGTATGTGAGTGTGTAAGATGTATGTGAGTGTAAGATGTATGTGCGTGTAAGATGTAAGATGTATGTGAAGTGTAAGATGTATGTGAGTGTAAGATGTATGTGAGTGTAAGATGTAAGATGTATGTGAAGTGTAAGATGTATGTGAGTGTAAGATGTATGTGAGTGTAAGATGTATGTGAGTGTAAGATGTAAGATGTATGTGAAGTGTAAGATGTATGTGAGTGTAAGATGTATGTGAGTGTAAGATGTAAGATGTATTTGAGTGTAAGATGTATGTGAGTGTAAGATGTATGTGAGTGTAAGATGTAAGATATATGTGATTGTAAGATGTATGTGAAGTGTAAGATGTATGTGAGTGTAAGATGTATGTGAGTGTAAGATGTATGTGAAATGTAAGATGTATGTGAGTGTAAGATGTATGTGAGTGTAAGATGTAAGATGTATGTTAGTGTAAGATGTATGTGAGTGTAAGATGTATGTGAGTGTAAGATGTAAGATATATGTGATTGTAAGATGTATGTGAAGTGTAAGATGTATGTGAGTGTATGTGAGTGTAAGATGTAAGATGTATGTGAGTGTAAGATGTATGTAAGATGTATGTAAGATGTATGTAAGATGTAAGATGTATGTAAGATGTAAGATGTATGTGAGTGTAAGATGTATGTGAGTGTTAGATGTATTTGCGTGTATGATGTATGTGAGTGTAAGATGTATGTGAGTGTAAGATGTAAGATTTATGTGAGTGTACGATTTATGTGAGTGTAAGATGTATTTGCGTGTATGATGTATGTGAGTGTAAGATGTATGTGAGTATAAGACGTATGTGTGAGTGTAAGATGTGTAAGATGTAAGATATATGTGAGTGTAAGATGTATGTGAGTGTAATATGATGTAATTACTATGTGAGTGTAAGATGTATGTGAGTTTAAGATGTATGTGATGTGTAAGATGTAAGATGTATGTGTGTGTAAGATGTATGAGAATGTAAGATGTATGTGATGTGCAAGATGTGTGTGTGTGAGTGTAAGATGTAAGATGTATGTGAGTGTAAGATGTAAGATGTATGTGCGTGTAAGATGTATGTGCGTGTAAGATGTATGAGAGGTTAAGATGTATGTGATATGTAAGATGTGTGTGAGTGTGCGATGTAAGATGTATTTGAGTGTAAGATGTAAGATGTATGTGAGTGTAAGATGTGTGTGCGTGTAAGATGTGTGTGAGTGTAAGATGTATGTGAGTGTTAGATGTAAGATGTATGTGAATGTAAGATGTATGTGAGTGTAAGATGTGTGTGAGTGTAAGATGTATGTGAGTGTAAGATGTAAGATGTATGTGAGTGTAAGATGTATGTGAGTGTAAGATGTGTGTGAGTGTAAGATGTATGTGAGTGTAAGATGTAAGATGTATGTGAGTGTAAGATGTATGTGAGTGTAAGATGTATATGATGTGTAATATATGTAAGTGTAAGATGTAAGATGTATGTGAGTGTAAGATGTATGTGAGTGTAAGATGTATGTGCGTGTAAGATGTATGTGAGTGTAAGATGTATGTGAGTGTAAGATGTAAGATGTATGTGAGTTTAAGATGTATGTGATGTGTAATATATGTGTGATTGTAAGATGTGTGAGATTGTAAAGATGTATGTGAGTTTAAGATGTATGTGAGTGTAAGATGTATGTGAGTGTAAGATGTATGTGATTGTAAGATGTATCTGCGTGTAAGATGTATGTGAGTGTAAGATATATATGTGCGTGTAAGATGTATGTGAGTGTAAGATGTATGTGAGTGTAAGATGTATGTGCGTGTAAGATGTATGTGTGTGAGTGTAAGATGTATGTGCGTGTAAGATGTATGTGTGTGTAAGATGTATGTGAGTGTAAGATGTATGTGTGTGTAAGATGTATGTGAGTGTAAGATGTATGTGAGTGTAAGATGTATGTGAGTGTAAGATGTATGTGAGTGTGTAAGATGTATGTGCGTGTAAGATGTATGTGAGTGTAAGATTTAAGATGTATGTGAGTGTAAGGATGGTTGAGTGTAAGATGTATGTGTGTAAGATGTACGTGAGTGTGTAAGTGTATAGTGAGTGTAAGATGTATGTGAGTGTAAGATTTAAGATGTATGTGAGTGTAAGATGTTCAGTGTAAGATGTATGTGAGTGTAAGATGTACGTGAGTGTGTAAGATGTATGTGAGTGTAAGATGTATGTGAGTGTAAGATTTAAGATGTATGTGAGTGTAAGATGTTGAGTGTAAGATGTATGTGAGTGTAAGATGTATGTGAGTGTAAGATGTATGTGAGTGTAAGATGTAAGATGTATGTGAGTTTAAGATGTATGTGATGTATAATATATGTGTGATTGTAAGATGTGTGCGATTGTAAAGATGTATGTGAGTGTAAGATGTATGTGCGTGTAAGATGTATGTGAGTGTAAGATGTATGTGCGTGTAAGATGTATGTGAGTGTAAGATGTATGTGAGTGTAAGATGTATGTGCGTGTAAGATGTATGTGAGTGTAAGATGTATGTACGATGTATGTGAGTGTAATATGTATGTGAGTGTAAGTTGTATGTGAGTGTGAGATGTATGTGAGTGTAAGATGTATGTGCGTGTAAGATGTATGTGAGTGTAAGATGTATGTGGATGTAAGATGTATGTAAGATGTATGTGAGTGTAATATGTATGTGAGTGTAAGGTGTATGTGCGTGTAAGATTGTGAGTGTAAGGTGTATGTGAGTGTAAGGTGTATGTGCATGTAAGGTGTATGTGAGTGTAAGATGTATGTAAGATGTATGTGATGTGTAAGATGTATGTAAGATGTATGTGATGTGTAAGATGTATGTGATGTGTATGATGTATGTGATGTGTAAGATGTAATATGTGTGTGAGTGTAAGATGTATGTGAGTGTAAGATGTATGTGAGTAAGATGTATGTGAGTGTAGGATGTATATGATGTGATGTGTAAGATGTATGTGATTGTAAGATGTATGTGAGTGTAAGATGTATGTATGTGAGTGTAAGATGTATGTGAGTGTAAGCTGTATGTGCGTGTATGATGTATGTGAGTGTAAGATATATGTGAGTGTATGTGTGAGTGTAAGATGTAAGATATATGTGATTGTAAGATGTATGTGATTGAAATATGATGTATGTGAGTGTAAGATGTATGTGAGTATAAGATGTATGTGATGTGTAAGATGTATGTGAGTGTAAGATGTATGTGATGTATGTCAGTGTGTAAGATGCATGTGAGTGTAAGATGTATGTGAGTATAAGATGTATGTGAGTGTAAGATGTATGTGAGTGTAAGATGTATGTGATGTATGTCAGTGTGTAAGATGTATGTGAGTGTAAGATGTATTTGATGTATGTGAGTGTGTAAGATGTATGTGAGTGTATGATGTGTGATGATGTGTAAGATGTATGTGAGTGTTAAGATGTATGTGATGTGTAAGATGTAAGTAGTGAGTGTGTAAGATGTAAGTGAGTGTAAGATGTAATATGTGAGTGTGTAAGATGTATGTGAGTGTAAGATGTATGTGGAGTGTGTACAAGATGTATGTGAGTGTGTAAGATGTATGTGAGTTTGTAAGATGTATGTGAGGGTGTAAAGATGTATGTGAGTGTGTAAGATGTATGTGAGTGTAAGATGTATGTGAGTGTGTAAGATGTATGTGAGTGTAAGATGTATGTGTGTGTAAGATGTATGTGAGTGTGTAAGATGTATGTGAGTGTAAGATGTATGTGAGGTGTGTGTAAGATGTATGTGAGTGTAAGATGTACTGTGAGTGTGTAGATGTATGTGAGTGTGTAAGATGTATGTGAGGTGTGTAAAGATGTGTATGTGAGTGTAGATGTATGTGAGTGTGTAAGATTTTATTGTGAGTGTGTAAGATGTATGTGATGTGTAAGATGTATAGTGTTAAGTGTGTAGATGTATGTGAGTGTGTAAGATGTATGTGAGTGTAAGATGTATGTGTTGTGTAAGATGTATGTGAGTGTAAGATGTATGTGATGTGTAAGATGTATGTGAGTGTAAGATGTATGTGATGTGAGTGTGTAAGGGTGTATGTGAGTGTATGATGTATGTGAGTGTGTAAGATGTATGTGAGTGTAAGATGTATGTGATGTGTAAGATGTATGTGAGTGTGTAAGATGTATGTGACAGTGTAAGATGTATGCGAGTGTAAGATGTATGTGAGTGTGTTGAAGATGTATGTGATGTATGTGTATGTGATGTGTAAGATGTATGTGAGTGTAAGATGTATGTGAGTGTGTAAGATGTATGTGAGTGTGTAAGATGTATGTGAGTGTAAGATGTATGTGAGTGTGTAAGATGTATGTGAGTGTGTAAGATGTATGTGAAGTGTAAAGATGTATGTGAGTGTAAGATGTATGTGATGTGTAAGATTGTATGTGAGTGTAAGATGTGTGTAAGATGTATGTGATGTTATGTCAGTGTTGTGTAAGATGCATGTGAGTGTAAGATGTATGTGAGTATAAGATGTATGTGAGTGTAAGATGTATGTGAGTGTAAGATGTATGTGATGTATGTCAGTGTGTAAGATGTATGTGAGTAGTATGATGTATTTGATGTATGTGAGTGTGTAAGATGTATGTGAGTGTAAGATGTATGTGAATGTGTAAGATGTATGTGAGTGTAAGATGTATGTGATGTGTAAGATGTATGTGAGTGTGTAAGATGTAAGTGAGTGTGAAAGATGTATGTGAGTGTGTAAGATGTATGTGAGTGTAAGATGTATGTGAGTGTGTAAGATGTATGTGAGTGTGTAAGATGTATGTGAGTGTGTAAGATGTATGTGAGTGTAGATGTATGTGAGTGTGTAAGATGTATGTGAGTGTAAGATGTATGTGATGTGTAAGATGTATGTGAGTGTAAGATGTATGTGAGTGTAAGATGTATGTGAGTGTGTAAGATGTATGTGAGTGTGTAAGATGTATGTGAGTGTAAGATGTATGTGAGTGTGTAAGATGTATGTGAGTGTAAGATGTATGTGAGTGTGTAAGATGTATGTGAGTGTGTAAGATGTATGTGAGTGTGTAAGATGTATGTGAGTAGTGTAAGATGTATGTGAGTGTAGATGTGTATGTTATGTGTTTGTAAGATTTATGTGAGTGTGTAAGATGTATGTGATGTTGTAATAAGATGTATGTGAGTGTGTAAGATGTATGTGAGTGTGTAAGATGTATGTGAGTGTAAGATGTATGTGAGTGTGTAAGATGTATGTGTGTGTAAGATGTATGTGAGTGTAAGATGTATGTGATGTGTAAGATGTATGTGAGTGTGTAAGATGTATGTGAGTGTAAGATGTATGTGATGTGTAAGATGTATGTGAGTGTGTAAGATGTATGTGAGTGTGTAAGATGTATGTGAGTGTGTAAGATGTATGTGAGTGTAAGATGTATGTGATGTGTAAGATGTATGTGAGTGTGTAAGATGTATGTGATAGTGTAAGATGTATGCGAGTGTAAGATGTATGTGAGTGTGTAAGATGTATGTGAGTGTAAGATTTATGTGATGTGTAAGATGTATGTGAGTGTAAGATGTATGTGAGTGATGTAAGATGTATGTATGTGAGTGTGTAAGATGTATGTGAGTGTGGTGTGTAAGATGTTTGTGAGTGTGTAAGTTTATGTGTAGTGTGTAAGATGTATGTGAGTGTTGTAAGATGTTATGTGAGTGTAAGAGTTTGTATGTGATGTGTGTAAGATGTATGTGAGTGTAAGATGTATGTGATGTGTAAGATGTATGTGAGTGTGTAAGATGTATGTGATGTGTAAGATGTATGTGAGTGTGTAAGATGTATGTGATGTGTAAGATGCATGTGAGTGTAAGATGTATATGTGAGTGTGTAAGATGTATGTGAGTGTGTAAGATGTATGTGAGTAAGTGTAGATGTTATGTGTAGTGTATAAGATGTATGTGAGTGTGTAATATGTATGTGTGATGTGTAAGATGTTATGTTGAGTGTGTAAGATGTATGCGAGTGTAATGATGTATGTGAGTGGTAAGATGTATGTGTTGTGTAAGATGTATGTGTTAGTGTAAGATGTATGCGGAGTGTTAAGATGTATGTGAGTGTGTAAGATGTATGTGAGTTTTGTTTGTGGTGTTATTTTTTTGTGTGATGTGAGTGTAAGATGTATGTGAGTGTGTAAGATGTATGTGAGGTGTGTAAGATGTATGTGATGTGTAAGATGTATGTGAGTGTGTAAGTTTATGTGGAGTGTGTAAGATGTATGTGAGTGTATAAGATGTATGTGAGTGTGTAGATGTTATGTGATTGTAAAGAGTATGTGATGTGTAAGAGTGTATGTGAGAATGTAAAGATGTTAAGATGCTAGTGTGTAAGATGTATGTGATGTGTAAGATGATTGTGAGTGTAAGTGTATGAGTGGTTGTTTGGTGTATGTGAGTGTGTAAGATGTATGTGAGATGTGTAAGATGTATGTGAGGTGTAAAGATGTATGTGGTGTGCAATAATATGTATGTGAGTGTAAGATGTATGCGAGTGTAAGATGTTGAGTGTGTGTAAGATGTATGTGAGTTGTGTGTTTACGATGTATGGAGTGTGTAGAATGGTGTGATGTATGTAGATGTATGTGATGTGAGTGTAAGATATGAGTGTATAGTATGTAAGATGTATGTGATTTAAGTGTGTAAGTATCGTAATGAGAGTAAGTGTATGAGAGTGTGTAATGATGTATGTGAGTGAGTAAGATGTATGTGATGTGTATGTATGTGATGTAAGTAGTAGTGTATGTATGTGATGTGTAAGAGTATGTGATGTAAGAGTATGTAGTGTGTAATATGTATGTGAGTGGTGTAGTAGATGTAAGATGTATAGTGTAGATGTATGTAAGATATAGTGATGTGTAAGAGTATGTGAGTGTAAGATGTATGTGATTTGTGTAAGAGTGTAAAGTGAGTGTATGTAGTGTGATATGATGTATGTGTTAGTGTGATATGTGAGTGTATGTATTTTCGAGTGTAAGATGTATGTGAGTGTATGTATATGTAAGATGTATGTGAGTGTAGTATATGTGAGTGTGTGATGTATGTGATGTAGTATGTGAGTGTGTATATGTGTAGTGATGTATGTATGTGAGATGTAAAAGTAGATGTACGTGAGTGTGTAGATGTATGTGAGTGTGTAAGATGTATGTGAGTGTGTAAGTATGTGAGTGAATGTAAGATGTATGTGAGATCGTGTAAGATGTATTGAGTGTGTAAGATGTATATGTGAGTGTAAGATGTAAGTGAGTGTGTAAGATGTATGTGCGAGTAAGATGTATGTGATCGTGTAAGATGTATGTAGTGTGTAGTGTAGATGTGATGTGTAAGATGATGTGAGTGTATGATGTAGTGTGTAAGATGGTGTAGTGTGTAAGATGTATGTGATGTGTAAGATGTATGTGAGTGTAAGTATGTACAGTGTAAGATGTATGCGAGTGTGTAAGATGTAGTAGTGTAAAGTATGTAGTGTAAGATGTAGATGTAAGATGTATGAGTGTGTAAGAGTGTATGAAGATTGAGTGTATGTGTATGTATGTGTATGTGAGTGATTGTATGCTAAGAGTAAGATGTATGTGTGAGTGTAAGATGTATGTGTGAGTGTAAGATGTATGTGAGTGTAAGATGTATGTGAGTGTAAGATGCGTAGAGTGTAAGATGTAAGATGTATGTGAGTGTAAGATGTAAGAGTATGAGTGTAAGATGTATGTGAGTGAGTGTAAGATGTATGTGATGTAAGATGTATATGAAGTGTAAGATCGTATGAGTGTAAGATGTATGTATGTGAGTGTAAGATAAGAGCGTATGTGAGTGTAAAGATGTATGTGAGTGGTGTAAGGTTATGTGAGTGTAAGATGTATGTGAGTATAGATGTGTTGTGTAGATGTATGTGTAGTGTAAGATGTATTGTGAGTGTAAGATGTATGTGAGTGTGTAAGAGTATGTGATGTAAGATGTATGTTGAGTGTGTAAGATGTAGTGTGTAAGATGTATGTGATGTGTAAGATGTGTGAGTGTGTAAGATATGTGACAGTGTAAGATATGCGAGTGTAAGATGATGTGTGTAAGATGTAGTGAGTGTAAGATGTATGTGTGTGTAAGTAGTGAGTGTAAGATGTATGTGAGTGTGTAAGATGTATGTGAGTGTAAGATGTGATGTAGTGTGTAAGGATGTATGTGAGTGTGTAAGGTATGTGAGTAAGATGTATGTGATGGAAGATGTATGAGTGTAAGATGTAGTGAGTGTGTAAGATGTATGTGAGTGTGTAAGATGTATGTGTGTGTAAGATGTGTGAGTGTGTAAGATGTATGTGAGAGTGTAAGATATGCAGTGTAAGATGTTATGTGAGTGTGTAATGATGTGATGTATGTATGTGAGTGTAAGATGTATGTGAGTGTAAGATGATTTGTGTAATGTATGTGAGTGTAAGAGTATGTAGTGTAAGATGTATGTGAGTGTGTAAGATGTATGTGAGTGTGTAAGATGTATGTGAGAGTGTAAGATGTATGCGAGTGTAAGATTGTATGTGATGTGTAAGATGTGAGTGTGTAAGAGTAAAATGAGTGTAAGATGTATGTGAGTGTGTAAGATGTATTGATGTGTAAGATATGTGAGTGTGTAAGATGTATGTGGGAGAGTGTAAGATGTATGCAGTAAGATGTATGTAGTGTGTAAGAGTATAGTGTAGTATGTGAGTGTGTAAGAGTATGTGGTGTAAGATGTATGTGAAGTGTAAGTGTATGGGATGTGTAAGATGTATGTGAGTGTGTAAGATGTATATGTGTAATGTGAGTGTGTAAGATGTATGAGTGTGTATGTATGTGAGTGTGTAGATATGTGAGTGTGTAAGATGTATGTGAGAGTGTAAGATGTATGCGAGTGTAAGATGTATGTGAGTGTGTAAGATGTATGTGAGTGTAAGATGTATATGAGTGTAAGATGTATGTGAGTTTAAGATGTATGTGAGTGTGTAAGATGTATGTGAGTGTGTAAGATGTATGTGAGTGTGTAAGATGTATGTGAGTGTAAGATGTATGTGAGTGTAAGATGTATGTGAGTGTGTAAGATGTATGTGAGTGTGTAAGATGTATGTTGCGTGTAAGTGATGTGAGTGTAAGATGTATGTGAGAGTGTAAGATATGTGAGTGTGTAAGATGTATGTGAGTGTAAGATGTATGTGAGTGTAAGATGTATGTGAGTGTAAGATGTATGTAGTGTAAGATGTATGTGAGTGTGAATGTAATGTGAGTGTGAAGATGATGTGAATGTGTAAGATGTGAGTGTAAGATGTATGTGAGTGTGTAATATGTATGTGATGTAAGATGTATGTGCGTGTAAGATGTATGCGTTGTGAAGTGTATGTAAAAGTGTAAGATGTATGTGAATGTAAGATGTATGTGCGTGTAAGATGTATGTGCGTGTAAGATGTATGTGAGTGTGTAAGATGTATGTGAGTGTGTAAGATGTATGTGAGTGTGTAAGATGTATGTGAGTGTAAGATGTAAGATGTATGTGATATGTAAGATGTATGTGAGTGTAAGATGTATGCGAGCGTAAGATGTATGTATGTGAGTGTAAGATGTATGTTGTGAGTAAGATGTATGTGAGTGTAAGATGTATATGAGTGTAAGATGCGTATGAGTGTAAGATGTAAGATGTATGTGAGTGTAAGATGTAAGATGTATGTGAGTGTAAGATGTATGTGAGTGTAATATGTATGTGAGTGTAAGATGTATGTGTATTTGAATCCTATTAGTACTCGCTTCACATATAGTTGTTATTTACTTTAAACAGTAGTATCTTTCAACTGTGAAGAAAGATTAGACAGCATGCACGGGGAGTTTATTGTTAATAATTCTCCTAAATCGTTTACATGTCTCATGGGTGTTTACTGGGTTTCATGTATGGGCATGTATTGACATATATTCACGTTACCTGTGCAAATATGATAGATGTGGACGAGAAATTGAGCGCCGATGTGTATGCTGGTCCAGACAGACACTCAGTATCACCGAATCAACCAAATGCTGAGATCGGGACGCAACAAGCAGGGACCGCCACGGTGATAATATCAGACGAAACTAAACTAATCAGTGATGGAAAGGAAATCACGTTTGCGAGGGATGACAAAGTTATTGCTACAGGTCAGTATTATAGCATCCACGTTAACACGACACCGTATCCGAGTGCATACTCTACTTGTGACTAAATACTAACAATTCATAAATATCCATAAATATAACACCCATGCAATTAATATATGATATTATCCTTATTTAAATGTATTTATTTTCTTGTGAAGTCCTGGGAAATGTCATCTGTATACAGCGGACCTCTCTAAACCGGACACCAAGAAAACATATGTGATCTTATGTTAATGGGTGTAATTTACCTCAGATGATAATGAATATTCATGATTGAAAAGCATGCAGATATATTTCAGAATGGTCCTATGCCTGATTTACAGTGGAACATCTCTAAACTGGGTGTCAGGTTTAGAGAGGTTTCACGGTGTGTGATACGATTTATTCATACTGCTATAATGTCGATACAGTGGGGTCAGCGTGTAAGTGCACACACGAACGAACACGACAGGTTGATTCCAACCTGTCGTGTTCGTTCGTGTGTGCACTTACACACTGACCCCACTGTACGTATTGAATCAATAGTTGATCAACAATAAAATGTGATTACTGTCTGTTTCACGATGGCTGCCTTTACGGCTATATAAACAATTCAAAAAACAATATTGTGTTCGATAATATTAAATTAACAGAAAATTTAAGAATGAGCCTTATTTTCATTTCGTAAAATTTGGTCAAATATTGGATTTTTTTTAATTTCAGAAATACTGGACCGATTTTCAAAATTTAACTCCAGGCTATCTAGTCAGGTTTCGGAGTCAAAATGTTTCGTTTTCTGACTCCTCCCACAGATCCTCAACCTCGTTTTCCCCCATGTTAAATTCCCATAGACAAATCAATTTTTCATAATAAAATCAATATTTGACCAAATTTCACGGAATAAAAAGAAGGCTCATTGTTAAATTTTGCTTTAATTTAATATTATCGAAAACATGTTGTTTTTGTATTGTTTATATAGCCGTAAAAGTTGGGCAGGTTTCGTGAAACATACCGTAAATCATATCATAATCGTGATCGTGTGAATGACTGTTATGTACTGATTGGATCTTTCTAAGAAAAATATTATGCGCCTGCTTTTAAAAAATATATATATCGCATGTATTTCGGGTGTCGGGCCAACATTTGTCAATGATGTGCAAGGAAGAATATACAGCAATTATATCAGTATATTGTTTACTCAAATGTCAACATCATCAACAGGTTTTCCCACAAACTTTCCAAATAAGTTTTGCAATATCTGGACCGGAAATTAACTACCCGGGCAATAGTGTTCATGTACATTATTGCAGGTATTTCTTCACCTTTCATTACTTTCCGTGCTAGGAGGCGTTTGTGGTCGTGAACTTGGACAGTATTGACACAGTCCATGACATACATGAACAGCGACAATAAAACAGTAATTGCAATATATCCTGTTTCTTATAGACGTGCTTGCCGATTATCATGAACGTCTTGACTTCATCTCGTCTTTTTTTGGCACTTCCAGTCGATGTTTCAAATGAAGAGGAGGCATCAGATTCAGCAACAAAGGAAGGTCCACCGCTAATCACTGTGGATAGCCGTATCGATGATGAGCTAGTAGGTTCAACTACAGATGAAGGTCCGTCACTAAACTCTGACGATGACCTCATCGATGATGAGCCGGTGCTGTCACCCAATGTCTTCCGTTCTGTCTCCATTGATCAGGCGCCACTGGCATCAGAAGAAGACTTAACAGCTGCCAGTTTGGAGGATGTAAGTTGATATTTTATCCCGTCAACACAGTGCGTATGTGCCGTGAAACAAGGTGCTGTGAAACATTTTTGATATCCTGTCAATACGACCTAATCACTGCGTAGGAATATGCGCGGTTGTCATACTAGTCGATTCTCCGATTTTGAGGATGCGGCTGGGGTTATGTTTTGCATTTTAAAGATGTTTGTAGTATTGACAGGATACATATAATAGTAAGTTAGTGCCGTGAATGGGAAAACATATCTGTCGCAGCACGGAAACGGGATATGCTCGGCAGAGCTTCGCCCATCCAGTTTTCTAAGCATTGCCAGATATTTTTCGCATTCACGGCACTAACCCACTATTCTCTATTGATATTTGTCAGATATTAATTTTTAAAATAGCCCGATTATTCTGTACTTGCTCTAGCTCGGAGATAAATCTGCAGATTGTGATAATTGCAAAGTGGATTACGTGTCGTCAATGACGCACCTCAAAGCCAGGAACTGTACAGTGGGGTCAGCGTGTAAGTGCACACGCGAACGAACACATGTGTGCACTTACACGCTGACCCCACTGTATATATCATAATGACATTGTCTCTGCAAATAAGATGATGAATTTGAATGACAGTCAACACCTTATACATATTATTGTACTTATACAAATTTCCAGGTCACGGCGATTGAAGACATAGCAACAGAACCGACCCAATCTGAACCAGACACATGTTCAGACAGAGGAAGTGAACGGAAAGAGTCTACGTCATCTATCTCCTCTAGCTCATCTAGCTTCACAGATAGTTCTACTGGTGAACATATAAAAACCAGCCTCTGGCAAACATCAGAAATCATATCTTAATATGTCTGTCATAGTCCAGGCAAAATCCGTGTTCGTTAATAGACACTACTTAACAGGTGAAGACAATTAAGAACTACATTAGCTGATTTTACAAGTCTGAGTCTATCGGAATAAGAAATTACTCAGCCAGTGTTCATCGAGCATAATTATGCAATTGTCATTGTACATAGTCACGGATGTATATAGATGTAAGTAATGAACATGTAAATTTGTTATGCGCCGAAGTGTATACCTTGTCATATGCTAGCCGAATGTTTATATATTTTTAGCTCGCCTGCACGAAGTGCAGAAGAGCTTATGGCATACCCCCGGCGTCGTCGGCGTCGTCGGCGTCGGCGTCCACAAACTTAACGTTGTGGTAAATGTCTTATAACTTCTGTTTTCTTTCATGGAACACCTTGTTATTTCATACATGCATTCCTCAGATGACCATCGGTCATGCTATAGCAAATCCATTCATCAGATGATACTATATCGTGCTGTAGCAAATCCGTAACCCACTGCCCACCCCTTACCCCAAGGTCAAGGTCACAAACTTAGCACATGCATAAACTTAACGTTGGGGTAAACGTCTTATAACATCTGTTTCCTTTCATGAAACGCCTTGATATTTCACATATGCATTCCTCTGATGACCCTCTATCATGCTGTAGCAAATCCGTGACCCACCACCCAACCCTTACCCCAAGGTCAAGGTCACAAACTTAGCACATTCATAAACTTAACGTTGTGGTAAATTTATTATAACATCTGTTTCCTTTCATAGAACGCCTTGATATTTCATACATGCCTTCCTCAAATGACCCTCTATCATGCTGTAGCAAATCCACGACCCACCACCCAACCCTTACCCCAAGGTCAATGTCACAAATATAGCATGTTCATAAACTTACAGCTGGGGTAAATGTTGGGTAACTTCTGTTTAATTACAGGGAACGCTTTGCTATTTCATACATGCATTCATATGATGATCCTCTATTGTGCTATAGCAAATCCATTACCCACCGCCCTCCCCTTACCCCAAGGTCAAGGTCACAAACTTAGCACATTCATAAACTTAACGTTGGGATAAATGTCTTATAACATCTGTTTCCTTTCATGGAACGCCTTGATATTTCATACATGCATTCCTCAGATGACCCTCTATCATGCTGTAGCAAATCCACGACCTACCACCCAACCCTTACCCCAAGGCCAAGGTCACATATTCAGCATGTTCATAAACTTAACGTTGGGGTAAATGTTGTGTAACTTCTGTTTCTTTACAGGGAACGCTTTGCTATTTCATACATGCATTTATCTGATGATCCTCTATTGTGATACCGCAAATTCATGTCCCACCCCATCCCTTTTCCCAAGATCAACATCATAAACTTAACGTTGGAGTAAATGTCTTTTTATAACTTCTGTTTCTTTGCCGGGAACACCTTGATATTTCATACATGCATTCATCTGATGATCCTCTATTGTGCTACAGCAAATCCATGACCCCCACCCCTTTCCATAAGGCCAAGGTCACAAACATTCATGCATGTATTCCTCATGTGAATAGCTAGCTTAGTGCGTTCATAAACTTAACTTTGGGTTAATTTTGAATAACTTCTGTTTTCAGGTAGCGTATTGATATTTCATATATGCATTCATCTTAATATGCCATATCATGCTATAGCAAATCCACGACCCACCTTCCACCACTGACCCCAATGTCAAGGTCCACTGCACACCCCTTAACCCAAGGTCAAGTTAAAAATATTCATGTTGTTATACAACAATGCCAAGTTTGAGTGAAGGCTGCCAACAGGCGAGCTTCGTTGTCTTCTGACAACTCTTGTTGTATATACATGTATACTACTGTTACCACATTTAGCTTCCATCAGATGAGACATGAGCATCATTGATACATTAGTACCCATTATTACTGGGTATATAAAAACCACCTCAACTTTCAAATTCTCGCAAACTGTTCATAATAATTCAGTATGGTTTATCATACTATCACTTCATGTTATAGCCTCTGATCTCTACGTTTCGACATATAGGTCTAGTGTTACCGTTCTGGCTCTAAAATAAAAACAAAATGGTCCAAAAATTAAAATGACGGAAACCATTGAATATTAAAAAATGGAGAAGTCAACAAGTAGACCGTCATGCCATGTTTAACCACCTTATGCAGCGAATAGTGTAACCTATGCAAACTCACCTGTCTATATGACATTAACTGGCATACCTTATCTGACAAGTTACCATTGCTAATTTACGCTTTCCATGAGTAATTATCAATATCTTTTTCAGCTTGCTCAATACAGATGGATTTGCAAGCTTGACTCATATGCAAGTTTTTGTTACATTTCGCACAAACTACTTTGCCATGTATGCCGCCGCCCGCGGTACGTACTCCAATGTGCCAATGTGCCGACTATATCGCGCTGTCCGCAAGCGGGCGCGACAAACATGATTCTAATACACTCTATAAATATCACGCAATCTGATTGGCTGATGGTCATACATTACAGGTATATCATTGTTGATGAACGGTCGCAAATTATTTCAATATGTATTCCTACGGTAGTGGTAAAGGAGTGCATTAGAAATAGGTTAACCGCATTGTAAGTTTGAAATTTGCGGCGTATATCAGAAAATGATAGGTCGGAAAACATGTTTAATGGCTCCGCTAGCGCGTCGCCATTAAATAGATTTTCCGACCTATCATTTTCTGATATACGCCGCAAATTTGAAAAGTACAACACAATTAACCCTATATTGTAGGTTACCCTATTGAAACCAAGCTGCAACTGACCCTTTTTCATCAACCATCGTTCAATTATCTCATGCTATTTAGTTTTTGGATCATTATTTTTGTTTCATCAAAGGGTTAGTAATGAATCTACGGAGTTGAAACGTTTGAATTTCAGAGACAGAGACAATTGTGTGAACTGATATTATGATAAATTGTATCGAATTAGTAATCATATCGTTTTATTATGCATAGTTATTGAGAAATAGCAATTTGAAAGTTTGTGCCCTTTTGCAATCATTATTATATAAATGCATGCATTTATACTCTCACAACCTAACTATATGAACATACCATATGTAAGCAATAATAGTTTGTGTAATTTAATTTTGTTTTAATTTCAACAAACTTCACATAAACTGCGTCAAAGGTGAGATAATTTCTCATCAATATGAACACATAATCAGATGGAAAGTTATTCGAGTGGCTTATGGCGTTGATAGTGATACGTTGTCATGGGTTACTTGTTAGATAAATCTAAACATAGCATTTTCATTGATAAATGACAAAGGGACATGATAACATCATAACTACTGTATGTTTCACGAAACCTGCCCAAATTTTACGGCTATATAAATAATGCAAAAACAATATATTTTTCGTAATTTCCAATAACCTCCGAAGGGAAGCACATTTAATACACATTGTTTTAAAGAAAATATATTTTTCGATAATATTAAATTGTAGCAAAATTTAGCAATGAGCCTAATTTTTAGTTCGTGAATTTGGTCCAATATTGAATTTATTGCGAAAAACAATTTCACATGTTAAATTTAACATGGGGATTTTTTTCTAATTTCAGAAATAGTGAACCGATTTTCAAAATGTAACTTAGATCATTTCCAAGTTATCTAGCTAGATTTCATAATTAATTACAATTTGTTTCACTTTTCGACTCCTCTTCCAGGTTCTCCATCTCTTTTTTCCACATGTTCAATTCTCATAGAGAACTTATTTTTCGCAATAAAATCAATATTTGACCAAATTTCATGAAATAAAAAGAAGGCTCATTCTTAAATTTTGATAACATTTAATATTATCGAAAACAATATTGTTCTTGCATTGTTTATAATGCCGTAAAATGTGGGCAGGTTTCGTGAAACAAACAGTAATGAAGATTAGCGTAATACATCGTTCATTATACGAGAGAGCTAGACCCATCCACAATGTACACGGCGGTCTGAACACGACACTTCAGATTTGAAATGGTGTTTCCATGACAACCGAACACCCTAGCTACGGAAGCAGCGGTTTGACCAGCTGCTAGCAGCATCGTAACCGCTTGAACGCATTGCTTTCAAGGTGTATGATCACGTGGTACTAACAACAACAACAAGTACTGAAACTTCCAGAATCCATCCAATTGAAAGTACGATTATTTGCAAAAACGACATAAGTCTGTGCTATAACTCCCTGGACCACCAAATGTATCTCATGAATACTAGTTTGCTGCGCTATATTTCATCAAAATCCGTTGCATATTAAAGGTACATGCCCACTCAGAGGGCACAAACTGTTTTTTATAGGAATTAAATATGTGTATGCCCGCTATACAGGTATAATCATTTAGTAATATTTATTTTACTGATAGCGACGCGCGGTGGTATCAGGCCGTTTTCATATGCAAATGAGGCATGATATTTTTTAATTATTTATACCAATTAAATGCCTCACCTGAAAAAACTTTAAAATAAAGTATGATCATTGCACATCAAAATATAAATACAAAGAATAATTAGTAATGTCCGTTAACATTTTAGGAAATACGGTTCTCGCCCCTGATATCAGTGTGTATATTTACCTCTGATATAAAATGTATAATAATGCCAATCATTACGTGGGGAATTTGCCAGGAAATGTCTCTGATATAAAGAACATTTTGTGCCTACTGAGTGGGCATGTACCTTTAAGGAAAATATCAAATAATACTTACTTTGGAGTGGACGACTTTGTTGTTGTTGTAACCACGTGATCATGCACCTTGGCTTTTGGCGAGGCCTAGGCATGATCTATAGCGAGCTCTCACAAGTGCAATGTGCTTATCTACATGCAAAGGTGCACATGTATATCTAAATATTAAAGGTACATGCCCACTCAGTAGGCACAAAATGTTCTTATAATCAGAGACATCATCTGAGACATTACCATTACACCACGTATTGATTGGCATTATTAAACATTTTATGTCAGATGTAAATTGCACACTGATATCATGGGCGATAACCGTCTTTCTTTAACATGTTAACGGATATATATATATTCTCTGTAATTTTTGTTTTGATGTGCAGTGATCATAATTTGAAATCTGTCGAAAATCTTGTTTTCCGGTGACACATTTAATTAGGATAAATAATTTCAAAAAATGGCATGCCTCATTTGTATATGAAAATAGAGAGATACCACCGCGAGTCACTATCAGTAAAATAAATATTAACTAACGCGTCGCCGTAAAACTGATTCACAGACCATAAAACCTCCCACATACCGCTCCAAATCTAAAAACAAAGCATGGCTATCCCCATTCTAATGGACCTAGTGTGCTCCCTGCTTTCTGCAACGTCGTAGCATATCACGAACAGTGATAATTTTCAATACGTCAGAAGGTTGTTGTCGTCACCTATAACCGCCTCACACCAAATGAAATGTAACTGCGCCGAAGAATATTCCCATTTCAAATTGAGATTAACGGGACCTTTTCTAAGACACGTATACATGAATTTAACTCTAAGTAAATGTTTATTTTAACAATTGTATTGCTTTTCTATGTGTAGTTGCAACAGTTAATTGCTTTTATTCATTAAGGAAATGTCAACATTTCTGCAGTGGGTTTCGTGTGATTTTTATAAAGGAAATTCAAATAAGAGTCAACAAGATTTCACAGGATTTACGCCTAATTCAGATGATTACCCATCTACAATACAGTTTATTATGTATAGTCATTTATCTGCATATTTGAATTCGTTATTATTATAATTCCAGCATTTGAAATAAATTCATCAAGAAAATGTGTTTATTTTCCGTTTTCTTAAGAATTATTTTAAATACGCCTCACGGTTACGGAAAGTAGTTCGGCGTGGGAGTTTACTGGGATATAAATTTTGGACAGAGACTTGCTACGGGCCAATCAAATGTTAAGGAATTGTGTAAATAGTTTTGTGCTGGAATTATAGGCTGGTACTGGCATATTGAGTTCGCATTTGAACATTTTAGTAAATTCTTCTGTGATTTGGGCGAGTTGTACAGGTCAATATGGCATAATGATTAACGTAACACGTACCGAAAATTATTTGGGAAATATTTGATTCCACGCCGCTGGCCATTGTTTACAAAAACGCGTAGGGTTACATAAATATGTCAAGTTGTAAAACACAGACTGGTGAAACGGAGATTTTATGTGTGATTTTTCATATTGTATAGGCTGTAATTTCAATTAACCAATCAGATGCGTGCTTTCTATTTTCGGTGCATTAGAATAAATTATACAATGTATCTGTATAGCGGGTACTCGTAATTTTTAGAACTGGTAGAATAGAGTCACAATTATACACTTATTAATTCCTACTGAATGGGCATGTACCTTTAGGATCGGTCACATTTCTTCACCATTCCTGTACTCGATGCATGACTTGCACGTGCAAATAGAGCCCGGTGACGTCTGGTGTGTTCAAACATCGATGTTTTCACCCAGTATGGTAGCCCTATATTGACTTACCGAAATTTGAAAGTTTGGAATAATTTAATGTAAATTCAACGTGTATGATCACGTGGTTACAACAACAACAACAAGTACTGAAACTTCCAGAAGCCCTCCGATTCAAAGTACGTATTCTTTTATTTTGTCCTTATTATGCAGATCATAAAGACGCGTTTTGCTGCGCCATATTTCATCAAAATCCGTTTCATATTAAGGAAAATATCAAATAATACTTTCTTTGGAGTGGGCAAGATTTCAATACTTGTAGCCACTGTTGTTGTTGTTGTTGTTATAACCACGTGATCATATACCTTAATACTTACATTCCAATACCTACAAACACTGCATAATTATATCTTGATGAGCCGGCTCGTAACCTTCCAGTCGGAACCGGTTCACTAAACATTTTACAACGAAAATGTTCGTAAGTGCAAATTTAGGATCGTCTGGAAATTTCAATTGATGGATTTACATACATTTATTGAGTGCAGCCTATGCTCAATAAATGTAAATCCAATAATTGTTTACAAGAAAACATTGTAAATGTGAAATTTACAGACATCATCATTTTTTGCACTTACAAATATTTTAGATGGAATTGTATTTTTTAAATGGAACAGAGCAGTCTATGTCAGATGTTTAGGGGTGCAAGGGATAACCCTTACAATGCTGAATTAAAATTTGTCGTCTGCTGTTTATTTTTATTTTTTCAGATTTTTATCGCCTGCACGAAGTGCAGAAGAGCTTATGGGATACCCCCGGCGTCGTCGGCGTCGGCGTCGTCGGTGTCCACAAACTTAACGTTGGGATAAATATCTTGTAACTTCTGTTTCCTTTCATGGAACACCTTGTTATTTCATACATGCATTCATTCCTCAGATTACCCTCTATCATGCTGTAGCAAATCCATGACCCACAACCCAACCCTTACCCAAGGTCAAGGTCACAAACTTAGCACATTCCTAAACGTAACGTTGGGGTAAATGTCTTATAGCTTATAATCTGTTTGACCTTGGGGTAAGGTGGTAGGTCGTGGATTTGCTACAGCATGATAGAGGGTCATCTGAGGAATGCATATGTGAAATATCAAGGCGTGTCATGAAAGGAAACAGATGTTATAAGACATTTACCCCAACGTTAAGTTTATGAATGTGCTAAATTTGTGACCTTGACCTTGGGGAAAGGGGTGGGAGGGTCATTGATTTGCTATAGCGCGATGGAGTATCATCAGATGAATGCATGTATGAAATATGAATTTATTTTCTTCGCATAAACGACACAAGTATGTGCCGAACTCCCGGGACCACCAAATGCAGCTCATGAAGACGCGTTTGCTGCGCCATAGTTCATCAAAATCCGTTGCCTATTAAGGAAAGCATGCTATGACGTGTTGTAAGCCATTTCATAAATGTGATATGACACACGTGTAATAACACCTGGAGCGAACTTGATTGGCTAACCGCATCAGCCAATTACGTTTTCGTATTATGCGCTAACGTTATGCCAAACGAACAAAATGAAGACGTTCCAAATGACGTCTCTAATGGCGCAACAAAGCAATGTTGTTTTGACGTTGACGTCATCGTCTTTTAAACGTCATTAGAAGCGACCCTAACTAAGTAAAATTACTTCAATTGTCAAAATGTGTTCCCGGATAGTAATATGAAGTGCTTACAGATAGCCACTGAGTCGATTGGTGATATTTATGAGATGATTCATGGTCAAGGTCACACTACAGAGGTCAAGGTGAAGCTCAAATGACCCAAACATTTTAAAAATTTGGCTTCATCACTTCGGATAGATGGATTTTGTTGGGTTTACTGTTAACGGTGTTCTTTTGCAACATGCTGGGTCAATCGGTGATGTTATGGAGATGATTAGCGATCAATGTCACACTATCAAGGTCAAGAGCAAGGTCAAATAACGACTTTTGCATCCCTATATCCCATTTTGCTACGCGATGGATACAAAGCCGAAGTGCTCCAAACTCGTATGCAGACCTGTCAACTCTACACATTCGGCCGAAATACCACCACGATACCAGACTTCGTTGTGGTTGTGGAGAGTAGGTGGAACGAAAAGTCAGTGGCTGAATATCAGAAATACAACAACAACAACAAGATAAATATCGTCTGTCAAAATCTGAATCTGTTTGCTGGTAAGTATTGCTACACGTATTCACATCGTCATTTTACCTACAGTCTTACTGTTAAAGTGATGACTTGTCTACATAGAACATTTAAATTATTCCCAAATGCCATGTCGAATGTAGTCTTGTAGAACATAAATTAACCAGTAAACAGCGGGTGCCAGTAATCGTAGTTGTAAGAAAAATCGGTTGGGTACAATTGTTCTGGAGAAAAAAACATTTTGCTCTGCTGTAGGACCTCCCCTGGCCAATTTTTTTTTGGATGTGGACTTGGTCATTTTTTAAGAAATTTTCGCTGTGTGTCTGTCCGTTTGTAATTCTTAAAAGGTAACATTGTATGGTTAGGCGCATTTTTAGTGTGTTTTTTTTCTCGAATTTGGCCACCTATGATACTGTTTAATCCTCAGCACAGAAGTTAATTCTACATCTGGTGTTGTTTGTTTCAGATTGATGTGGCTGATTCGAGTTGACCTGCCGTGCTTAACCCTCAAAATGTCACAAGAAGTCGATTATGCGATGTGTGTTGTGTGCAAGAGGAAATATGTCAACATCTTAATCTTGTTGTGATTTGCTGGTAAGTATTGCTACATGTTACACAGGGGTGTAACATTCCAAAAATAACCACTCGCCCTTATTTTCTTGGATTTTAATTTGAATTCCTGAAAATGAAAGATTATACAAGAATGATTAAAGAATCCTACTCGCCCTGCATCCCAATTTAGAGAGCTGGGTAAGCGGGCGTGAAATTTTACACCCCTGATGTATTCCCATCGTCATTTTAACTACAGGCTTACTGTGATAGTACTGGTTTGTCTACATAGCAATTTTAAAGTATTCTCAAATCCCATGTCGGATGTAGTCTAATATAACACAACATTATCCAGTAAGTAAACAGTGGGTACCAGTAACCGTGGTTGCAAGAAAAATTGGTTGGGTACAATTGTTCTGGAGAAAAAAAACATTTTGCTCTGTTGTAGGACCTCCCCTGGCCAATTTGTTTTTGGATGTGGACTTTGTCATTTTTTAAAGAATTTTTCGCTGTGTGTCCGTCTGTCCGTTTGTAATTCTTAAAAGGTGACCTTGTGTGGTTAGGTCCATTTTTATTTTATTTTTTAATTTGGCCAGCTAAGATACTGCTGAACCCTCATCACAGAAGTTTATTCTACATCTAGTGTTGTTTGTTTTCAGATTGATGTAGCTGATTTGAGTTGACCTACCGTGCGTAACCCCCAGAATGTCACAAGAATTCGATTGTGCGACGTGTGTTGTGTGCAAGAGGAAGGGAGACATTGTAAAAAATCCGAAGTTGGACGATATCCATGACATGTGTAATACTGCTCGGGAGAGAGTAACTTTTGGGGAACTGAAATATAAGTCACTGGTAGATTTCATTTCCAAACTTGATTCTTCCGAATTAGCTAAAATCAGATATCACAGTGAATGCCGTAAACCCATAGTAAATAAGACACACCTGGAGCGTGTTAGAAAAAGGTCTCGGACAACTTCACCCGCCACTGTTTCACCGGGTGGCCGTCCAGGCAACACCAAGGACAATGTTAGACCTAAGCGGTTCAAAACTAACCCAAAAGAGGCTGTCTGTGTCTTTGCACCATGCTCATTCCCTGTCCGTCATCATCAACAGATTCCTTGCACTGTATCTACAGTGACGGCCGAGGCCAAACTTTACTCCATATTAAGGACAACACTACAGATGATACTGTTCGTAAATGTGTGGCCGACCTTGAAGGAATAGAGGATGCCTCGGCTCTTGAGAAGTGCTATCATTCAGCTTGCCTTCATGCCGCTCAGCGAACTTGTACTAGTACTAAAAATTCGAACGACAATGAGTCCGTGATTAAAAAGCTGTGTGACACCCAATTGCTTATGTATATTCGTGGTTCTCTGTCAGTTGAAGGTGCCGTCCTCAATATGAACCAAATAAACGATGAATATGTGTCACTGCTGAAGGAGCACAATCTTAAGTTTGGTTGGCACCACAAAAAGTTCCTCAAGGATCTCATTCTCAGAAATATACCGCATGTTGAGTTCGTAAAGTCTGTATCTCCAAATGAACCAGAGAGGGTCACACTGTCTAACTCAGTCAGTCAAGCTGTAGCCTATTATGCCATGCGAGATCAAGATGATCCGATACTTGCAGCTTTGCTTGATGTCTCCAGTGCTCTGAGGCATGAACTTCTGGACGGAAAAGACTGGCGATTCACCGTTGAGCTGAGATCATTCGCAAACCCGCCTATGCTGCAAGTGTTTGTAAAACATCTGCTTTTCGGCCGATCTAGCACTGTCGGGGAAAGACGAACAGCAGAAGAGAAGAAAACAGTGGACGTCGCATGTCAGTTTCTGATTCAGAACACCCGCACAGACAGACAAGTGAAACTCAAGGCGAAAACAAACAAAGGTTTTCAGCGAAGAACCGAAACTCCGCTCTCCATCGGTCTCCCACTTGCCATTCATGCTAGAGTCCGGAACAAGACTCTCATCACAAATGTGTCGTCGGTATTTCTTGGAACAGGCTACACAAACATCCTAAATATCGAGAAGCGCATTGAGCATGGCGTGCTGCTACGCATGCAAAATGCGCCTGGGGGTATTGTTGTCTGTTTGCCGGACTGGTTGAAGAAGGAAATAAATGTAACGTTTGCCGTGGACAATATCGACATGCTGGAAGACACGGCTTATGGCCAGCATACGTTCCATGGAGTCATCGTTGTCACGATGAAGATGCAGAGCCTATCCAAGAACCACTTGTCATTCCTGACAAGGCACCAGTCATGCCACTTCAGGTAGAAGTTCATTACCTGGAAGAACCTTTCATCCATAAAAAGCCAATCAGGTTTGAGACGTTCACGTTTGTGGAAAGGAAGCATCTCCTGAAGCCATACAAGCGCTACAACCGCACCTGGGTACTGGCCAACTACCTGGGAAATGAATCTGGTGACGGATCGAATCCTCCTGATGGTGAATCGATCGCTCCTCCTGATGACGACTTGTTCGTCCTGGGCAATGAAGCTGTTGACATACCCAATCCTCCCGATTGCGACTCGTCCACTCCCCATGATGAAGACCCGTCGGGTGCCGGTGATGCTGCCGATTCCTCTCCATCCATACTTAGTGTGAAAAGCAGGGAAAATGACAAGGTGAAGATAGGCAAGAAAGAAATTATGCCAACATGGGCAGCCACCAAGTCGCTCCTCCTGACACACGAAACAGCAACTCTTCCAAAGAGGATGAATTCTGAGGTGCTCGCTCCTGTGTTCAAAACCCCACCTACTGACTTAGCCACGCTATATACTGTTTTGAGGTTGACGCAGAATATATCGGCCATCGTTGTCGGACCTGAGCGGCGTACAGTCATCGAACTCGACCTTGATCTCTATAACCGTGCCATGCAGATCCAGCAATATATGAAGAACAAAAACTGGATTCTCAAAGCTGGTGGTCCACATATATGCTTCGCCGCTCTCCATGCTCTGGGAAAAACCGTAGACGGCAGCGGAATGGACACTGTGGCAGTAGAAACGGGCGTCTACACTACAGCCGCTCTGCGTGGCATCTATGGTGGAAAAGCGTTCAAACGTGCAGTGGAGTACCACATCATGATGGCAGTAGCGATCATGATGATGAAGTTTGAGGCGATATCCAGTGATATACCACTTGGACCTGTTCGTCTACAGTGTCAGCAACTGAAGGAGGCCCTACACAAGCGTGATCCATATTTGGCTAAGATCTACGAAGACCTAGAAGCATTTTATGGTAGTCACATTGAGGAGAATGAGAACGAGGAAATCGGTGAACTCGCGAGCTTCTTCAGCCAGTATCTGGATCAAGTTGAAGCCCTGCTGCAGATCATTGCTGCATGTCGTCAAGGTGACTGGCTGGCTTATCTTGCTGCACTGGACAACCAGATCAAGTATTTATTTGCAGCTGACCTCCTGAACTATGCACGGCTCATGCCTCTCCATCTGGCACAGATGAATGAGCTCGAGACGGAGGACCCGTTCACATGGGAAGCTCTCAAAACTGGTACATTCGTCGTGACCAAGTCATATATCCCCTTCACCTCTCTATTCACAGATCAAAATCTTGAGCAGAAAATAAAGGACCTCAAGGTCCACGGCGGCTTAGTTGGACTCACTCAAGATGAATCATCCCTTGATCGACTGGTTCACACTAAACCGTATCCTACGAGAATCGTCAAAAACTTCTTGAGTAGCTTCCCATCTTCATCTCCCACCTCCACTGGTGAGCACCACCAGCTTTCAGGTAATGTGTCTGTGCGATCAAGTCAGAATGCCGTGATGCTCCGAAGCTGCATGCAGATGCACTGCCTAGGAAATCCATTTGTGATTACAGCTCCACTGAAAAGCATCGTATCATCTGCGATTATCCCCGAGGCGGTGAAGCCCGATATTCTGCAGTACCCCGAGAAGGGTCAAAAAGCCTACGAGGCTTTTGTCAACGATCGACTTCTGACCACATCCACTCAATCCATCTGGGATCCCATGAAGAAGCTGAAACTAAAACACTTCACCAATTGGACAAAGAAGACAAAGGTCAAGGTTGGTGGCAAGGTCTTCAAACTACGAGAGGACCGCCAGTTCTTGGAGCGATGTTTGACCATCCAGGAATCACGTCCTGACCTCGTGCCCAAGCTTGCAGACATGATTGGCAACTACGAGCTATCCGTCATCCCTCATTCCATATTTGCTGTTGACGGATCTCTACTTCTTCCTAACGATAAGGCAAGCATCATCCATGCTGTATAAACCGCAAAGTCACCACCGTCACCTACCGTGCCTGCTCGGACTCCAGGTGCCACCAGTGTCCCGCCGTCTTCTGCACTTCCTGATCCTTCTGAACTGTTCCTGTGCGAAGAATGGTCTAGCTTGCACACCTCTTTGCAAGTGTTATGCAGAAGGTTGCAACAACAACAAGGACTATCAAATGGATGAGGAAGAGGAGGAGGAGGTGGTGGAGGAAAGCGCCGTATCTAACCTATAAGTCCTGACCTCGACTCTGAGTTAGTGACATTCACCTTGAAACATTTAAAACTTTCACTAAGTTACTCTGACATTGCCAGAGAATGCATTTGAACAATAGTTGAGGTCGTGCAGCCGAAATTACTAAAAGTTTCATATTTTCCGGAGACATCTATAATTTTATCATGCATATGATGCTGTTGACACTACAGTTTTCTTCAGAATAGGCATTATAAAATTATAGATTCCTAGCAAGAAACCGTCAGTGGCACTCTATGGGATACAGTGTTTGAAAGTATAGCTCAGTGTTGTCATTTTGTCATTTTGTCTCTTCACATATTTTCGCATATTCGACACAGTCGTACAATAAATCAGTTAGATAATATTTGCTCGTGTGTTCATTGCCCTTACTTTACTTTGGGGTAAACATAGATTGACACAGCATATTGTAAAAGCATACATATTACAGCAAAATAAGAAAACAATAATATATTCAAGGTCGCGAAGCCAAATTTTGCAATTGTTGGGTCATTTGAGCTTGACCTTGACCTCTGTAGTGTGACCTTGACCATGAATCATCTCAACAATATCACCAATCAACTCAGTGGCTCTGATAACCCCAAAATAGACATCAAGATCGCCACAATCAGACCACCGGATGCCGAGATCTGCAATACTCGGTTCTCAGATGGCGGCTTAAACGAGGCTTAATGGCGTCAAAAAACCTGGACCCTATGATGTTCTCATTATTCCACTCCTGATGATGGGAAATCCACCCCTAACTCAATTTGAGCAAAGAAATCTCGCCAAATTACATTTCAGACTCCACTAATACGTCCTAATGTATTGTAAATTGTGAATGCTAACGAACTTGATTCGATTAAACTCGTGACCTTCACCAACCAATCAGCATTTACTAAACCAAGTTGTCCGCCGGAAATTCGTCCGGCAAAGAAACTGGCTCACAGGAAGTGACTATACACTTCCGCCGGAAATTACGTATATATGGTGTTCCCAAGTCATACCATTAGATAATGTAGATTTACACCGGTGTCGATGTGCGAGGATATGTGCAATTAATTTTGCGCGGTAGGAACAGCGTGCCAACCTCAGCTTGGAGTTGTCAATATATACGAAAGCTGTAGCAGATGATGATGACATCATGTTGTATTTTGACCAAATTCTCGGCATTTTCTTCTGTAATTCTTGTACGAACACCGAGAAATGGAGGCTCGATTCTTTTATTTTTCAACCTGGCAAGATTTGCTCTCATAAATACAAGGTTAGTGTCTTGTTTTTAATGATGAAATCCAGCAAGCAGTTCGATGCTAGAAAAATGTTGAAAATCTGATCGCACGTGACATTTTAACATTGCAACCCTGCATTCAATTCTTGATTTATGGCTATTACTTCATTATAAGACCGAATTTAAAAAAAATGAAAAGATGGCTCATTGCTAAATTTTGCTTAACAATGATTTTATGCCAAAGAATAAGAGTTTTAGGGTGTTTAAATAGGTGTAAAAGTTGGGCAGGTTAACGTGAAACAGACAGTAGTCTGGTGACTTGGGTCAGGTGTTCGAGCTGGTACGGCTTCTGCGTGTAAAAGGCTGATTGTGTGTCGGTTTTATTAGGCGCAGGGGTGGCTTAGCTCTGTGTAGGCACTAGGAAAAATGGGATTTTATGAGAAATCGAAATATATTACTTCTTGAAACTGGTGATGGCGAAATTGCTGAAATTCTCGCTGAAATATATTGGATGTCTCGAATTTTCCGCTGTTTTGAGTGTGATGTGTCATGTGATAAACTGCATCTCAAACGAGTTTCCATTTCATATGAGATTTATGAAACAAGTCGGCGATTTTATGCACCTCACCAGAGTCAAGGTGCATGATCACGTGGTTACAACAACAACAACGTCGCCCACTCCAAAGTTAGTATTATTTGATATTTTCCTTAATATGCAACGGATTTTGATGAAATATGGCGCAGCAAACGCGTCTTCATGAGATGAATTTGATGGTCCAGGGAGTTTGGCACAGACGTATGTCGTTTTTGCAAAGAATCGAATCGGTTCTTCGCAAAGACGACAGAAGTTTGGGAGAAAATACAGATACCACCAAATGCAGATTAACAAGACGCGTTTGACGCGCCATATTTCATAAAAATCCGTTACGTAATAAGGACAATATAAAAGATTACGTACTTTCAATCGGATGGATTCTGGAAGCTTCAGTACTTGTTGTTGTACGTTAGTACCACGTGATCATACACATTGAGAACATTGTGGCTCAAACTACGCGAGTGCTACACATTATACGAGGGATTTATAAAACGGTAAAATCATGTGTAAAACTTAGCGAACAATATTCGGACTTTTTTTTACATCAAAATCGGTTTGCGACAAGGGTAGACAATGTCTCGGATCTTATTCGCCCTCTTTATAGAAGACCTAGAACTTTATTTACAAGACACCATTAATAGCGTACTAACTATAGATGATACAACAATCATATTACTATTTTTCGCCGACGATATGGTATTACTTGCAAAATCTCCGTTAGAGCTCCAAGACAGCTTAGATAAGTTATATGAATACTGCGCGAAGTGGGGACTGGAAGTAAATACGACAAAGACGCAAGTTGTCGTTTTCCGTAAGCGAGGCAGAGTTAGGGCCGACGAAAGATGGAACTACAATGGACAATTGTTGGAGGTGACAGACGATTTCAACTATCTGGGAGTGGTGTTCAACTATACCGGCTCGTTTACGTTAAACCAACAGACGCTATCCGGAAAAGCGCATAAAGCCATGAACGTACTAATTGCACAAACGCGGCCATATGACTTCTCCCCAAAGATTATGTGTCAATTGTTCGATGCGTTATGACACTTATGACACCCTCACAAGGCTACATGGACGCAAACAGTGTACATAGTTGACGAACATAAGTTTTAAAGGTCATTATGATGAAGCTTCCTTGAGTGTGTACCTGGCTTGTTGTCATCCATCTCTCCCGTCAGTTTGTTCTGACTGAGCTCCAGACTCCTCGGACACAGTTGAGCGACCTGTCTGGTCTCATGAAGGAACAGTTTCTCCAGGTATTATCTACAGGAAGCTTTACGGGGTATGCGGTGGTCAGTGTGCCAATGAACATTTACTTGCATGGCCGTATTGTATTGTAAACTCATGTTGTTATGTTATTATATTTCATATTCTGTACTCTCCTAAGATGGAGGAAATAAAGTTATGCATACATACATGAACTATGCCGATATCCACTGTACATTAATAGATACGTCCGGATAGTCAAATACTGGTTTAAATTGATCTGGACAAAAAAACTGTATACTAAAAGTGGTATATAATAATGCTCTATTAGATTGTGCAAACGGTGTTAATAACCGGGCAACAAACGTTAAATATTTGCTGGATACCCACGGCTTCGCGTATGTTTGTAATGACCCTCAGTGTGTGTCCGAAAATGCATTTATTGCACAATTCAAGCAAGCGTTGCTTGACTGTTTCGTGAAAAAAATGGCACGCAGATGTACAGACTAATAGAGCATTAACATTGTATAAGTATGTAAAACCAAAGTTTGAGTATTCATGCTATTTGGACAAAGTTAGAAACAAATGGCTAAGAATCACATTGCGCAAACTTATGCTGTCATCCCACGCATTAAGGATAGAAACGGGCAGATACGGTCCGAATCGAACCGAAAGGCATGAACGTGTATGCCAATTGTGCAATACAAATGACTTAGAGGACGAGTACCATTTTGTAATCAAATGTCCAGTATTTGAGAATATTCGAAAGAAATACATTAAGCGATACTACATGACAAAACCTAGCGTGTACAAACGTGTTGTATTACTACAATCGTCAAATAGAAGATAATTAATTAATCTATGCAACTTTTTATCAGAAGCGTTTGAAATACGGAAACGCTTATTAATGCAATAATTAACCCTTTCACCCAGAAACATATGACATTGTCTCTTGAAAATATTGGAGTATTACATTAATCGAAAAAGGTAATGTAAATTTGTAAGATCTTTAAAATAGGGACAAACATTGCAGATCATGATGAGACGGCTCATTACGAGCCGGCTCGTCTGGATCTGCAGTGTTTTCAAATGTTGGCCTATAGTACATGTATGTATGGCTGAAATGGTTAATACGTTATAAAATTACTGTTTCCACTCTCTGCTGCAATCGCTAATGGTGTATTCAATGTCATTTCATGTTCATTCATTACCTATCATGTGTATATTTATATTATTGTATGCATAGTTACAATCATCATGACGAGGAACTGTATTCAGTTTAAGTCAATAAACAATTCTTCTTCTTCTTCAATAATGAATGACTGAATGAACAAAATGAATATAAAGGTTCAGATTCATTGACTGATATCTGTCGGAGGAGTTGATTACACATGCAGTGCAATATGAATTACTCAATATAATCCATAATCCTCCACCTGAAAAGGTTAATGGTACATGTCCACTCAGTAGGCACAAACTGTTCTGTATATCAGAGGCAGCATCTGAGACATTTTCTGGCAACATAGACTATCATTCACCATTACCCCACGTATTGATTGGCATTATTATACAGTTTATAGCAGACGTAAATGTCTACACTGATATCAGGGGCGATAACCGTGTTTCCTTAGAATGATAACTATTTATTCTCTGTATTTATTTTTTTGAATGCAATGATCATACTTTATAATCTGTCGAATGTATTATTTTTTTTCAAGTGACGCATTTAATTAGTATAAATAATTAAAAGATAGAATGCCTCATTTGCATATGAAAATAGCCTGATATCACCGCGCGGCACTATCAGTAAAATAAATATTACTAAATGATTATAACTGTATAGCGGACACTCGTAAATTTTATAACTGGTGGAATAGTGACACTTATTTAATTCCTATAAAGAATATTGTGTGCCTACTGAGTGGGCATGTACCTTTAAAATAAAACATACGGAGCCCCGCAGGGGACATGGATATTGATTATTAATTAGTTCCCAAGAAATAACAATTCGTTTCCTCAATTTAACAATTCATTTCCTCGAATTAACAATTCGTTCCCACGATATAACAATTCGTTCCCACGGGAACGAATTGTTAATTCGTGGGATCGAATTGTTAATTCGAGGGAACGAATTGTTAAATTGAGGGAACGAATTAATTCGTGGGAAAGAATTAATTTAAAATAAAGAATTCGAAGTCCCCTGCGGGGCTCCGTACACACAACAATAGCCTGTGTGTTCTATATTTTTGTGAGAGACTATAAGGAATGAAGTATAATGTGAACACTTGTAAAAGTACATATGTTTATTTAAAATGTATACATGCTGAAAAATAGTGGTACGCGGTATATAAACAGAGTTAAAAAAAGAAACTGCACCTTAATTTGACGGTCGTTTCTACCAATTTCAAGGTACATGATCACGTGGTTACAACAAAAATGGGTCAAAGTGTTGAAAGCGCGCCCACTCCAAAGTAAGTATTATTTGATATTTTCCTTAATAGGCTTTTGATGAAATATGGCGCAGCAAACGCGTCTTCATGATCTGCAGTTGGTGGTCCCGGGAGTTCGGCATATACTTATGTCGTTTTTGCGAAGAATCGATTTCCGTGTCAGTAGACACGGAAATCGATTCTTCGCAAAAATGACAGGAGTTCGGGCCAAAGTACTGAGACCACCAAATGCAGCTTAACAAGGCGCGTTTGATGCGCCATATTTCACCGGGCTCTATTTTCAAGTGCAAGTCATGTATCGAGTACAGGAATGGTGAAGAAATGTGACTGCTCTTAAAGGTACATGCCCATTCAGTAGGCATTAATAAGTGTATAATTGTGACTCTATTCTACCAGTTCTAAAAATTACGAGTACCCGCTATACAGATACATTGTATAATTTATTCTAATGCACCGAAAATAGAAAGCACGCATCTGATTGGTTAATTGAAATTACAGCCTATAAAATATGAAAAATCACACATAAAATCTCCGTTTTACCAGTCTGTATTTTACAACTTGACATATTTATGTAACCCTACGCGTTTTTGTAAACAATGGCCAGCGGCGTGGAATCAAATATTTCCCAAATAATTTTCGGTACATGTTACGTTAATCATTATGCCATATTGACCTGTACAACTCGCCCAAATCACAGAAGAATTTACTAAAATGTTCAAATGCAAACTCAATATGCCAGTACCAGCCTATAACTTTACGAATTCAAATGTGCACATACATGACTATACATAATAAACTGTATTGTAGATGGGTAATCATGTGAATTAGGCGTAAATCCTGTGAAATCCTGTTGACTCTTAGGTACCAGTACACTTGAAAAAGGCTTAGTTTCGTAGTTTTCCTATGAGATTTTTACTGAATATTCCAAAACTGCCTGTCTGTGGTGATTGAATGTGACTTAAGATTAAATACTCACCATCCTATGCTATTTTCAGCTGACAAAAGCAAGTATTTGTAAAATTATGTGCCAAACTGTGATCTGGTCCATTTAGTGAGCATATTCAGATTAAAATTGTACGCATCTTCCGCTCGAAATGTGTGTTTGCTGTATGGGGCGCAATTTTAACAGTCCGAAACGGAGGTTTGTGGCTCGAAAACAAATCACTCAGTACCAGTACAGACTATGATCAGTGTGGGCAGGTATACATGTAGACTTGATTCACACATTATTTGTTGGTGCGAACTCCGCACGTCACATAGCTTTCTGGCGCCTTTAGTCCAGCGGCCATGACGGAATAAGTGCAGAAATTGACCACCATATGCTAACTTTTACACATTATAAATGCTCTTAGCTATATGCCAATTTGATTTGTGTAGCTACTAAAGTTTCTTGACATATAATGTAACAGGTGTATACAGCAAACAGTCTCTGTGAATATATGAAGAGGATATCTGAGAAAAAAACTCGCGGAAGTGCTCGCTCGGCCAAGAATTGCTAAACAATTCTAAAATCTTGGTGGACTGGTACCTTATTTGCATTTCCTTTATAAAAATCACACGAAACCCACTGCAGAAATGTTGACATTTCCTTAATGAATACAAGCAATTAACTGTTGCAACTACACATAGAAAAGCAATACAATTGTTAAAATAAACCTTTACTTAGAGTTAAATTAATGTATACGTGTCTTAGAAAAGGTCCCGTTCAAGTTAATCTCAATTTGAAATGGGAATATTCTTCGGCGGAGTTACATTTCATTTGGTGTGAGGCGGTTATCGATGACGACAAAAACCTCGTATTGAAAACTGTCACTGTTCGTGATATGCTATGACGTTGCAGAAAGCAGGGAGCACACTAGGTCCATTAGAATGGGGATAGCCATGCTTTGTTTTTAGATTTGGAGCGGTATGTGGAAGGTTTTATGGTCTGTGAATCAGTTTTACGGCGACGCGTTAGTTAATATTTATTTTACTGATAGTGACTCGCGGTGGTATCTCTCTATTTTCATATACAAATGAGGCATGCTATTTGTTTTTAATATTTATAATTAAATGCGTCACCGGACAAAAATATTTTCTATAGATTTCAAATTATGATCATTGCACATAACAAAAATACAGAGAATATATATATATATATCCGTTAACATGTTAATGAAACACGGTTATCGCCCATGATATCAGTGTGCAATTTACGTCTGACATAAAATGTGTAATAATGTCAATCAATACGTGGGGTAATGGTGACTGAATGTTTACTTTGCCAGAAAATGTCTCAGATGATGTCTCTGATAATAAGAACATTTTGTGCCTACTGAGTAAGAATGTACCTTTAATATTTAGATAGACATGTGCACCTTTGCAGGTAGATAAGCACGTTGCACTTGTGAGAGCTCGTTATAGATCATGCCTAGGCTTCGCCAAATGCCAAGGTGCATGATCACGTGGTTACAACAACAACAACGTCGTCCGATCCAAAGTAAGTATTATTTGATATTTTCCTTAATATGCAACTGATTTTGATGAAATATGGCGCAGCAAACGAGTCTTCATGAGATGCATTTAGTGGTCCATGGAGTTATGACACAGACTTATGTCATTTTTGCAAATAATCGATTTCCGTGTCAGAGACACGGAAATCGATTTTTCGCAAACACGACAGAAGTTTGGGCGAACATACAGAGACCACCAAATGCAGCTTAACAAGACGCGTTTGATGGGCCACATTTCATCAAAATCCGTTACGTAATAAGGACAATATAAAATAATACGTACTTTCAATCAGATGGATTCTGGAAGTTTCAGTACTTGTTGTTGTTGTTAGTACCACGTGATCATACACCTTGAAAGCAATGCGTTCAAGCGGCTACGATCCTGCTAGCAGCTGGTCAAACCGCTACTTCCTCAAATCTTAAGTGTCGTTTTCAGACCGCCGTGGATATTGTGGATGAGTCTATCTCTCTCGTATATTGAACGATTTATTACGCTGATCTTCATTACTGTCTGCTTCACGAAACCTGCTCACATTTTACGGCCATATGAACAATGCCAAAACAATATTTGTTTTCGATAATATAAATTTAAGAATGAGCCTTCTTTTTATTTTTGAAAGTTGGTCAAATATTGATTTTATTACGAAAAATGAGTTCTCTATCGGAATTTAACATGGGGAAAAAAGAGATGGAGAACCTGAAAGAGGAGTCGAAAAGTGAAAACAAATTTGTAAATTAATTTTGAAATCTAGCTTGGAAATGATCTAAGTTACATTTTGAAAATCGGTCCACTATTTCTGAAATTAGAAAACTTTCCCCATGTTAAATTTAACATGTGGAAATTGTTTTTTCGCAATAAATTTCGCGAAATAAAAAGTAGGCTCATTCTTAAATTTTGCTATAATTTAATATTATCGAAAACTATATTGTTTTTGCATTATTTATATAGCCTTAAAATTTGGGCAGGTTTCGTGAAACAGACAGTAGTTATGATGTTATCATGTCCCTTTGTCATTTATCAATGAAAATGCTATGTTTAGATTTATCTAACAAGTAACCCATGACAACGTATCACTATCAACGCCATAAGAAGGTGTATGATCACGTGATACTAACTACAACAAGTACTGAAACTTCCAGAATCCATCTGATTCAAAGTACGTATTCTCTTATATTGTCCTTATTACGTAACGGATTTGATTATATATAGCGCATCAAACGCATCTTGTTAAGCTGCATTTGGTGGTCTCTGTATTTTCGGCAAAACTTCTGTCGTTTTTGCGAAGAATCGATTTCAGTGTCTACCGACACGGAAATAGATTCTTCCCAAGAATGACATAAGTCTGTGCCGAACTTTCTGGACCACCAAATGCAGCTCATGAAGACTCGTTTGCTGAGCCATATTTCATCAAAATTCGTTGCATATTAAGGAAAATATCAAATAATACTTACTTTGGAGTGGGCGACGTTGTTGTTGTTGTCACCACGTGATCATGCGCCTAGCATAAGCCACTCAAATAACTTTACATCTGATTATGTGTTCATATTGATGAGAAATTAGCTCACCTTTGACGCAGTTTATGTAAAGTTGGTTGAAATTAAAACAAAATTAAATTACACATAATATTATTGCTTACATATGGTATGTTCATATAGTTAGGTTGTGAGAGTATAAATACATGCATTTATATAATAATGATTAAAACAGGGCACAAACTTTCAAATTGCTATTTCTCAATAACTATGCATAATAAAACGATATGATTAATAATTCGATACAACTTATCATAATATCAGTTCACGCAATTGTCTCTGAAATTCAAACGTTTCAACTCCGTAGATTCATTACTAACCCTATGATGAAACAAAAATAATGATCCACAAACTAAATAGCAAGAGGTAATTGAACGAGGGTTGATGAAAAAGGGTCTAACCGCTTATATCTATAATGGTACCAGTTGCAGCTTCGGTTCAATAGTGTAACCTACAATCATGTTTTGTCCGCCCGCTTGCGGACAGCGCGATATAGTCGGCACATTGGCGGCGTACGTACCTACGTACCTACGTACCTACGTACCTACGTACCTACGTACCTACGTACCTACGTGCCTACGTGCCTACGTGCCTACGCACCTACGAACCTACGAACCTACGAACCTACGTACCTACGTACCTACGTACCTACGTACCTACGTACCTACGTACCTACGAACCTACGTACCTACGTACCTACGTACGTCCGTACGTGCGTCCGAGATTAAAGCTTTTGGTTAAAGTTTTTACTATACTATCAAAGCCTCGGCGGGCCGCGGCATACATGGCAAATCGCAGGTTTATACTATAAGTAGTTTGTGCGAAATGAAACAAAAACTTGCATATGAATCAAACTTGCAAATTCATCTGTATTGAGCAAGCTGAAACAAAAGATTGATAATTACTCATGGAAAGCCTAAATTAGCAATGGTAACTTGTCAGATAAGGTATGCCAGTTAATGTCATATAGATAGGTGAGTTTGTATATGTTACACTATTCGCTGCATAAGGTGGTTAAACATGGCATGACGGTCTACTTGTTGAATTCTCCATTTTTAACTCGATTATTCGAAGAATAGGGAGAGCTTATGTAGTCACCCCGGCGTCGGCGTCGGCCGACGTCGGCGTCACCGTCACGCCTTGGTTAAGGTTTTTAGTCAAGCTTCTATATATGTGTACATCGACAACCCTCGTAGTCGAGCTATGCTGTTCTCTTACAGCTCTTGTTAATATTTAGTTTCCGTCATTTCAATTTTTGGACCATTTTGTTTTTATTTCATAGCCAGAACGGTAACACTATACCTATATGTCGAAACGTAGAGATCAGAGGCTATAGCATGAAGTGATAGTTTGATAAACCATACTGAATTATTATGAACAGTTTGCGAGAATTTGAAAGTTGGTGTGGTTTTTATATACCCAGTATATGGATACTAATGGGTACTAATGTAGCAATGATTATCAAGCAATAGTCTCATCTGATGGAAGCTAAAAGTGGTAACAGTAGTATATATACAACAAGAGTTGTCAGAAGACAACGAAGCTCGTCTGTTTGCAGCCTTCACTCAAACATGGCACAGTTGTATAAAAAACATGAATATTATATAACTTGACCTTGGGTTAAGGGGTGTGCGGGGGCACCTTGACATTGGGTTAAGGGGTGTGCGGTGGACCTTGACATTTGGGTCAGTGGTGGAAGGTGGGTCGTGGATTTGCTATAGCATGATATAGCATATTAAGTTGAATGCATGTATGAAATATCAATGCGCTCCCTGAAAACATAAGTTATACAAAATTTAAGCCAACGTTAAGTTTATGAACGCACTAAGTTGGTGATTTTCTACAGCATGATAGCTATTCACATGAGTAATGCATGTATGAATGTATTAAGTTTGTGACCTTGACCTTAGGGAAAGGGGTGCGGGTCATTGATTTGCTATATCACAATAGAGGATCATCAGATGAATGCATGTATGAAATATCAAGGTGTTCCCGGTAAAGAAACAGAAGTTATAAAAAGACATTTACTCCAACGTTAAGTTTATGATGTTGATCTTGAAGAAAGGGGTGGGGGGATGGGACATGGATTTCCTGTAGTATATGAAATAGCAAAGCGTTCCCTATAAAGAAACAGAAGTTACACAACATTTACCCCAACGTTAAGTTTATGAACATGCTAAATGTGTGACCTTGACCTTCGGGTAAGGGTTGGTTGGTGTGTCGTTGATTTGCTACAGCATGATAGAGGGTCATCTGAGGAATACATGCATGAAATATCAAGGCGTTACATTAAAGGAAACATATGTTATAAGACATTTACCCCAACGTTAAGTTTATGAATGTGCTAAGTGTGTGACCTTGATCTTGGGGAAAGTGGTGGGTCATGGATTTGTCATAGCACGATAGAGTATCATCAGATGAATGCATGTTTGAAATATCAAGGTGTTCCCTGTAAATAAACACAACATTTACCCAAACGTTAAGTTCATGAACATGCTAAGGTTGTGACCTTCACCTTGGGGTAAGGGTTGGGTGGTGGGTCGTGTATTTGCTATGGCATGATAGAGGGTCATCTGAGGAATGCATGTCTGAAATAGCAAGGTGTTCCATGAAAGGAAACAGAAGTTATAAGACATTTACCACAACGCCGGGGGTATGCCATAAGCTCTTCTGCACTTCGTGCAGGCGAGCTAAAAATGTATAAACATTCGGCTAGCATATGACAAAAGGTATACACTTCGGCGCATAACAAATTTACATGTTCATTACTTACATATATATACATCCATGACTATGTACAATACAATTGCATATGCTCGATGAACACTTTCATATTACGATAGACTCAGACTTGTGAAATCAGCTAATGTAGTTCTTAATTGTCTTTACCTGTTCACTACTGTGTCTATTAACGAACACGGACTTCGCCTGGACTATAACAGACATATTAAGATATGATTTCTGATGTTTGTCAGAGGCTGGTTTTTATACGTTCACCAGTAGAACTATCTGTGGAGCTAGATGAGCTAGAGGAGATAGATGACGTAGACTCTTTCCGTTCACTTCCTCTGTCTGAACATGTGTCTGGTTCAGATTGGGTCGGTTCTGTTGCTACGTCTTCAATCGCTGTGACCTGGAAATTTGTATAAGTGCGATAATACAGGAGTGCCGGAAGCAAATACATATTGGGGAGGCGAATGTCGACCCGAGCGAAGCGAAGGAGTGGTAGGAGGTCTGTGGGCATGCCCCCCAGAATTATTTTAATTGTAGATGCCATTTCATGCATTCTGCTGCATTTAAGATACAACTTTAATAGGTATCTCATACACATTTTTATATATATTGCCACCCCAGCTCTGGCGCCTCTGTAATAAGTATAAGGTGGTGACTGTCATTCAAATTCATCATCTTATTTGCAGATACAATGTAATTATGATATATACAATTCCTGCCTTTCAGGTGCGTCATTGACGACACGTAATCCACCTTGCAAGTATCAAAACCTGCAGATTTATCTCCGAGCTCGAGCAAGTAAAGACTATCGGGTTATTTAAAACGTAATATCTAACAAACATAAATAGAGAATAGTAGGTTAGTGCCTTCAATGGGAAAACATATCTGCCAATTCTTAGGAAACGGGATGGGCGAGGCTCTGCCGAGCACATCCCATTTCCGTGCCGCGCCAGATATGTTTGCCCATTCACGACACTAACCTACTATTCTATTTATCCTGTCAACACTACAAACAGCTTTAAAATGCAACATAACCCCAGCGGAGAATCGACTATAGTCTGTTTCACGAAAGCTGCCCAAATTTTACGGCTATATAGACAATTCAAAAACAATATTATTTTTGATAATATTAAATTAAAGGAAAATTTAAGAATGAGCCTTCTTTTTATTTCGTGAAATTTGGTCAAATATTGATTTTATTGCGAAAACAAAATTTCTCCATGTTAAATCCCCATAGACATCTTCACGGAGTGAAGATGTCGATGGGGATTTAACATGGGGAATTTTTTTTGAATTTTAGAAATACTCAACCGACTTTTAAAATTTAACTTTTGTTTTCTTAGTTAGATCATATCCAAGCTATTTAGTCGGGTTTCGGAGTCAATTTCCAAAATTTTTCGTTTTTTGACTCCTCCCACACTTCCTTACCACTTTTTCCCTCATGTTAAATTCCCATAGACAAATCAATTTTTCGTAATAAAACCAATATTTGACCGAATTTCACGAAATAAAAAGAAGGCTCATTCTTAAATTTTCCATTAATTTAATACTATCGATAAAAATATTCTTTTTTAATTGTTTATATGGCCGTAACATTTGGGCAGCTTTCGTGAAACAGACTATAGTATGACAACCGCGCATATTCCCACGCAGTGATTAGGTCGTATTGACAGGATATCAAACATGTTTCACGGCACCGTGTTTCACGGCACATACGCAATGTGTTGACGGGATAACATATCAACTTACATCCTCCAAACTGGCAGCTGTTAAGTCTTCTTCCGATGCCAGTGGCGCCTGATCAATGGAGACAGAAAGGAAGACTTTGGGTGACAGCACCGGCTCATCATCGATGAGGTCATCGTCAGAGTGTAGTGATGGACCTTCATCTGTAGTTGAACCTACTAGCTCATCATCGATACGGCTATCCACAGTGATTGGCGGTGGACCTTCCTTTGTTGCTGAATCTGATGCCTCCTCTTCATTTGAAACGTCGACTGGAAGTGCCAAAAAAGACGAGATGAAGTCAAGGCGTTCATGATAATCGGCAAGCACGTCTATAAGAAACAGGATACATTGCAATTACTGTTTTATTGTCGCTGTTCATGTATGTCACAGACTGTGTCAATACTGTCCAAGTTCACGACCAGAAACGCCTCCTAGCACGGAAAGTAATGAAACGTGAAGAAATACCTGCACTAATGTACATGAACATTATTGCCCGGGTAGTTAATTTCCGGTCCAGATATTACAAAACATGTTTAGTTTGGGGGAAAACCTGTTGATGATGTTGACATTTGAGTAAACAATATACTGATATAATTGCTGTATATTCTTCCTTGCACATCATTGACAAATGTTGACCCGCCACCCGAAATACATGCGATATATATATTTTTTAAAAGCAGGCGCATAATATTTTTCTTCGAAAGATCTAATCAGTACATAACAGTCCTTCACACGATCTCGATTATGATATGATTTACTGTATGTTTCACGAAACCTGCCCAAATTTTACAGCTATATAAACAATGCACAAACAATATGTTTTCGACAATATTAAATTAAAGAAAAATTTAAGAAAGAGGCTTATTTTTATTCCGTGAAATTTGGTCAAATATTGATTTTATTATGAAAAATTGATTTGTCTATGATAATTTAACATGGGGAAAAGCTAGGTTCAGGATCTGTGGGAGGAGTCAGAAAACGAAACATTTTGACTCCGAAACCTGACTAGATAGCTTGGAAATGATCTAACTAAGAAAACAAAAGTTAAATTTTGAAAATCGGTCCAGTATTTCTGAAATTAAAAAAAAAAAATTGACCAAATTTTACGAAATAAAAAGATGGCTCATTCTTAAATTTTCTGTTAATTTAATATTATCGAACAAAATATTGTTTTTGAATTGTTTATATAGCCGTAACATTTGGGCAGCCTTCGTGAAACAGACATTAATCACATTTTATTGTTGATCAACTATTGAATCAATATGTACAGTGGGGTCAGCGTGTAAGTGCACACACGAACGAACAGGACAGGTTGGAACCAACCTGTCGTGTTCGTTCGTGTGTGCACTTACACGTGTTCGTTCGTGTGTGCACTTACACGATGACCCCACTGTATCGACATTATAGCAGTATGAATAAATCGTACCACACACAGTGAAACCTCTCTAAACCTGACACCCAGTTTAGAGATGTTCCACTGTAAATCAGGCATAGGACCATTCTGAAATATATCTGCATGCTTTTTAATCATGAACATTCATTATCATCGGAGGTAAATTACACCCATTAAAATAAGATCACATATGTTTTCTTGGTGTCCGGTTTAGAGAGGTTCCACTGTATACCGATGACATTTCCCAGGGCGTCACAAGAAAATCAATACATTTAAATAAGGATAATACCATTTATGAATTGTATGGGTGTTATATTTATGGATATTTATGAATTGTTAGTATTTAGTCACAAGTAGAGTATGCACTCGGATACGGTGTCGTGTTAACGTGGATGCTATAATACTGACCTGTAGCAATAACTTCGTCATCCCTCGCAAACGTGATTTCCTTTCCATCACTGATTAGTTTAGTTTCGTCTGATATTATCACCGTGGCGGTCCCTGCTTGTTGAATCCCGATCTCAGCATTTGGTTGATTCAGTGATACTGAGTGTCTGTCTGGACCAGCATACACACCGGCGCCCAATTTCTCGTCCATATCTATCATATCTGCACAGGTAACGTGAATATATCGATGGTCTAGTAACATAAGGTCGTAACTGCTATGCTAAAGCATAGCACTTACGACCTTATGTTAGACCATCGATATTTCAATACATGCCTATACATGAAACCCAGTAAACACCCATGAGACATGTAAACGATTTAGGAGAATAATTCACAATAAACTCCCCGTACTGTCTGTTTCACGAAAGCTGCCCAAATGTTACGGCCATATAAACAATTCAAAAACAATATTTGTTTCGATAATATCAAATGAAAGGAAAATTTATGAATGAGCCGTCTTTTTATTTCGTGAAATTTGGTCAAATATAGATTTTATTGCGAAAATAAAATGGGGAATTGTTTTGAATTTCAGGAATACTGGACCGATTTTCAAAATTTAACTTTTGTTTTCTTAGTTAGATCATTTCCAAGTTATCTAGCCAGGTTTCGGAGTCAATTCCATTTTATTTCGTTTTTTGACTCCTGCCACAGCCCCCCCCCCCCCATGTTAAATTCCCATAGACAAATCAATTTTTGAAAATAAAATCAATATTTGACCAAATTTCAAGAAATAAAAAGAAGGCTCATTCTTAAATTTTGCTAAAATTTAATATTATCGAAAAAAATATTGTTTTTGCATTGTTTATATGGCCGTAACATTTGGGCAGCTTTCGTCAAACAGATAGTACTCTGTGCATTGTGAAATATACAGAATTTGAAAAATACTACTGTTTAAAGTAAATAACAACGACATGTCTAGCCAGTACTGATATGATTCAAATGCACATACATCTTACATATCGTATACATCTTACACATCACATGACACATGGCGTTGGAGTGAGTGAGTCATAATGTTTCGTTAGTGATTTTGCATGAAAACGTATTGAATTCATATTTTACTGTATCATTATCGGAAGAAGTAAACAGTTAATGAATTATCAGATGTATCAGAATAAACAAAATATGTTTCCATATACATATAGGTACATTTATATTGTATTTGTTCTGCTGCTGCAGGCACTATTTATATTACCCACACAACCAAATAAGCAATGTAAGTTACATTTATTGCAGTCAACCGATTGTTGTACATTCAACTCACAGACAGGACAAGTGTCATTATGTCTAGTTTTCATTTGCTTATTGCTGTATTGCTTTTATCAGGTAATGAACATTTCATTGACCGAATATATACTGACACTACACATTGTCGTACACTGCATTGGCCAGATACGTATACCCGGGTCACAGTGGATTCACAACTACGTTTGCTAATATTTCATTGGTCGATCGCCATCACGTGGCTTACCAAATAAAATCAGTGTAATGATGCAACGTAAACAAAACACTATCCTCATCATTCCTTTCAATGACAATCACATTATATTTACTCATTGTGTAACATAATACGTTACCCTGATAAATAAAAACAATACCATATTCTTGTCGTTTGCTATTGAGTTTATCAGGCCTAGCTCGGAAACGATATAATTCCTCGGCTGTGTGACGTTAGCACTGCAATCGCAGATCGCAAATCAACATTCAAATCGAATATCGAGTTGAATGTAAAGCTGAAAGTTAACGCGTGTAGACAACTTGAATGAACAGCTGGCTAGTTCAAATGCACAGCTGGTTCTGCAATCGACATTCAAAGATGTATTTACAGTGCAATGCGAATGTACAGCTGGCTACTAGCACCGTAAATACATCTTTGAATGTCGATTGCAGAGCCAGCAGTGTATTGACACTAGCCAGATGTACATTCACATTGCACTGTAAATACATCTTTGCATGTCGATTGCAGAGCCAGCAGTGTATTGACACTAGCCAGATGTACATTCACATTGCACTGTAAATACATCTTTGAATGTCGATTGCAGAGCCAGCAGTGTATTGACACTAGCCAGATGTACATTCACATTGCACTGTAAATACATCTTTGAATGTCGATTGCAGAGCCAGCAGTGTATTGACACTAGCCAGATGTACATTCACATTTCACTGTAAATACATCTTTGCATGTCGATTGCAGAGCCAGCTGTGCATTTGAACTAGCCAGCTGTTCATTCAAGTTGTCTACAAGCGATACATTTTCAGCTCTACATTCAAGTCGACATTCGATTTGAATGTTGATTTGCGATCTGCGATTGTAGTGCTAACTTCACACAGCCGAATTCCTCGGCGATCCAAGTAAATCCGAAACATTTCCTAGCCTTATCGGATAAACTTGATACCAACCAACTCCAGCCTTGAAGCATATTTCACCAACACTTCAAAGTATTCTTTTCTAGCAAAGTATACTTTGAGGGAGTAATCATTTATTTTTCCCGAAATGCATTATTTCATATAGAACTACCGACTACATATATTTGATGATTAAAAGTATGCAGAATTATTATACTGAATGTATTACATTATCACAGCCAAAATGGTTGTGCTAATGTAATAAAATTCAGTATAATAACAAGAGTTGTCAGAATACAACGAAGCTCGCCTGTTGGCAGCCTTTACTCAAACTTGGCACATTTGTTGGCATCAAGTATGATGAAGAAAATGCGGCATACTTTTGAACATTTTGGTCGACGACACAGACGCGGAGGACGAAGAAGAAACGACTATAACCGCGCCTGCTTCTAATGGCAAATATTGGTAAAATGTGTAATTTGGCTTGATATGTAGGCGTATGATATGGATTGGTTATGTTTGAGAGAAAAATATGGCTGCTGATAAATAACACTAATTTAGAACAAAAAAATAACTGACCTTGACATTTGAGTCAGTGGTGGACGGTGGGTCGTGGATTTGCTATAGCACGATATAGCATATTAAGATCAATGTATGTATGAAATATCAATGAGCTCCCTGAAAACAGAAGTTATACAAAATTTAACCCAACGTTAAGTTATGAACGCACAAAGTTTGTGATTGTCTACAACATGATAGCTATTCACATGAGGAATGCATGTATGAATGTGCTACGTTTGTGACCTTGACCTTGGGGAAAGGGGTGGGTGTCATGGATTTGCTGTAGCACAATAGAGGATCATCAGATGAATGCATGTATGAAATATCAAGGCGTTCCCTGTAAAGAAACAGAAGTTATAAAAAGACATTAATTTTACTCCAACGTTAAGTTTATGAATGTGCTAAATTAGACCTTGATGTTTGGGTAAGGGGTGTGCGGTTGGTCATGGATTTGCTATATCACGATACAGTATCATCAGATGAATACATGTATGAAATATGGAGGCGTTCCCTGTAAATAAACAGAAGCTACACAACATTTACCGCAACGTTAAGTTTATGAACATGCTAAGTTTGTGACCTTGACCTTGGATTGGGGTTGGATGGTGTGTCATGGATTTGCTACAGCATGATAGAGGGTCATCTGAGGAATGCATGTATGAAATAACAAGGTGTTCCATGACAGGAAACAGAAGTTATAAGACATTTACCTCAACGTTAAGTTTGTGGACGCCGACGCTGACGCCCACTACGCCGACGACGACGACGCCGGGGGTATGGCATAAGCTCTTCTGCACTTCGTGCAGGCGAGCTAAAAATTAATAAATGTATCCTTATATTGAACATTTCTCCCTCAAAGTATCATTTGCTAGATAAGTATACTTTGCAATGTTGGTGAAATTTGCTATAATGTTAATCTCTATATAATTATCGCAGGACGCACCTGCTGCAACAGGACTTGAGTCATTATGTCCGGTGTCCACTGGCTGCATGTCATTGAAGCCGTTAACTTCGGACGTGTGTGCTTTAGGGACTGGTGAGACTATAGCATCACTATCCTCCTGAAGCTTGCTTTCCCCAGAACGAGTGTATTTTCTCCTGAATTAAAACATGTGAATGCTAGAAGGTTAATACTGTACAAGTGTCGTGTGACGTACCTGATGATACGCCAATCGTATGCGGGACGGGTTGCAGGCCAATGCTATTTTTCACTTCCATGGTATTGGCTTGTTGTACTGGTGAGTTGATCTCGTCTTCCAAAATGTAATCTCCAGACTGCTTCCATCGCCTGATATAGATACGAAAGCTAAGACTGTTTTGGTCGCCATTGTCTCGTTTTTTATTAAATCAGTAAACTCATTTAATAAATATCAAATTAAACCACTCATGTAAGTCACTCATACTGACTTGGTAGGCTTATCATTCAGGCACAATCTCTTCTGCGACCACGGTTTCGTTGCTGGTTATTTTTTAGGAGAGTTGAGTTGCTTTTGTACTATTATGTGAGTTATGTGTAGTGCTACTTTATGTAATGTACCCCTTCTGGTTGTAGTGTGCACACTTTGCCAAGTTTAATTCGAAGGCTCTGCACTCACTGCCGCAATTGCGACAAAGTAGTCTGTGATTTCCACGTTAGCTAATGTGTTTTCTTGCCTCCTTTCTCTCGTTAGAATGCATCCCACTGTTGTGTGTATCTATGAGTTTATTCGCTTTCATATGTTATAGAGAATAGTAGCTTAGTGCCGTGAATGGGAAAAAATTTCTGGTAAGGCTTAGGAAACGGGATGGGCGAGGCTTTGCCGAGCACATCCCGTTTCCGTGCCGCGCCAGATATGTTTTCCCATTCACGGCACCAACCTACTATTCTATTTATCCCGTCAACACCTACAAATAGCTTTAAAATGCAATAAAAATAACCCCAGCCACCGCACATATTCATACGCAGTGATTAGGTCGTATTGACAGGATATAAAAAAATGTTTCACGGCACCGTGTTTCACGGCACATACGCACTGTGTTGACGGGATAAAGACATATTGTTTGTTCATTTTAGCGGGGGAGGAACCTGTCAGAATCGTGCACTTCGTGACACCTTTTTCAAATTTGGCATGGTGTTAGGGCAGGCCATGAGGTTTTAAAAAACCACCGGCTACAAGTTGGCGCACACCTTTGGTGACCTGTAGCTGTGAAATTCAAAATGGCCGCCGGCGGACACGATATGCACCATTTATCGGCTTCTACTGATCGTATCTTCAAGTATAATAACACTTTTCTGATGTTTTTGAGTATGAGGAATTAATTTATCTAGTCTATTTTGGTTTTAATGTTAATGTACGGGTCATAGAGCCAAAATTAGTGTAAATTACGTGAAATAAACCTGGTTTAAGTGTCATTTATCTTAATATGTGAATTCGATGAACATGAACATACAAATGAAAACAGAACACAGAACTGTCTTTAAATATAAGCAAAAGTAACATTATGGTATTTAAAAATAAACGATTGGGTATGCATGACGATATTGTGCTAATTATTAATATTGCACAAATTAAAAAGTATCATGTCTGAAATTTTGGAAATTGGATACAATTTAACACGGAAAAATGTGCTAAAAAAAGTCGTACCTATTTGTAGATTAGGAATATCAAAAATACTATGCCATATAGGGCTAAGCATGACAAAACAGTTAGTCTTTTTGAAAATACCTCATATAATGCTCATACGTTACCTTTATTTGACGAACATAAATTAACGAAAAGTCTTTATACATGTATGATATTCCTTGAACTAGCAACATAATTATATGATAAAAGCCTACCAACACTACTTCAAAATTTGTTTCAATCAAATTACAACAATCATTCTCACAATGAAAGGAACTGTAATGCACAATTATACCACAGCATAATTAAAAAAATAACTAAACAGAAACTGTAGAAAGGTTATTAATATCAATGACATTGTCATCCTGACTCACGCTGACATCATAGCTATTTTCCTGCTAGATAACACCACTCAGTGTTGTTGCAGCAACCACCTTGACACTTGCACAGTGGTGTGCACCTCAATCCAGCTTTAAAACATTTACAATTCCCTTTGCAAGCTTTGACACAGGTGCAGTGAAGCATAAGTGCGCAGGCAGCACTAGCATCTCCCAAATCTGTCCAATACGGTACCCATGTCTTGGTGCGTCCATTCCATTCCCAACCATACTGTGCAGGATCTGGCAGACACAATTGTTTCTCCAAAGCTTGATGCCAAACGAAAGCTGACACAAGAATAGTTCTTTTGACATGCTGGTACAAGGCTGCTTTCGTAGGTGGAATGTTCTCTAGAGATCTAAGACTGTGAGTTAACATAAGGCGTCGTGCTTCATTTACAGTAACACTGGTACTGTTCTTACTGTACATGAGCACTGTAAGTTGCTCAATGCACTGCATTTGGAGAGAATCATCTGTCAGCTCTTTTGGATTTTCGATTAAGGTGATCATCGTTTCAGTTACGTTTGGAAAGTTCATCCAAGCATTCCATCCTGTCTTCTTCCCAATGCCTAGCATGCTAGATGTTACGTCGCAACCTGTAAATGCATGGAAGAATGGTAGTGCCTTACACTTAGCAGGTCCAAGCTGCAAAGATACTTCATGAATGGGGATATATGTGTACGCTTTTCCACTTCCGAATCCAACCCACAAATCTGTAAGCCCCAGAGTTGTGAATGCTGTGAAGAGGTGAACAGACAATACGATGACATCAGAATCAACTGTCCGGAGAAAAGCTTTCCTATGACCGTCCATGACAGCGTGACGGAGGTGCAACATCATACGAGTGTCTGCCTCCTCATGGTCAGATGGAGTGATGTCAGATAGGTCGACTGCCTTGTTGGACAACACAATTTCCCCTTTTGTTGTCAATAGATAGAACTCAGAAGTGGCGGTTGCATTCACAAGCTCATCAGAAAGAAATTTGAAGAGTTCATCTGTGTTCTCACTGATTTTCAGGAATGCCTGCCAATCTTTCCCTTTCAGGATGGGGACCTTTTCCGAAACTCTTGTCCGTCGAGCAGCTGTCTCGCCAAGACGTTTCACGCGTGTTTGATTTGTTAGACTATCCCGAGGATAACGATCCCAGACTGCATCTATTCTAGTGGTACACGTGTTCATCTGATTCTCCATGAACGGCAGAAGGTGCATTTAAGCATATTCGCCAAACACATCGGCTCGCTGTGGTTGAATGATATGAATTACAGCAGGCATGTCTAAGATGACTACTGAAGCTTATTTGACTGTTGGTTTCCTTCCACGTGCAGGTATACCAGGCAAACATCCAATAATTTGAGACTTAGTGCCAGCTCGCAGCTTGCCTTTATTGGATAATGATGGTGGATCTCTCGAATGTTCATGCATGAAAAACTCACCCATATTTTCATCAGGGCGTGCTTGAAGCGAAACGAACATTTGTGTGACGATTGCTGCAGAAGCTTTGCATTAAGCCAGTTTGTCTGCGCCTTTGTCTAAGTTCACTGGGGGTGGATGTAGGAAGGTATAGATATTTGCCTTGGGGATGACATCAGAGACTGGTGTGGTACAGTCCTCAATTCGCTCCTTTACACATTTTGAATACATAGTTTTTTCCGATTGTCGGCAACTCCTGAAGACACTTGCTGACCTCAGGGTCCATATATTCACCGGTGTCCAATGTCACCAGTTGATTGCCTGTTTCTCCATAAGGATTGATAACGATTTCCTGGTCCACAAGGTCAAGGAGAGATTTAAGTTGGTTGAGGAACCTTTGCTGCTCAGATACAGAGCTTTCCGAGTGTTAAATGCTGTCTGATTGCGTTATATGGATGCTCGCATTTTCAAACTCCTCAATGACACGAAGAACTTCTGCCTTTGATAGCTCAATAACCGCTTTATCTTCAGTCTGTCCATAAAGACCAATGATACTGAACTTCTTCTCACTTCGCCGGACCACGAAGTGGCCCTCCATGAAATTGGCATGGACTGCAGGATGTCGATGAGGTAGTCAAGCAAGACTCGCAGAAGAGTCAAAAGTGCATTGGGTACTGGCTCACTCAAGCATTGAGGGGAGAATTATCCCATAAAAGGGGCTTGAGATGAAAGTATGTGCTTTCGCAAGAGAAGCCCAACTTCAACTATCTGTTTTGCCTCTTCTTCAGAGAGTTCCTGGATCAGAGATTCTGACAATAAAGAACCTGCTTTTGTTTTAGTTGAGAGCAACACATCTCTACCTTTAGTGAAGGCCTCGCATTCACCACCCAGCTTCAGCAGTAAATGTTCTTTACTAAGCCATTCAGAACCAACTTGCTACAGTCGCTGACTATATAGCTTCCTAAGGTCTGCTAGCTTCATCACACTTACGTTGTATTGAACAAATGCAACGAGCTCGGCCATAACAATGGTAGTGCTGGAGTCTTATTCTCCTTTGACTGTTTTAACTTCGCTGCCCGTGCTTCATTTGCAAGCTTGCGGTAGCACGTCTTATGATAGTAGAGATCACCAGCGGTAGCATCAAATGCAGCATTGACCCGGGCATAGACAATCCAGTTTTGAGCTTCTTTTGTCATCGCCTTCATGTTATTATCATCAGACATCGCCCTGCTGATCGGCTCGCTGTTGTCCTCCTGGTACAAGTGACAATTAACGCACTGCGGCCGTTTCCTATCACAGTTTGCATCAAAACTTGTCCGCGTTTTCTTCGGGCTAAATGTGGAGCAAGAAGCTTCCATCTCACCCTGTGTCCTTTCTTTCAATTTGCGCTCTACAATGTGCGTTCGTATATTGTCACGACATGTCTTATGATACACGGCCTTGTTGTTCAGAAGCGAATTGGAAATACATTCATCACCCTCTCCTTTAAGGCACTCCTGTGTCATACCATGTGGAAGCGTCACATTATTATCAAGACAATTAGTGAAGTCTTTTTCAATAGTGTCATAGGCTTGGTGGTAACACGCTTGTTTGTATGGATGCATCAGCTTCTTAGCTGTTTCAGACTGACAAAAGCAACAAAGTGCCCAATCAGTTTTCTTCCTCAAATCTAGAGGATTATCACTCATTTTCAAAGACATTAGTGTTAAACAGAAATGGGATTATTATCGTGGTAGCTAATAAATTAACCATTCGTATTTGACCAAAACCATGGCGGTGTTGCAAGATTATTGCCCAATCGCGTAATACATACACACTGGGCGCCTGGGATACAACCTGTCACTGGAGCATTTAGATAAACATGTATGTCAATGAAGGAAAAACACCGTATTTACTGTATATTATCGGCACTATGTTGTATGACTTATGCGACCAGTGTAGACCCAGATTAGCCTGCGCTTCCGCTCAGTCAGGATCTGCACCAGTGTAGACCCAGATCAGACTGCGATTTCATGCAGTCTTATCAGGATCTGCACTGTTCAACATTAATTTAACTTCTAGCTTCTAGCAAACAGTTTATATGACAAAATAATAGGGATGTTCCAAAATAAAGAGTGTCCGAATAAATAGGGTAAATATGGCACATTTTGAAACACCCAATAACATGTATATGACCTCTATGATATTTAAAATGACCTTAAAACCGGAAATAAACTTCAGAAATGAATTCTCCATCCTGAAAAACACCAGAAAAGTGGTATTATACTTGAAGATACGATGAGCAGAAGCCGCGAAATAGTGCATTTCTTGTCCGTTGGCGGCCATTTTGAATTTCGCAACTACAGGTCACCAGGGGTGACCGCCAACTTGTAGCCGGTGGTTTTTGAAAACCTCATGGCTTGCCCTAACAACATGCCAAATTTAAAAAAGGTGTCACGAAGTGCACGATTCTTGTGTCTATGACAGTTTCCTCCCCCGCTATTTGATTAAGTTTGTATAACACTCGTTGCCTTGTGCATACTCTTGTTTACATATATATTACTTTTTAAATGCATGCACCAGTGCACATTGATGATTTACATTGTAAGTTGGTCAAACTCATGATCTTAAGTGTGTTTCGTGTTCCCTGCAGCAGATTTCACCAATATTGCAAAGTATACTTATCTTGCTAAGTACACTTTGAGGGAGACATTTTCAATTTTAGAATACATTTATTAAATGTTATTATACTGAATTTATTACATTATCACAGCATAAATTCAGTATACTAATTCTGCATTGTTTTAATCATCAAATGTATGCAGTCGCTAGTTCTATATGAAATAATGCATTGGAAAAATAATGATTACTCCCTGAAAGTATACTTAGCGATATAAGTATGCTTAGCAATTTTGGTGAAATCGGCTACTGATCTCTCTCTGTAGGATATGATGATATTTCGTTTACATTTCAAGGTGTATTTTGGCGAATTATTGATGGAATTGAAGGAGTCAGTGGAATAAGAGAGAGAGAGAGAGAGAGAGAGAGAGAGAGAGAGAGAGAGAGAGAGAGAGCTTACCAATAGCAGACAGCTATAACGGCTACGCTGATGATAATAATGATGGCGATCACAATAGCAATGGCCACCCCCGCGTTGCCACTTGTTCTGGCCTCTATGATTACGCTTCCTGAAATTAGTAGTTGACGAAATGTGGCTGTGACTGGAGAAATGGGGTTGATGGGTTTATAGAGAATAGTAGGTTAGTGCCGTGAATGGGGAAAAATATCTGGCAAGGCTCAGGAAACGGGATGGGCGAGGCTCTGCCGAGCACATCCCGTTTCCGTGCCGCGCCAGATATTGTTTCCCATTCACGGCACTAACCTACTATTCTATTTATCCCGTCAACACCTACAAATGGCTGTAAAATGCAAAAATTGTATTGACTGGATATCAAAAATGTTTCACGGCACCGTGTTTCACGGCACATACGCACTGTGTTGACGGGATAATATGAGATCCAGTTCAGCATGTGCATCCGCAGTCTGAATAGGATCAGGATCTGCATTGTTCACCATTCCATCAATGAAACACTCGTCATGTTTCTAATAAACAAAACAGATCGTTACCAGGCTACAGCAGTGTGCTACTTGACCAGGAGTTACACTGGTCACACATCACATACGCCACAGTTCTCCAGTCACAGCCACATATGTTTATTGTATTGAGTAAGTGTGTTAATTTGAGAGTGGTCATCAGTTTGCATACATGCTGTATGTTATCTAATATGCCACCACGTTATGGCCAGAGATGTATTTAATATAATAAAGGTATGTTCTGGGATTATAAATATTTTCATTGTGTCGTATTACTGTCGCATTACTGTCTTTTGGTGCGCTTATCGCACATATTACTCCTCCACAAAACAGGCACACGTACAGTTTGGCTCCCATTTCCCAGGTTGAAATATAAGAGACATACTGTTTTTCGTCCATTCTTCAGATATGACCTTTTTCGGGCAAGTTAAACATTCATTTACCATTACCGGACGTGTTAATTGGAAATAGTATGCTACTATTGTATATCGAACGCAACTGCCACTCTTGACATCAGGGGCGATAACAGTGTATTCTTGAAATAATAAGGTGCATGATCACGTGGTTATGACAACAACAATACTGGCTGAAAGTGTGGAAAGCGCGCCCACTCCAAAGTAAGTATTATTTTATATTTTCCTTAATAGGAAACGGATTTTGATGAAATATGGCGCAGCAAACGCTTCTTCATGAGCTGCATTTGGTGGTCCCGGGAGTTCGGCAAATACCTATGTCGTTTTTGCGAAGAATCGATTTCAGTGTCTGCAGACACGGAAATCGATTCTTCGCTAAAACGACATAGGTTTGGGCCAATGTACCGAGACCACCAAATACAACTTAATAAAACGCGTTTGATACGTCATATTTTACAAAAAATTTACATAATAAGGACAAAATAAAATAATACGTACTGTGAATCTGGCAGTTTCAGTAGTTGTTGTTTATTTAACCACGTGATCATACACCTTGACTATCCTCTATCTGAGGTTACCAGGAGAGTGTGCCGCTATCTTGAAATGTCATCCAGCCCGGTTACTATTGGCGATTACATGACGTATTGTTCTGAGTACATAACCTTCATTACATTTCATTACGCTGTATTACATAACGATGCAGAGCAACCTGTTGCCTATAAAGCGGAAAACGTGCAGCTGCATGGCGTAATGTTGTATAATGCGAATACATTTAAAGGTAGATGCCCACTCAGTAGGCACACATTGTTCTTTGTAGGAATTAAATAAGTGTATAATTGTGTCACTATTCCACCAGTTCTAAACATTACATGTGCCCGCTATGCAGATACAATCATTTCTTAATATTTATTTTAATGATAGTGACGCGCGGTGTTATCAGGCTATTTTCATATGCAAATGAGGCTTGATATTTTTTTAAGATTATAAAGTATGATCATTGCACATCAACAAATAAAAACAGAGAATAAACATTAACATTTTTAGGCAACACGCTTATCGCCCCTGATATCCGTGTGAAAATTTACGTCTGATATAAAATGTATAATAATGCCAATCAATACGTGAGGTAATGGCCAGCAAATGTATGAGATGATGTCTCTGATATAAAGAACATTGTGTGCCTACTGAGTGTGCATGTACATTTAAAGTAAACTTACGTTTACTACAGGTATTGCCCTCATGTCCGGGTTTACACTGGCCATTACATTGACCATCTGCTTGCTCGCATGCCACACATCCCTCGGCACATTTCCGGTCGCATCGATTACCATGGTAACCCTCTTGACAACCACTTCCACAATACCCGTCGTTCTGGTTGCAGAGCAAGGAATGACAGTTTGGGCATTTAGACTGACAGCGGGGCCCATAGTTGCCTGGTGAGCAGATACATTCACCGTTGCTTCCACTGCATCGATTGTCGGCACAGCCAGAGCTGCAACCTGCAATTGTGGCTGTGACTGGAGAAATAGGGCTTATGGGATTTGTGACCAGTGTAGCTACTCATGTCGCCGGATAACGTTTGTTGAAATCAGGGGCCCGTTTCACTAAACGTCGTACGACTAAGATGTTCGTTATTGGATTTACATTTATTGAGCATAGGCTGCAAATGAAAATCCAATAAGTGTTTACAAGAAAACATTGTTAATGTGATATTTACAGACTATCATATGCACTTACGAACATTTTAGTCGTACGAAGTTTAGTGAAACGGCCCCCAGGACGCGTGTTTCATTGATGGAATGGCGAACAGTGCATATCCTGATCAGACTGTGCGGACGCACAGGCTGATCTGGATGTGCACTGGTCGCAAAACCCATACGTCCCATTTCTCCAGTCACAGCCACAAATAATCATACTATGAAAACACACAAGAAAACACAAGCAAACGCAATGGGGTCATAGCTATATAGTTATTTCCCTTTGCAAATCTATAGAGATATGATCCTTTTGGTTTATTTTAGCGGTTAGTTCTTACTGAATAGTGCAAAAACAAAAACTGTTAACATTGTTAACAATTAACAATATGTTTACATACTTGTCACACGTGATACTGCTTGTTATACATATTGCTGACATGCCGTAGTGGTTTGTACATACATGTATACTGGTGACATGTCATACTTCTGTGTATACATTGATGTCATTTTAAAAAGTCTATTTTTAGCCCCCATGTTAAATTCAAATTCGCAATAAAATCAATATTTCATGGAATTTCGTCAAATAATTTTTTTGGGGGAAGGTGACTTTTTTGTTATTGATGAAAAACTACTTACATTTAAATATTTTTTAGATTTAATGTGTTTAAACGTGAAACAGACAATATTTCCACTGAACGCTGCAAGTATACTGACCTGTACATCGTGCAGTGTCGGCGAACCAGAAGTGGTTGACACCACATCTGCACTGCCCAGTTGTGATGTCACATGAGTACGTCACGCATCCGCGGTCACAGTCCCGCTCGCATTCAGCGCCATATTTCCCTGGATGATAACCAAATGTGTAATCAATTACCATGACCAGAACTATAAAACAATATATGAAACACGCCATGTGAGTTTGTTAGGACATCTCCGTGATTTCATGAAACACGACAAAATTTACAATATTTTCCGTAAATGGCGTCAAACGTTAACAACATTTTCAGAGTACATGCGAAATTATATTCCGCATGTACTCTGAATATTTTGTCAACTTTTGACTTTATTTATGAAAAATATTGTAAATTTTGTAAACGTATTTCATGAAATTACGCAGATGTCAGAAGGTACAAAATGACATGGCGTGTCTCATATATACATGGTGGCCCAAAAAAACGTGGACACTTTTTGTAACCTATATATCTTTTGACATACTGTTCGAATCTTAACAACATTTGGCATACATATTGTGCAATGTCTGTGCTATTTCACGGATACATACTGCTTACTGTTCGTGTGCGTATTTTAACCCGTCAACACAGTACGTATGTGCCGTGAAACACGGTGCCGTGAAACATTTTTGATATCCTGTCAATACTATGTTTGCATGTTACAGACATTTGTAGGTGTTGACGGGATAAATAGAATAGTAGGTTAGTGCCGTGAATGGAAAAAAATATCTGGCGCGGCACGGAAACGGGATGTGCTCGGCAGAGCCTCGCCCATCCCGTTTCCTGAGCCTTGCCAGAATTGTTTTCCCATTCACGGCACTAACCTACTATTCTCTATTTGACGTCATTATGATTATGACATCACTAGGTCATACACCGAAATTTCCATTGTTGAGAACGTTGTGAAACAGTTGAAAAGTCGTACCATATCCATTATATTCGTTGAAAGAGTGAAACAAATGACATACTGAACAGATTAAATACAGAAATAAATGGTAATTACATGTATAATGTCATTAACAGCAAATAGTACACAGACAAGTTGATAAATGTCACCAGGAAACATCCTACACACGCAAGACTGATGACAAAGTGACACTGGTGTCAACAATTCGTATTTTTAGCAAAATCGAGGCAAACATGCAATATATAATGCCTAATGTAAGCGGTGAGTGTATGTCTTTACTTGTATTGAATTACTTAAAGATGGATATAATATACCAACTGCAATGTTACGGTAGGAAAGTGGTTTAGTACCATTTTATAGAAGTTTTATAGCGTTACGTACAAATGTTTCTTTCGAGTTCGACCCAGTGATGTCTAAATCGCCATGGCAATGGTATGCGTGTAGTTTAGATAAAGTCAATATAAAATTCATATGCCAAATGTAATAACCAATATATGTGTATACACATTGTGAAGATTGAAAGATTATATATGGAGGTATAAGATTTGGGCCACCCTGTATATATGATAAACAGGTACATGCAATTGACATGCCAATCTGATCATTCGTGCCGTTGCGAAGATATACTACAGTATCATATGAGTACAACTGCATATAAAGTGACCTGCAACGTCAACAAAGACGTATTTAAATTATTTTGCCAGTGGCCAAATAATGTAAACAAGTCTTGACTACCGTCTAAGTCTAGGGGACTGAGGCAAATAATGCGAGTTATTGAACATTTGAGTTAACGAGAGTTAGGCCTAAAAAAAGTATCTTGTTCCGGTAACCCGACCGACCCTACCGTTTTACCCCCGATCGCAGTTATTTTTCACCAAAAAAAGAAATTTGGAAAAATTGTCCGTACCGCGATAACAATTATTTTGAAGTACACAAGACGCTTGCATTTGCTCGCTAATTATAATAAGCGTCCGACTGATCGATCTTCATGAACGCAGAAACAACAACAATACGATTATGGCTGCAAGCATTTTGGCAGAATAAAACATTCTGCCAAAATACAGCCGTTTTGAAGGCATCCGTACATTGAGATCAGTGCCAAATGCCATGTCTGCTTGGGGCTGTGGCCAGTCTATCACCCGGAGACAATCGACGTCGCAACAGTTGCAGGTGTCGCAAAGTTTTAAAAGGTGTCAAATAAACATTGGACATAAATCCGACGGTGACCAATGCTCGTGTTTTAGCGAAGCGAAGTTTTATCTTATGATGCCTGTTAGATCAAGGGCCTGTTATGACCATGTGGTGTGGTGTCTGTTCATCTGTGACATCGATTTTTTTATGAAATACTTAAGAATATGATTCCTTCCAAATCTATTTTAGCTTCCCAGCCAATACATGTTAAATGACATTTGCGCCGCTTGCTTAGAAAATGGACCTTACAACATATGCAACTGTTGTAGATAATTTGTAATAGGCTATTAACCTAAAATACGGACGCATTTGCCTTATGTCCACTGACTTGCAATTGTTAAGAATAAAAATGAAGACTACATTTATCAAAATGGGAATGAAATGAAGTTTGTCAAGAAGCTTATCGTTGTGTCTGGTGACCAGACTCTGGTCGACTATGAAAACATATTGTATTAGCCACTCGTCGATAGGCAAAAGGGAATATAGCGATAGTATATGTACTCATCAGCACCTTTCATTTTTCAATAACTTTTGAACCGCTTCACTGATTTTGGTAATATTTGGCCACAATGTGTGTCTAGGGATGGTGCTTTGTTTTACATACGACCCACGTCTGACCGCCCAATGTCAAGGTCACTAAGGACTTTTGTTATTTATATCCAGACTGCCAGCGTTTAACGATGCCAGTTTTATCTGCATTTCAAATAACAATAATTCCAGCACAAAAATATTTACACAATTCCCTAACATTTGATTGGTCCGTAGCAAGTCTCTGTCCAGAATGTATATCCCAGTAAACTCCATGCCGAACTACTTTCCGTAACCGTCAGGCGCAGTTAAAATAATTCTTAAGAAAACGGAAAATAAACACATTTTCTTGATGAATTTATTTCAAATGCTGGAATTATAAGGAATGAATGGCCTTTTTGTGGAATTTATCGGGGATATAAACTTGGAAAAGTCGCGGGAATACTGGACGAGGCCTTCCGGCCTTCGTCCAGTATTCCCGCGACTTTTCCAAGTTTATACCCCGATAAATTCCACAAAAAGGCCATTCATTCCTATAATAACAATTGAAATGTGGTCATAATGTGGTTAAAATGTGGTTATAATGTGGTTAAAATGTGGTCATAATGTGGTTAAAATGTGGTTATAATGTCTATATTTGTAATAGTACTATGATGTGATGATAAGAAAAATAAATAATTTATCATGGAAAGTATGTTTATCGTGGCACGCCCATGATATTTCACAACTTTGGAGGCGTGACTTCACATATAATTGTCTTACCTATAGTCGTGCTGACCGCGCCCATATTATTTATGTTTTCCCCAAATTGCAGTGTATTTCAGGGTCAGGCTGACTGAAGTTAGAAGTTTATTGGCCATAAAACACCAATAATCAATAAATCTGGTACTGCTGAATCAGGGAGATTATAACCGCTATGTATATCAATTAAAATCAGTCGTTTCATAAAAGAATAACATAACATAATGCAAACCTTTCCTTACCTACCTACCCAACTTTTTTCTGGGACGTTACCGGAACTAAAACACTTGTTTAGGCCTTATGAAATAAGAATTTGGTCACCCGATGTCAAGACCGTTGCAGGCCCGTACGCATGGCGGGGGGGGGGGGGGGGGGGGGGGGGGGGGGGGGGGGGAGGGGGGGGGGGAGTGGTGCGACGGGTGCGTACGCACCCCCCTAAATTCGCCGAGGTCCGCTATTTTTCAAACAGTAATCTCAACAAATCTTGAAATGCTTTAATTTACAGGTAATTTGCATGAAAATGCCACCGTTGAATCCGAATTTAAATGACATAAAATGCAGGAGAGTGCATTTCATGCCATCTAGGTTTAAAAAAATTCAGGAGGGTGCGTCAGGGGCGAGCCCCATGTAGAGGTGTATAGTCCGCAGACGATAACTTGCTACTTGTTTACATACAAACCGATCATAAACAAAACACAGAATAGGTGAGACAGGTAAATATACCCGTGGCAATATTCCTTTTCAATATTGATTTTTGAGATTTGTCATCAAGTGTTATGTAGTCGAGGGGTTACAATGAATATATCAATGCCGTAGGTAGTGAGTTCGAATCGTAGTTGTTCATACATGTATACACATATATTTTTATTCGTTTATATTTTATTATATATTTCTTGTGTATGTGTGTTGCTATTACAAATTACATTAACTAAGCATGAGATAGATTACATGTAGAACGTTAGTCTCTCAATTTGAAGAAAACTAATAACTAAATGCACATATGTGTGTACAGATCATGTCATATTGAGGTCAAACAGCAATAGTGATAACCCTCACCGTTTCACTTATTCCCTTCTCCAGCAAGCAGTCATAAAAAAAACAGAATGATATCACAAAAGTAATGCGTTTTGTGAGGTTCGAACTCTCGACCAGATAAAATGAACAAAAGTTCCGCTAACGTATGGATATTCTCCCGCTTCGATACCACTGAGCCACACTACATGTCTATTTTGCGCACCAAGATACACTATTATATTGACATGCATGCACGTGCACTTTATCATGTAGTTAGTATACACGAAAACGAGGCTATGATATGATAATACACCTGGTCTACCTATATTTGGACTCATCGATTGACCTCCAGCAACTTATTATCGTCTGTCATTTAGTCCGCAGACGATAACTTGCTACTTGTTTACATACAAACCGATCGTAAACAAAACACAGAATAGGTGAGACAGGTAAATATACCCGTGGCAATATTCCTTTTCAATATTTATTTTGAGATTTGTCATCAAGTGTTATGTAGTCGAGGGGTTACAGTGAAGATATCAATGCCGTAGGTAGTGAGTTCGAATCTTAGTTTTTCATACATGTATACACATATATGTTTATTTGTTTATATTTTATTATATATTTCTTTTGTATGTGTGTTGCTCTTACAAATTACATTAACTAAGCATGAGATAGATTACATGTAGAAATTTAGTCTATCACTTTGAATAAAACTAATAACTAAATGCACATATATGTGTACATGAAGAATCTTGGAGTATGTTCTCGCAGATCATGTCATATTGAGGTCAAACAGCAATAGTGATAACCCTCACCGTTTCACTTATTCCCTTCTCCAGCAAGCAGTCATAAAAAACACAGAATGGTATCGACAAAAGTAATGCGTTTTGTGAGGTTCGAACTCTCGACCAGATAAAATGAACAAAAGTTCCGCTAACGTATGGATATTCTTCCGCTTCGATACCACTGAGCCACACTACATGTCTATTTTGCGCACCAAGATACACTATTATATTGACATGCATGCACGTGCACTTTATCATGTAGTTAGTATACACGAAAACGAGGCTATGATATGATAATACACCTGGTCTACCTATATTTGGACTCATCGATTGACCTCCAGCAACTTATTATCGTCTGTCATTTATACTGTTGAATTCCAATAAAGTGGCAAGGGCAAAGGTCACAGGAGATTCCATATTGAACCGTAATAGGTAAAGTAGGTGTGTTATAAATGCAAAACTGATATTAGCATGACGATGTAGCATGCATGTCACCAATGTTGGCCCGAAATGTATTTAAGTAACGTTCAGGCATATTTAGAATCAAGTTGTCACTTTTGTTGTTACGTATTTGCTGAAAAGGAAAATAGTGAGCTCAGGCACTCGACTCGTATATGTATCACACCAACATACGTCAAGTGCTCATTGGAAATGCATGCATGAGCAAGTCAATATTAATCGATAACGATGCACCTGTGTTTCATGATCTAATTTTAGAACATACAAATTGTCAAGCAGTGTAAAACATACGTGCACCTATATCAACCTGTGACCAATGCATACAGTTCGTTTCTGATGCATATAGCGTAATATTAACAGTTATTGTTTTGTTTAATTAATCAACGTTGAGGGTTGTGGGTTCAAAACCATCACAGTGCTATCTTTTTTTTTTATTGAATTCTGTCCCTCACTTTATACTCCCAGATAGATATCTGCCGTCGTTTATACGTTTATTTTATTAACATTATTTAATGTAACTTACAGAAACATATTTGTTGTATTAGTTCAAAAAACTGATAAAGACGTATATTGCATAATGTCATTTGAATCGTCTTAGTTACATCCATATGTCTGTCTGGACAAAATGTATAAGCGCGCTACCAATGTTTTCCTCGCTCTGGGGCGGCGGACATACAATGTGTGGGGTGTATTTACAGTCAAACATTTCCAGGGGCCGGGAATTAGGAGGCCGAGAACCCCGAGGATGTGTATATTTGACGTCCCCAAGAGTCCCCCAACCCTGTACTGTCGTTTCTGTGAAATACCTACTGGGGACAAGTTTAGAATGTGTCTACATCATTTGTTTCACGTTGTTTGATAGTGAAACATTTATTCAGTAAATGAATTGTGAACACCGTATGCCCTAATCTGACAAGTCAGTCATGTGCATCCTGATGTGCATCCTGATATGTGACGCTGTAAACCCAGTGCACACGTCACAAGTACCCTTTTGTCAAACTCTATCTAAGACATTTTCGTAAAAGTGAGAAAACGTTGAATCTGTTTTATGAATAAAAAAAAGTAAAAAATGTGTTCGAGGCTCGAACTCGCACAAAAGGAACGCAGGTCGAATGCAATTACCGAGTGCTCTACCACATGAGCTGTGCGGACAATAATGCTAATAATTGCGTACGACTGGGCAATCAAAATGAATCAACTATCGAAACGTTTTACGTTTATAAATATGGCATTTATTGTGGTTTTCAATCGCCTGTTTCACCAATCAACCAGTTATCTCCTAAGTTATCGGGAGTATGCATTTTCCAGCTCTAAATTGCTCTATAGTCTGTTTCACGAAAGCTGCCCAAATTTTACGGCTACATAAACAATGCAAAAACAATATTTTTTTCGATAAAATTAAATTAAAGCAAAATTTAAGAATGAGCCTTCTTTTTATTTCGTGAAATTTGGGCAAATATTGATTTTATTGCGAAAAATTGATTTCTCTATGGGAATTTAACATGGGGGGAAAAGAGGTAGAGGACTTGTGGGAGGAGTCAAAAAACTATTTTTTTTTTTTTGGAAATTGACTGCGAAACCTGGCTAGATAGCTTGGAAATGATCTAACTAAGAAAACAAAAGTTAAATTTTAAAAATCGGTCCAGTATTTCTGAAATTCTAAAACATTTCCCCATGTTAAATCCCCATAGACATCTTCACTCCGTGAAGATGTCTATGGGGATTTAACATGGGGAAATTTTGTTTTCGCAATAAAATCAATAATTGACCAAATTTCACGAAATAAAAAGAAGGCTCATTCTTAAATTTTCCTTTAATTTAATACTATCGAAAAAAATATTGTTTTTGAATTGTTTATATGGCCGTAAAATTTGGGCAGCTTTCGTGAAACAGACAGTAGATAAGGCGTCGATTCGGCCACCTAAAATGGCTGCAAACGGCTACATCCCTAGAAAGCTATAATAGACATAGTCCACTGACCCCGTGAAGTTACGTGCCCTTGCCAATTTATCGGAAATCAACAGTAGGTATAAATGACAGACGATAATAAGTTGCTGGAGGTCAATCGATGAGTCCAAATATAGGTATTCCAGGTGTATTATCATATCATAGCCTCGTGTTCGTGTATAATAACTATATGATAAAGTGCACGTGCATGCATGTCAATATAATAGTGTGTATTGGTGCCCAAAATAGACATGTAGTGTGGCTGAATGGTATCGCAGCGGGAGAATATCCATACGTTTGCAGAACTTTTGTTCATTTTATCTGGTCGAGAGTTCGAACCTCACTTTTGTTCATTGTATCTGGTCGATAATTCAAACCTCACAAAACGCATTACTTTTGTCGATATCATTATTTTTGTTTTATGACTGCTTGCTGGGGAAGGGAATAAGTGAAACGGCGAGGGTTATCTCTATTGCTGTATGAGCTCACTGTGACATGATCGGCGAGAACATACTCCAGATCCTTCATGTACACACATATGAAATGTGCATTTAGTTATTAGTTTTCTTCAAAGTGAGACTAACGTTCTACAATTAATCTATCTCATGCTTAGTTAATGTAATTTGTATGAGCAACACACATAACAAAAGGAATATAAAGAAAATATAAACGGCAAGTCAAAATATATGTGATTCGAACTCACTACCTGTGGCATTTATATCCGTCACTGTACCCCCTCGACTACATAAGACTTGATGACAAATCTCAATATCAATATTAACAAGAGTGCCGCAAGTCACAAAATACGCCCGTCGAATATGGGCCAGACAGCGAAGATGCAGAAATGTGAAGCTGTCACCAAGGCAAGAAACATTAATGAGAATTTGAAAGTCTATAGCATTATTTCTTCATCTGGTTGTGCTAAACATGTATACTAATGTAGGCAGAGATAGAAAAGTAGAGTGTAAAGTAGAAATGGTAGGGAATTGAATACAATAATGTAGAAAAAATGTATAAGTTAAAAAGGTGATATTTTTGTTAAACAACATTTTTTCGCCATAAAAACACCAAGGTGCACATCTTCAATATGTGTAGAAGACGTGTGTCTAGTTTCAGAACGATCGACTGGACGGTTTCGGAGGAGTTGTGTACACAAACTCTGTACCGTATATAGAATTGTATAGACAAATGTAGAAAAAATGTCTAAGTTAAAAAGGTGATATTTTTGCTAAAAATATTTTTTCGGCATAAAAACACAAAGGTGCACATCTTCAATATGTGTAGAAGACGTGTGTATAGTTTCAAATCGATCGACTAAACGGTTTCGGATGAGTTGTGTACACAAACTCTAACGGTCGTATAAAAAGGAATACTGGCATGGGTATATTTACCGGTCTCACCTATTCTGTGTTTTGCTTATGACTGGTTTGTTTGTAAACAAGTAGCAAGTTATCGTCGGCGGACTATATAAATGAGCCCTTGTTTGGCCTGAATCCTAGAACCGGCTTACTAGATCACTGACTCCGGGAATGGAAGCAAAACTATTCACATTGCCGCAGGTAGTTAGCGATTGTCATGTATGTGTGAATATGGAAAATCAATTGCCCCCTGTGTCCTATATGCACATTTATTATTTACCCCAGTTTCTTGACCAATGAAAGAACAGCATTTCGTCTCAATTAATCGCATATTGCGACACTTCCGCCAATATCTATGTATTGAATTAATCATTAAATGTTCAGCCGCTATATTTAGAACTGATTTTATGCATTCGTGTCACCAGTTCACGAGACATAAAGCATATTACCGCCCACACACGCGCTCACTTCCTGTCACATCGCCAATCACACGCTAGTATAGCGATTCGAAATCACGTTTATGGGCGGAGCTTCGCGACTGGGCTGGGTAAACAATAAGTATGTTATAGTTCACATATTGAATTTTAACTCGCTCGAAGTAAATTTATTAAACATTCAATACATGAAATATAACTATAATTACGTACCTCTTTCACAGGAAATGCAATGGCCGTCGTTTCCGCAGGTACCGACGCAGTTCGCGTGACACCAGTTGGTACATTTCTCTCCCCACCACCCAGCCTTGCATCCCTGCAGGCAGTTTCCGGTCTGCCAGTGGCAGACGTCACCTTGCTGCAGACAGGTGGCGCTGCAGCTCAGCGAACAGTGGTCCCCGGCTTGACTGTTGTACTTTCTCGCTTCACATACTGTAATGATGAAAGGTGCTCATGATGATATATGATATGTACTGAAACGAATTAAACACGCAACAAGGGTGAACATATTTAATTTAGTTACCCCAGGGGCTGATCCATCATTTGGGGTACGGGGAGGGGGGGTGTCCTATTTAAATTCCCACCCCCACGGAAATTTCATGTGTGTTACGGTATTTAAATTCGGACTCAAACTGGTGGTAAATTGTGGACAGCATATGATTTGTTCAAAGCAGTTTAGATCTATGTAAACTCCGTGGCTGAACGGGCGGGGGGGGGGGGGGGGGGTGGGGGGTGAAACCCCGGAACCCCCCTCCAGATCCACCCCTGTACCCATTATATAATTTAGCAAACATGTCCATGATGTTATTATGAGCAAACATATCAATTCACTATAATTATATCCAAATAATTCGATATCAATACATGCAAGTCACGTGATACACAGTCAGTGTGGTGACATGGATAATCACGGGGTCAAGATGCATGATCACGTGGTTACAACAACAACAACAATGGCTCAAAGTGTTGAAAGCGCTCCACTCCAAAGTAAGTATTGTTTTATATTTTCCTTAATAGGCAACTGATTTTGATGAAACGCGTCTGCATGAGCTGCATTTGGTGGTCCCCATAGTTCGGCACATAGTGGACACGGAAATCGACTTTTCGCAAAAACGACAGAAGTTTGTGCCAAAGGGGGATCGCATAGCACACAACTATGGCTCAGAATGATCAAATGCCTGATTTACAAGTGAAACCTCTCTAAGCCGGACACCCTGGGGACCTCCCAGGGTGTCCGGTTTAGATATGTTTCACTGTATGTAGAACTAGGATCTAGAGAACAGGGGGCCGTTTCACTAAGCTTCGTACGACTAAGAAGTTCGTAAGTGCACATTTAGGATCGTCTGGAAATTTACATTGATATGCAGCCTATGCTCATTACATGTAAATCCAATAATTGTTTACAAGAAAATATTGCTAATGTGAAATTTACAGACTATCATAATTTTGCACTTACGAACATTTTAGTCGTAAGAAGTTTAGTGAAACGGGCCCCTGATCAGATGGTTCTGTGGGGATCTTGATTGGATTGGAATATTGTGCAATGGCCGGTCAATCACTTGTGTTATTTAGTCCGTCTCCGTATGAGGGGATGAATAAGACGGGTACAGAGGGAACGGGCCCACAAGTTGGCGATTTCTCATCAAATGTACCTCTCGTTATTTAGGTAGCAGTGACCAGTTAGCCGCCAGTTTCGTACAATGGCACTGCTGAAATTTACAAATAGTACACCTTCTGCTTATTAAAATTCACTTTCATTGTTTAATTATTATACTTGATTTTTTATTTTAATCAGATTTTACATCATGTTAACTCATTACAGGGCCATCTGTTCCTATTGGTCAGAAATGGGCAAATACGAATTGAGGGTATGTTGTGACAAACATTAATCAAAACAACATAATCTTCTGTAAACAGTGCAATTTATTCCAGAGGAAGCGTATGGTTGGGAATTGGTTTGCACAATGACAGTACGTTTGCATCTGGATGATGATTGAGAAAATAGGCAACTTTCAGTCTCTAGTTCGCAAGTGTCGTGGCACGGCATGGTCTGAAAGTGGAATTTTCACCTCGAATTTGATAATAATAATTGAGGCTGCACCGAGACATTTCACATTCCTGCACAGGTAAGGAGCACTGATAGAGAAACATATTTTTGTTTATGTAAAAGCTTGTCTTGTTCACACATGTCAAACAGAGTTTGCTGTCTTCCCACTTATTTGGAATATTGCATTAAATGCATACCGTCTGAGGGCGTGAACTTGATAATTTGGAAACACAACGCAAGCCATCAAGAAATGAAAGAGGTAGTATACAAGCACAATCTCCTCAACCATCCAATATAGTTAATGTGTATATATGACATGTGTTTGTGTTTATCCAAATGAAATAAAATGCTGTTTAAACTAAAAACAAAATCATATTGGCGTTCGTGAGTTTCATATTTTTCAGTGACTGAAGTAACGTTTTAGCTCGTAAAATCGTTGCTTCTAAAGTATCACTAATTCTTTATTGTCATTTGTATAGTTCTGGCCCGCATATATATTGTGAGTGATGTACGAATATTATACAAATATTATGCCAATCGTTCTTCCACGCAACGATATTGTGCTCCTAATGTCGCGCAATATAGCACGCTGCGGAACTCATGCATATATATCCACAGGTTCTTGAATAACAGTTCATATTTCGGTGTTTTATGGACAATTTAAGTATCTCTGGTGCATTGTTACCAACATACAATTTACGTCAGCTGCTGCGAATTACACGTATAAGTCGGTAATTTAGTCTGTTGACAGTATAAAAGGGTCCGAAAGTTCGGAACGGTGAATGTGTAGATAATTGACAATTTATGTCGTGTGTAATGATTGAGCATTCATATAGTTGCACAAAACTATGTAAACTAGATTGGTCAGTAAGCGAGGCTTACGGAATACCCCCCCCCCCCCCCGCGTGGGACCAGGTACCCCTAAATATGTAAAACAAAATCCAAGTGTGTGGGCTTGTGACATTGACTCTGGGCTTAGTGGGGGCGGCACAAACGTGAATTTGTCACAGGGTGGTAGAGGTCCATTTGAGCAATGCGTGTGTGAAATGTGAAGCAGATCCGAGCAAGGAAATACAAGTTATAACCAATTTCTCTGATGTTAATTTTTGCAAAGAGACTAACTATGTGACCTTGACCTCGAGATCAGCGGGAATTTGTCACAGCATGATAGTAGAGCCTTAGAGGAATGCATGCATGAAATATTAAGAAATTTCGATGAAAGAAACAAAAGTTATAACATATTTATCTGATGTTAAGTTTTGTAAAGAGACTAAGTATGTCACCTTGACCTTGGGATCAGCGGGGGTTGGACTGTCGCAGGTTTGTCACAGCATGATAGTACAACCATAGAGGAATGCACAAATGAAATATTAATAATTTTCAATGAAGGAAATCGCAGTTATAACTTATTTCTCTGATGTAAAGTTTTGTAAAGAGACGAAGTATTTGACCTTGACCTTGGGATCAGCGGGGCTTGGACGGTCGTGGATTTGGCACAGCATGGTAGTAGAGCCTTACAGGAATGCATGTGTGAAATATTAAGCATTTTAGATGAAGGAAATAGAAGTTATAACATATTTCTCTGATGTTAAGTTTTGTAAAGAGAATAAGTATTTGACCTTGACCTTGGGATCAGCGGGGGTTGGATGGTTGTGGATTTGGCACAGCATGGTAGTAGAACCTTACAAGAATGCATGTGTGAAATATTAAGCATTTTAGATGAAGGAAATAGAAGTTACAACATATTTCTCTGATATTAAGTTTTGTAAAGAGAATAAGTATTTGACCTTGACCTTGGGATCAGCGGGGGTTGGATGGTTGTGGATTTGGCACAGCATGGTAATAGAACCTTACAAGAATGCATGTGTGAAATATTAAGCATTGTAGATGAAGGAAATAGAAGTTACAACATATTTCTCTGATATTAAGTTTTGTAAAGAGAATAAGTATTTGACCTTGACCTTGGGATCAGCGGGGGTTGGACGGTCATGGATTTGGCATAGCATGGTAGTAGAGCCTTACAGGAATGCAAGTGTGAAATATTAAGCATTTTAGATGAAGGAAATAGAAGTTATAACAATATTTCTCTGATGTTAAGTTTAGTGACGGACGGACGGACGGACGGACGGACACGGACGGACGGACAACCTGACTCCAGTATACCCCCCCCCCCCACCCCCACAACTCATTGCGGGGGGGGGGGTATAATTATACCCGAAACCAACGAAATCCACCAAAATACCAACATGGCACCAAACTATTGACCGTAATAGTTATAGTTCACATATTGAATTTGTAATACATTAATTTATTAAAAATTCAATATGTGAAATACACTGTATAACTAACTTATTGAACTATAACTAACTTATTCGTTGCCCCGTCCCATCGCGGACACCTGTCTATCAGAATGGAGCGCTGTCCATAAACGTGTTTACAACAGCGATACTATTACATGATTGGCGGTGTGACACTGAATCGATCGTACACATGGTGCGCGTCACATGAAATTACGTCAACAAGGCGGGGCCTGTGGTCTAAATATAACTGCTGAGTTAGTGCAACCTTTAACGATTAAGTTAATAGATATTGGCGAAAGCGTCGCAATATGCGACTAATTGAGACGAAATGATCTGCTTTCATTGGTCGACAATATCTGTATATATCCACATACAGATTAAATAACAGAATTGGTTCTACCTGGGACCCGTTTTGCTCTGCATCACCGGTGCCAGGTTCTACCCAGTTACCCCCTCTCTTCTTCCCGCCTCCCGTGCACCGGAACACTGCGCGGAATTACAGGACCGTATTGGACCTAAGCAGTGTCCCATTTCGGCACACATTTATGCACATCTGTCCGCCCTGCACATACATATATCACATAAAACAATTCAAAATTCGGCTTTTATGGACATATTTGTCCGGGTATGGAAGGTCATCGAGCCAATTCCCACCCTTAAATATAAGATAAGTAAGTAAATAACAGAAATATCATTACCCCATACATCCGTGACGCCGACGACATGGTCAAGCGGCAGTTTGGCAATCACTGCTGACAGGAAACGGCCGACAGTTTCTATGGAGGTAAACTGACCGATGGAGCTTTCGTTTGTCGAGCCGCTGCCCATTGCACTGGGCTGGACGATCTTGAGGTATACCGATAGTCTGAAACAAATGTACATAAGGCCATAACAAAGTACTTTGGTTCTCAGACACGGGTTTGCGGAATGTGAAGCGGGAGGGCGGATCTTTTAACTGTTTGTTTGAGATGTCCGTCTTTGATTTTGTTCAAGTTGCCAGATGCATCCGTTTGAGATGTTCGTTTCTGATTGTTTTCAAGTTGCCAGATGCATCGTTTGAGATGTCCGTCTCTGATTTTTCAAGTTGCCAGATGCATCTGGCAACTTGAAAACAAAATCAGAGACTAACATCTCAAACCAAAAAAATATGTTCTATAAAGTTACTATAAACTATTAAGACGTGAAAAAATACATGATTTTCGTCAGACATTATTGGATTGTGTAGCATGGTAGTGTTTTGTATTGATCATGTGGCGAATGTATAGTACAGTTATATGATGTGACTACATGTTTTCCACTTCCTAGGCTGGGTTGTCATTATAGTTATGTACTCATAACTAACACTTAGAGATAAATGTCAAATGACAGTGAAACTACCAACATTTAAAGGTACATGCCCACTCAGTAGTAGTTCTTTATATCAGAGACATCATCAGAGGCATTTTCTGGCAAACTAAACATTCATTCACCATTACCCCACGTATTGATTGGCAGTATTATACATTTTATATCAGATTTAAATTTCCACACTGATAGCAGGGGCGATAACTTTATTTCCTTAAAATGTTAACAGACATTACTATTTATTCTCTGTATTTAATTTTTGATGTGCAATGATCATACTTTATAGTCTGTCGAAAATATTATTTGTTGAGGTGACGCATTTAATTAGTATAAACAATTAAATATATCATGCCTCATTTGCTTATGAAAATAGCCTGATACCACCGCGAGTCACTATCAGTAAAATAAATATTACGAAATGATTATATCTGTATAGCGGGCACTCGTAATTTTTAGAACAGGTGGAATAGTGACACAATTATACACTTATTTAATTCCTATAAAGGACTGTGTGTACCTACTGAGTGGGCATGTACCTTTAAGTAGCATGTAATTTTCCTGTGGAAAGTTGGTGTCAAAACATGCTTACTTCGTCATCGATTCCGCGGTTTCCCACACAACGCCAGACCGCAATAGAAATCCGAAATACGAAAATGCGGTGAACCGTTTGTCAACAAAGTCAACCACGACAGCGCCATCTAGCATCGGCAACCGCCCCTGGAGACAGTCGAGGCCGTCATAGAGGCACGCTGTGTTGTTGCAGTACGGGTTACAGACGCCGTCCGAGGCGTTCCGAGTGCAGATTGTGTCGAAAAACGGACTGCAGTCTGATATTGGATTGTCACCACCGCGAATACCTACAACGGAATGGGTATACGGTGGAACCTGTCTAAACTGGACACCCTGCAATCATGAATATACATTATCATCTGAGATCCATGACAAAGAAAAAAAACCATCAAAAATAAGATCACGGACGTTATCTCGTTGTTCGGTTTAGAGAGGTTTCACTGTATATATATATATATATAAATAGGATACCCAACTAGGAACCCAAGTGCTAATTGTGTCGAAAAATGTACTGCTGTCTTGTATCAACTAGTCAACGTCATTTACAGAAAATATCACAGTTTCTGTCACTAGTTTTCATGAAAACACATCACTTGAAGGCACGAAAACACATGACTTGTCTCGTATCAATATGTGACAACGTACATACCGTCGAATCCGTCGAAGAGATGTTCCTCTGTGTTGCACTCTGGCATGTTTGGGTAGCCGTCGGCAAATGTTTGCCGACAACCGCTGGCGGTGACATTCGTGGCGGGATAGGGCACGATGGTGAAATTGCAGTTGTCTGTCGCGTTACAGACCGTGTACTTGCATAGAGGCTGCAACACAAAATGTAACAAGTTCGGAACGGTGAATGTGTAGATAATTGAGGATTTATGTCGTGTGTTTATTGGGGATTAGTAGTTGTACAAAACTATATAAATTACCCAACACCAACGAAATCCATCCAAATCTACCCAAAATCCACCAAAATACCAATATGACACCAACATATTGACCATCTGTTCAAACACCTGTGAATACAACGAACATCTGGGGATTCTCCCCCATAAACACATTTTCAATTTTAAAGTAGACCCTCAAAATGGTGTTTTCTATGTTCTGGGGGCTGCTATATTTGTCGTTGGTACAACATACAGCAAGCAGTATTAAGAATGATTATATACGTTATTTTGCTTCCCATTGAAACACAATGCAACGCAAGACGTCATATTTTCCCATATTGACGTCTCATGAGTGCCGGAGCTACGCTTCACATCGCAAAATAGTTCCTTCTAAATCACCACTAATTCGTTTATTTTATTTACATTTTGTATATTTTTTGAAGCGCATATAAAATGCGAATGGTGTACGTATACAATAAAAAGGTTATACATGCCACTCGCTCCGCCGCGCAGCGATATGCGCTCCTAAAGTCGCGCACTATCGCACGCTGCCGAACTCGTGTGTATCCACATACAAATCAAATAACCTATAAATATCACGGCCCAACATGTGGTTTGTATTTGTATTGAATTGGCAATTGTGATGTGCACCAAGTGCGTCACGCTCTAACACGAAAGTCAAATAGCATTAACCCTTAGACTGCTGCAGACGAAAAATGTCGTCTGCTGTTGCTTTATATTTGCCTTTTTTCTCAATAAAAACATGGTTTGAGAGCACTTTAGAATCATTTCCATTGGAAATGATTCTAAAGTGCTTTCAAAGCATGTTTTTTTGTGAGAAAAATGGAAAATAAAAAACAAACAGCTGACGACAAAACTTAATTCAACATTGTAAGGGTTAACCCTTGCAACCCTACAGAAGGAATATAATTCCGCATGTACTTTGAACTTTTGACGCCATTTACCGAATATATTGTAAATTGTGTAAACGTATTTCATGGAATTAAGCAAATGTCCGAAGGTACACAATCACATGACGTGTCCGACGGCGTAAATTAACGGCAGGAGTTCCTCCTTATAGGAATCACGATTTGCCTGGTTTGGCCCTCAGGTATGTTTTTATCTTTTGTTACCTGGGAGTTGAATTGGGTTAATGCCCATTATAAAAGTAGTAATAGTATTACTAATCTTACTGCCTTTGGGAGGAGGCCAAGTGATTCTGGTGTAGCGAGGACCTGTCATCAGATCAGGATTATTCTGATTTCAGGGCTGAATATATAGCTTTTTTATTGTAAATATTCAGTTCTGATTTTGGGATTTTCCCCCCCAATTGTACAATGTACTTGAACATGTAATATATGGGATTTATTAATAAACCCATTGACCCGGCCTTAAATGACCGTAGCTGTTGATATACTGTCAACCCCCAACAAACAAACAAACAAAACAAACAAACAAACACATGGCGTGTCTCATACATGCAAACACTGTCGATCCACATTTTGTCATTAATTGAAGTCTAAACATTAGTATGAAAAACACATTGTTGGATAACCCGAGAGAGCTGAAAGGGTCAACGCATTGTTAAATTATGACTACTGTCTGTTTCACGAAAGCTGCCCAACTTTTACGGCTATACAAACAATTCAAAAACAATATTTGTTTTGATAATATTAAATTAAAAGGAAAATTTAAAAATGAGCCTTCTTTTTACTTCGTGAAATTTTGTCAAATATTGATTTTATTGAGAAAAAACAATTTCCCCATGGGAAATGTTTTAGAATTTCAGAAATACTGGACCGATTTTTAAAATTTACCTTTTTTTTTCTTAGTTAGATCATTTACGAGCTATCTAGCTATGTTTCGGAGTCAATTTCTAAAATCTCCTCTACCTCTTTTTCCCCCATGTTAAATTCCCATAGAGAAATAATTTTTTCGTAATAAAACCAATATTTGACTAAATTTCACGAAATGAAAAGAAGGCTCATTCTTAAATTTTCCTTTAATTTAATACTATCGAAAAAATATTGTTTTTGAATTGTTTATATGGCCATAACATTTGGGCAGCTTTCGTGAAACAGACTATAGAGCTCTATCGATGGCGCGTCTTCGCAATATACCCACTTGTCCCGAATGCTAATTCGAAAAGGGGTAGATAATCCATGATGACCGGGGATCAAATCAAATATCGAAATTCACTTTGTGCATCTGCACACCAAGGAAGGCACATACTAAGTGTCAAGTCCCTACCTAGTATGGTTAAAAAGTTTTACTTCTTACAAGAAACAAACGTGACGGACGGACGGACGGATGGACGGACCAACATTTTGGGTTTATGGGGTATTTCGACGGACGGACGGACGGACGGACGGACGTTCCAACATTTTGGGTTTATGGGGTATTTCCATTGTTTGAGGAACAAAGAAAAAGCCCCTAAACAACAATAGAGTTTATGAGCTTACGGAATATTACAAAGGAATCTTTTGTTCCTAACCACGTCCCTAAGCTCTCAAACCCCCGGACGTTGGCCCGGGCAGACACCCGTGACGAAAACAATATACCCATTGTTTTCTTCAAATGTTATAAGCGGCTCAAAGACAACAACACAGACTGTGTCCAATTAAAGCGTGCACAAACCTTTGCATATATATATAGTAAAGCATGGTAAATACTGGCATTCATTTGTTGACATGTAGTACACTATACACAAGCATATGCTTAATGCCAATAAGTCACTTTATATTGTATTGCACTGTACTGTACTGCACTGTATTGTACTGTACTGTGCTGTGATGTACTCTATTACCTTACAATATCCCTGGTCCTCACAGTGGCTACACTGTTCAGCGGCGTCTATATCCTGAATACATCCTTGCCCACCCCGACCGGGACGACATATCAGGTTGTATGCGGGGTCACCTATAACACAGCATATATGACATGTCACAGTATTAGCGCATACAAACATAGTGAATAGTCGTGGTGTCTCCCTGAGATTGAATAGCTTCACAATTGAATGGGGAATAAAATGACACGAGATAGGTGACTTCACTACTATGATGTCCACGTGGTCTCTGTCAATGCATATGATCACGTGGCTAAAACAACAACAACAAGTACTGAAACTTCCAGAAGCCCTCCGATTCAAAGTACGTATTCTTGTATTTTGTCCTTATTATATAACGGATTTTTATAAAATATGGCGTGTCAAACGCATCTTGTTAAGCTGCATTTTGGTGGTCTCGGTACTTTGGCCCAAACTTATGTCGTTTGTGTGTGCCGAATTCCCGGGACCACCAAATGCAAAACGCAGCTCATGAATGCTGCACAATATCGCCCCTGCATGATCGCAAAGCATACACACGTGTCTTGAAGTCGTCATATGTCTGTTTTACAGTTGAACCTCTCTAAACCGAACACCCTGGGGACCTCCCAGGGTGTCCGGTTTAGAGAGGTTCCACTGTAAATACCAGGCTGTACTTCATACACTGACAATATGTCTTACTGTGCTTAAGCCTCAACATCCTTGAGAACACGTAGTCTGATATGTTGGGAGACGGTATGCAAGGTCCTAGAGCCAGTGCCGCCGTTAAATATAAGCTAAAGAAAGATCACGCATGAATTGTGTAGGTTATACGGGCGTACTCACGGATTAGATCGATGCACGTTATGTACGAGGCCACTCCATGTGGCGGGTTTAATTGACAGCCTTTGTTGTCCGTGTTCAGTGCACACTGTCTATTGGGGTCACCTGTGACACAGCGACATTGGTACGATCCCGGCGTCGTTAGGCACGTACCGTTGTTCTCACAGGGCCCCGAGTAACATAGGTCTCTCGTCTGACACCTGTCGCCTGGAGAAATTGTTTGGTTGGTTGGTTGGTTTGTTGTTTCGTCGGTAACGTGGATATTTGTGTTCACTACAGTGCAGTTTGACAATCACGCAGGCTGATCAAGCTTATGAATAGTTTACGTTATATGCGGATTTTCGTCACAAAATACTGATATGTGGATCAGTTACATAATCTTCTGATTGTCGTTACATAATTGTTTTGAAAATTGTTTTGCGCTCCACAAACAAATCATATGAACTGTTTTATGAATTGACAGGACAAATATCCATTATTACCATTATACTATTACAAGGTATATGATCACGTGGTACTATCAACAACAACAACAACAACAACAAGTATTGAAACTTCCAGAATCCGTCCGATTGAAAGTACGTATTCTTTTATATTGTATTTAAGACGTAACGGATTTTGATGAAATATGGGGCATCAAACGCGTCTTGTTAAGCTGCATTTGGTTGTCTGTGTATTTTCGCCCAAACTTCTGTCGTTTTTGCGAAGAATCGATGTCGGTGTCTCTGACACGGAAAATGATTCTTTGCAAAAACGACATAAGTCTGTGCCAAACTCCCTGGACCACCAAGACGCGTTTGCTGCGCCAAATTTCATCAAAATCCGTTTCATATTAAGGAAAATATCAAATAATACTTTCAAAATTTCAACTCTTTCAACCACTGTTGTTGTTGTTATATAACCACGTGATCATGCACCTTGTATTATACAAAGGGTATGCTATTTATCAGTAGATACAGTTTTAATGTGATGTATGTGGAATGCATGTACATATGCAAATATTCCATATGCATTTTCTTCTTTTGTTTTGCACATATGCAGTTGATATGAAAATCTTGCGTATGACATTCATAGCAATTGCATATGGAATTAAAACGATGTATTCACATATGAAATTCGCATGAAGTTGATCTTCTGACAATTCGTGATGCATATGATAGAATTTAACATCGCACATGTGTTTTCCTGTGTAGACAAATAATGTGCAATATGTATAAGGTAATGTTCACATATTGGATTGTTAAGGAATTAAATGTGTTAAATGTGAGGGAATGTTAGTTCCTTTAGTTCCTTAAAAATCCAATATGTGACCAATAACATACTTATGATTAACTAAGTTTATAATGCAGTCTCCCATCTGAGTATTGATTTTCCATTTCCTGTAAATCTGGTAATATGTAACCTATATGATTAACCATTCCACCCCAAAGAAACTGGAATGGATTTTGATATGTTAATTTGTCCACCTATCCAAGCGTCACAAAATGGTTTTCAGACTAATCCATTTATGAAAATGGGTGGTTTTCAGTGTTCTCAAAAATCGGAAGACGAGCAGTCTCATATGTATCTACACTGTTTGCCAATACAGGCATGTGCTGTTGAAACGGTTAAATCTTGCAATATGCGAAAGAAGTGGAGCCAGCGATTGGTTTAGAAAGCAGGGGGAATGATACATTTTGATTGGCTGCTGCAGCGGCAGGGGCTTCGGAACAGGTCGGGCAAGTCTGGCGACTGCCGCATCAATACTTGTCACATATTTATAATTCATGTATAAACAAAACGGAATGTAAATATTGTTCTGCAATTTTCTCATTTCTTATCAAGAGTGTATGTTGTTACCACTCAGTTGAACCGTCTCGGCGAGACGGTTCAACTGAGGGGTAACAATATACACTTTGGGTGGGTAGCGAGGGCACCCAGTAGATTCGCCGGACCAATCTTCCGGCGCCCCTGAGCAGTTTTCACTTTCGTTATACATGTACTCGGTAGTTATATGTTTAAGTAGGTTGCTATATGCAGTATATTGATCCCGGTTTATGTAAGTGAAATTGTATTTATGAGTACCGGAAGGAAAAACTTAATTTTGACTGTCTACTTGCACACACATTGTATACATACATGTATCAAAGCAGACCTCCAGATAAGGTGCGTATTGGCGTATTTTACGCACTTATTTTAGCAGAATACGCAATGATTATCAAAAGTGGTAGTACAAAATACTTACAGCAATGACAAAATTGATTTTCAAATTGAGTAGTGAAAATACTGTAATAAAGTTGAAAATTTACTTAGTTGAGCTGAAGAAATAAGTTAATTTTTAAATGTGTTTTATGTTTTTATCATTTGTTCCCTATTTAATAAGGAAGGAAATAAATATTATATTTGTAAAAGTAAAATACATTGAATTTGAAATCTGGGTGAATACTACTCATTAGCTACACAACTTATCTGGAGCTCTTTATGTATGTATGCATATATTTAATCCGTATACTTGTACATTAAAGACTTCATTGTATATTTTGTAATTTCGGACTGATGGAGACCTACATGTACAATGTACTGTTTGTTCTACGTTTTGCTGCCGACGAACTTTTGGTCATTATAGACATTCAATCTAAAAAATATGTAAATGTAAGTACTTTTTCATCAATAAAAAAGCCACCCTTACCATATTTTTGATCTGATGAAATTCCATCAAATATTGATTTTATTGAGAAAAGAACTATTTTGCTACGAGCATTTAGCATTGGGGCTAAAAATAGATTTTATTTCTTAAAGAATGTGGGCAGTTGTGGACCGATTGTCAAAATCTAACTTTTGGTTTCTTAGTTACATAATTTCCAAACTATCTAGCCATGTTTCAGAGTCAATTTCCGATATATTTTTTCGACCCTCACCGTCACTCCCCGCCTCCTTGTCGTCCCATGTTAAATTGCCATAGAAAATAGTGTTTCCACTATAAAATAAATATTTGATGGAATTTCATCAAATTATATATTTTGGTTTTTGATGATGATGATTTTTTGTTATTGACGAAAAAGTACTTACACTTAAATATTATTTTAGATTTAATGTGTTTAATAGCCAAATTGTTTTCTTTTAAAAAATGTATTAAAGGTACATGCCCATTTAGTAGGCACAAACTGTTCTTTATATCAGAGACATCATCAGAGACATTTTCTGGCAAAATAAACATTCATTCACCATTACCCCACGTATTGATTGTCATTATTATACATTTTATATCAGACGTACAATTCCACACTGGTATCAGGGGCGATAACCGTGTTTCCTTAAAATGTTAACGGACATTACTATTTATTCTCTGTATTTATTTTTTGATGTGTAATGATCATACTTCAGTTTATAATCTGTCGAAAATATTATTTTTCAAATGACGCAACTAATTAAAAAGTAGCATGCCTCATTTGCATATGAAAATAACCTGACACCACCACGCGTCACTATGAGTAAAATAAATATTACTAAATGATTATATCTGTATAGCGGGCACTCGTAATTTGTAGAACTGGTGGAATAGTGACACAATAATACATTTATTTAATTCCCAGAAAGAACAGTTTGGGCCTACTGAGTGGGCATGCACCTTTAAATAGTGTCAGTAACGTTGAATTGCGCTTCCTGTGTAACAAACCTCGTTTACACGATGTTTCTTTTTGACGGTGGCGAAACTGTTTATCCCAGACCAAACAGTTTCTTCAACCTTGACCGTTTTCGTATTTTAAGCATGCACTTCTCTGACGGTTTTTGTGATGCTTACTTTAGTACATGCCCATGATCTTGTTACGGTCATATGTCTCGGCAGGCGCGACCCCGCTTCCGTGGCGGAATTATTGTGTTCCTTAATACAACAATGGGCTGTTGTGTTTACTGTAGTACGAACTACATTTGGTATGTTTAACACGCGTGGAGTCCTTTTTCGTACTAAAGTGAACGCAACAGCATGGTGTGATTTCTTAAATGATATCTGCTAGAGAAAACGGAACTCACCGGAGAACCCGCCGTAGCAATGACAGACTGGTCGTCCATCCTCCACGGTGCAATTTCCCCCGTCTACATGGTCTATGGCACAGTAACTGGGTGGACAGGCGACGTATTCCGTACATCGCTGACCAGTCAACCACGGCGAACAGAGGCAACTTCCAGTCATTATACATGTTCCGTCGTTCATACAACCATGCACTGAAATGTAGGCAAATAATTAAAGATACACGACCACTCAGTAAGCACACAATGTTCAATATTTTCTGGCAAACTAAACATTCATTCACCATTACCCCACGTATTGATTGGCATTAATATACAGTTTATATCAGACGTAAATTTCCACACACACAGATATCAGGGGCGATAACCGTGTTTCCTTAAAATGTTAACTGACATTACTATTTATTATCTGTATTTTTGGATGTGCAATGATCATAATTACTATAAATAATTAAATGAAAAGTCATGCAGAGCATGATGTTATTAGCCGATCAAATCAGGGTTCAATATATGTCCACATTTTAGTAGTTACGGAATCTCAGGGAAAAGTGAGAGAAGTGTTGATTTCCTCCCCAACCAAATTCTCCCAGTTATATTTAGCTATCATTAATATCTGATCATAGCAATACTTATGGTAGTCAAATGTAAATGAACTAGCCACAAGTTTATAAAACATTCTAATGTGTTAATCATTTCTCTATATGCTGGTATATTTGAGCAAAATAAGTAGATTCCGTTATATATATTGGGCCAAGTGATGTTCACCTGCCACCATATCAGCAAATAGTAGTTTCAGTGTTGAATGGATATTGTATATCCCCCACTGTAGCGCCGTTAAACGTAAAAACGCTAAAGATAAGCCAACATTACATAAAATAATGTTGATGTTTTTTCCCCAAAACATCTGGCATCTAAGAAGGGCCGTAATGGCTCCACTTTTCTCTCGGTACAGTATAAATATACTGCAGGGACAATCCCCACTCGTATATTGTTAATTAACAGTTTGTAGCGTATATTCTCGGCGGTATTTATACTCAAATGTACTTTGCAAAACAAATTACCTGTATCTAATGGTTGTATCTTCTTGCAAATGAAGCTGATGTGGGCTTATCAAGATCACGTGATCGGCAACTGTTCGATTGATTGGTCAGCCGGGTGAGCCAACATTGGTCCGGTCCAATCAAATCACGAATACAAAATATCACGTTTTATAACGAATAGTTTGGGGTGAATTGTCGTGATTCCCGCACCGCGTGTTAATTTTTGTTTCTTTGTGGTTTTGTATACATTTGGGGTCTGGCTTTGCGGAAAATCCTGGAGCCATTTGTCTCGGACACGTTCAAGGTCATTTCAAACTCACATATCTGGCGGTCATATTTTCAAGATGGATATTCTGAAACTCTGTAAGTGTAGTATATTCTGCGACTGTCGTCTGTGTTGAGAACAGACGTCCAGACTTTGTCTGCCCTACTTTTGTGGGTGTCAAAATTGTCTATGTTCATGAAAGTAAATTACTATGGGTTTGCCATTTACTTGGCGGCCATTTTGAGTTTTCTGACAATGGAGTATGTTAACTGCAACATTATTCCAGTTGAAAGTATTAACCTTTGAATATAGGTGAAAGCGCTTAGCATTACACAAATATGTAGCAAGTCATAAATACCCGATTTTTGGCGGTCTATTACAATGTTTAGTTTTCTAGATAAAACAAGAACAATGGCCACCGTGCAAGCCAATTTGAATCAAATTAGCGTGTGCTTACAATATGAATAACAACTATGTATAATTTCTCATATTATCGCTCATTGATGTTGTTTTTGAAATTTAATAAGGCCGTCTGATTGGGATGGCTGACAGTGTACAACGTGCTCGCTAAACGCTATACACTCAATTTGCCTGGTTTGAAGGGTCAAACCCATACTTGGGTCACCTTGGGACGCCGTTCGATAGGCTGGGACTTATGTCAATTTAGAAAAAATGCACTATGCGAGCTATTGCGTGCCAATAAAGTATGTTGTTATTCTCATACAGGTTCCAGAGACCAGTAGCCGATTTCATCAGCATTGCAAAAAGTATACTTTGATTGAGTAATCATTTATTTTTCCCGAAATGCATTATTTCATATAAATATTAATCGACTGCATATATTTGATGAATAAAAGTATGCAGAATTATTATACTGAGTTTATTACATTATCACAGCCATTTTGGCTGTGATAATGTAATAAATTCAGTATAATAAAAATTAATAAATTTATCCTTAAATTGAAAATTTCTCCCTCAAAGTATACTTTGCTAGATAAGCATACGTTGCAATTTTGGTGAAATAGGCTACAGGTGGCTTCACATGAACGTTACAACAGTTCACGTACCGCAATAAATGCCAGTCGATGTACAGTGGAACCCATATAAACCGGACACCCTGGGAGGTCCCCAGCGTGTCTGGTTTACAGAGATTCCACTGTAAAACAGACGGATGACCACTTCAGGACAGGCGTTGTTGCTTTGCGGTTATGAACGTATATTATCATTGAAGGTAACTAGCAACGAAAATAAGCATAACTAACCTTCCTCTGTGTCCGGTCTAGAGAGGTTCGCGGGGGATTGGTCATGTAACTAACTACATACATACCTGAACAATGAAAAACAGCTGGTGTTGTCACGGACGCTGGTGTTGTTGCCATGGAACTTAGCACGGTTGATGGTGTCACAGACGTTGCCACAGGTGTCGTTGTCACGAACGTTGCCGATGGTGTCGTTGTCACGAACGTTGCCGATGGTGTTGTTGTCACGAACGTAGCGAACGTTGTCAATGGTGTTGTTGTCACGAGCATTGCCGATGGTGTTGTTGTCACGAACGTTGCCAATGGTGTTGTTGTCACGAACGTTGCCAATGGCGTTGTTGTCACGAACGTTGCCAATGGTGTTGTTGTCAGGGAAGTTGGTACGTGTGTTGTCGTGGACGTAATTGCGACAAATGGTGTTGTGTGCCCTTACAGTAGAAAACAGGAAACAATCCAATTAAATGTTTTCATTATTATATTATATTTTGGATATACATGTCACGGTGCGTGCACCGGTGCAGTTTTCGAGCCCTGTGACATACATGTATATACTAAGGGAGCAGATGCAGATGAAATCGAACCTACACTACAATGAACCTATCACTATTTTGATTTTACATGTTTCGTGTCTAATCACATTAAAGCACTATTTTGTTTTTACATTTGTCCTGACTAATCACAGTGAAAGTACTATTTTGTTTTTGCATGTTTCGTATATAATCACAGCGTTAAGCTGTAATTAGACTCGAACAAATGTAAAATCAAAATGGTGTTGGGTTCAGTCTAGTGTAGGTCCTTAACTGCAATTAGAGACGAACAATGTAAAATCAAAATAGTGCTGGGCTCAGTGTAGTGTTGGTCCTTAAATGCAATTAGAGACGAACAATGTAAAATCAAACTAGTGCTGGGTTCAGTGTATTGTAAGTCCTTACGTGTAATAAGGTAGGAAAATGTAAAATCAAAATAGTGCTGGGTTCAGTGTATTGTGGGCGCTTAACTGTGATTACACACGAAAAATGTAAAATCACAATAGTGCTGTGTTAGTGCAATAGTAGTGTAGACCCAGAGTTCATGGGTACCTGTTCCCGTATTGCATTATTGGTACTCGCATATCAAAAACAATATATATTACATGTTCATACAATTACAACGTGTGGTCATTGATTGTTTGAGGTGACTGTAAACTGGACGGGTGGACGCTAAACCTGCATTTGGACATAATTATCTCATAGTGTTAATATTAACTTCTACATAGTTGGATATTAAAGGTACATACCCACTCAGTAGGCACATGATGTCCTTATATCCGAGACATCATCTGATACATTTTCTGGTAAAATAAACATTAATTCCCCATTAACCGACGCATTGATTGGCATTCTTATATATTTTATAGCAGACGTAAATTTCCAACCTGATATCAGGGGCGATAACCGTGTTTCGTTAAAATGTTAACTGACATTGCTATTTATTCTCTGTATTTATGTTGTGATGTGCAATGATCATACTTTATAACCTGTCGAAAACATTATTTTGTTCAGGTGACGCATTTATAAATAATTAAAACATATCATGCCTCATTTGCATAAGAAAATAGCCTGATACCACCGCGAGTCACTTATTTAATTTACTATAAAGAACAGTTTGTGCCTACTGAGGGGGCATGCTCTTATTAAAGGTACATGCCCACTCAGTAGGCACACAATGTTCTTTATATGAATTAAATAATGTCTATAAATGTGTCACTATTCCACCAGTTTTAAAGAATACGAATGGCCGCTATACAGGTATAATCATTTAGTTATATTTATTTTACTGATAGTGACGCGCGTTGGTATCAGGCTATTTTCACATGCAAATGAGGCATGCCATTTTTTAAGTATTTATGCTAAGTAAAATGATCATTGCAAAAAATAAATACGGAGTATAAATATTAATGTCCCTTAACATTTTATGGAAACACGGTTATCTCCCCTGATATAAGTGTAAAAAGTTACGTCTGATATAAAATGTATTATAATGCCAATCAATACGTGGGGGTAATGGTGATTGAATGTTTATTTTGTCAGAAAATGTATCAGGTGGTGTCTCTGATATAAAGATCATTTTGTGCCTACTGAGTAGGCATGTACCTTTAATAAATGTTAATAAATAATTAATGTCATCGACCTTGTGTATTGATATCTCGGCATATTTTTGTGGTTGAAAAATCTTATTCTTTTGTTTATTTGTCCATACAAATATACGTTATTACCACTCATTTGAATCGTGGTGAGTGGTAACAATATATATTTTCAAGAAGAAATAAAGAAATTACTGTCTGTTTCACGTTTTGCTGCCGACGAACTTTTGGCTATTAAGCACGTTAAATGTAGAAAATATTGAACTGTAAGTACTTTTTCATCAATAACACAAAAGTCACCCTTCCAAATGTTTTTTTATTGGATGAACTATTGATTGTATTGCTAAAAAAAACGAAAAAAGGAGATGAAGAGTGGGAAGAAATGTCGAAAAACGGAAAGATTTGGAACATGGCCTCGAAACCTGGTTAGAATTTTGATGTAACTAAGAAAACGAAAGTTAGATTTTGAGAATCTGTCTGCAAATTCAAAAACAAAAATTAAAAATGTTTTTTCGCAATAAAATGAAAACAATTGGGGACGGTGACTTTTTGTTAATACTGAAAATGTGATAGTACAGCTCGTGTGCAAGGTATGTGCATGAGGATGTGATAAATAAGTTGCATCACGTTTGTCCTCATGTAGGAGCAATAATCCGCTCGATAAAGCTTGTTATTATCTCCTTGTACATGCGGACGAACCGTGATCTAACTTATACATATTGTCACAGGGCGAGAAAGATACATATCCGACTCGAGGCTCGAACCCGGGAACTCTGGTTTACCGTACCATCGCTGTAACCTTCTGAGCTAGCCGGGCACGAATACACATATTCTCCCCATAGTGAGTTAGGTACCGTGACAATATTGTTTTTAGATTTGATGTGTTTAATAGCCAAATGTTCGTCGACAGTAAAACGTGTAACAGACAGTAGGGACTTTTTTTCTTGAAGATCTCGTACTACTGTCTTTAATGTGTTTTTTCTGCGGTACTCACCCGAGGGAGTTGTTGACGGAGGCTGTGTAGTTGTGGTGGCATCGCTCTGTCGTACCCACGGATTTGCTTAGCGAAATATATAATAGTATATAGTATAGTACAGTGGAACCTCTCCAAACCGGACACCCTGGGATGTTCCCAGGGTGTCCGGTTTAGAGAGGTCCCATTGTAAATCAGACATGTTAACACTTCATGACACATTATAGTGTTTTGCAAGCATGTAAAAACATTGTAATCAGAGATACATATAGCGAAACACATCTAAGTTAAACATACATATTTTCCTGAGTGTCGGGTTTACAGGGTTCCACTGTATAGTCGAATCCCGATTGCTCGACCAATGGGTGTGTGTGCGTGCGTGCGTGCGTGCGTGCGGGGGTAATATGTATTCGACACATACGTTGTTCAAGACATCGGAATTCCCATATGTGCGTGTGCCTGGAGAAATTGGGCTTATCGGTTTTGCAACCAGTGAACATCCAGATTAGCCTGTGCATCCGCACAATCTGATCAGGTCCTGCATTGTTCGCAATGCCGCCAAAGAAACACCCGTCATGCTAGCTTCTAACAAGCAACATACTAGAAACAAAATTGCTACCCAGCTCCATACGTCTCGCGAGGGTAGCAATTTAACCGCATCTCTTTAATGTAACATATGGAAGAGTGATTTTTGCAATGGGTTATCCGACGTGTTTGATATGTCAGCGATATAAAACTATCAAAACTGTATCAATACATTATTGATAAAGAATATATACATGCAGAAAGTGGTTATTTTACCGTGTCAATGTGTTTATCTGACATTTACATGTATATCTTTGTAAATTTGAAAGCTTCATTTCGCTATGTTGAATGTTGAACAACAACAAGAGAAAATATGGCTTTCATGGGAAAATGATTTCCCTGTTCTATTATTTTTGGCAATTTACTAGATCTACATCAAAGTTTATTTGTTTAAATGTATAACATATACAGTTGTACTAAATTTTGACCTACATACAACAGGTTTGGGTATGCACTTAGGTTGAATGGGTTAAATTGTAGCCGTAGATAACATATCGGAGGCGAATTATTGTAGCTAGCAACATACATGTATATGTATTCGACGCATGCGTTGTTTGACACATCGAAATTCCCATATCAGTTCCAGATTTAGCTGTATGAAGAGACGTGCATATCAGTACATGTATCAACTTACGCAAAACAAGTATCATCATTCATCATCAAGTTGGCACTGATACGCGAATTTCGACGAGTCGAACAACGCACGGGCCGAGTACATATTAGTTCCTCCACATTGTTTGTGTATATCAAGTTAATGGAAGAATAATGAAATAGTACACTGACATAGTAAATAAGCACATGATGAGAAAATACATGGAGTCTACGCTAGAGACTAGAAACATCTAGAATTTGTCCGAACTGTGGTAAAAACGCATGAGGTAAGGACGCAACGAAAACAAGTCCGCGTTCTTTTCAACGAAAGCTATTTTTATTTTACCATCGGCTGGCACGTTACCCGATAAATATAATACGAGGCTAGTGTCTGTTGATATCAGGATCATCTGGCTCGCCTAGGAATTTCTACCGCTTCCGAACCTCCGAATTCCTACAGCTTCCGAGCCTCGGAATTCCTACGCGTGTCCCAGCCTTGCCTGATAAATGTGATATCAACATACACTAGACTGGTAGTCTCTGTGTACAGTGGAACCTCGATATACCGGACACCTGTGATCTTATTTTTGATGAGTTTCTTGGTCATTCATCTCAGGTTATAATGCCTGTTCGTGATCGAATAGCACGAAGCTAAGGCTCAGAATGATATAATGCCTGATTTACAGCCAAATCTCTCTAAGCCGGACACCCTAGGGATCTCCCAGTGAAACATCTCTAAGCCGGACACCCTAGGGATCTCCCAGTGAAACATCTCTAAGCCGGACACCCTGGGAATCTCCCAGTGAAACATCTCTAAGCCGGGCACCCTGGGAATCTCCCAGTGAAACCTCTCTAAGCCGGGCACCATGGGGATCTCCCAGTGAAACCTCTCTAAGCCGGGCACCATGGGGTGGGGACTCTCCCAGTGTCCTAACTCTAAGCCGGACACCCTGGGGATCTCCCAGTGTCCGGTTTAGAGAGGTTTCACTGTATATGTACACAGGAGGAGGACTCGGACATGTGACACACAAAAAGATCCCATTACAACAAAATTCATTACCCCACCCACTTGGTCTCGTACAGTACGAGACCAAGTGGGTGGGGTAATAGATGTTTTGTAATGGGCATTTTGTGTGCGTGTCACAGGTCTGAGTCTTCCACCTGCGTATATGTATAGTCATGTTCGACTCTACTCATGGATTTCTTGACTTTGTAGTGTAATGTTACCCTATGCGATCAGCGTAGTCGCAAACAGTGTGTGCATCAGCGCAGTTTAATTACAGCATACACTGGGGCCGTTTCACTAAACTTCGTACGACTAAAATGTTCGTAAGTGCAAGCATTTGATAGTCTGTAGATTTCACATTGACATTGTTTTCTTGTAAACAAATATTGGGTTTACATCTATTGAGCATAGGCTGCATGTGCAGCCTATGCTCAATAAATTTAAATCCATCAATTGAAATTTCCAGACGATCCTAAATTTGCACTTGCGAACATTTTAGTCGTACGAAGTTTAGTGAAACGATACCCTGTTCACCATTTAATCACAGAAGATGCAAATCGGTTGTTCAAAATGATTGTTTTGCCGCTAAAATAATTAGCAAAAGGAATGTGTAATACATTTAAATAAATTAAATAAATAATAAACAATTAAATAATAAAACAAATACAAGAATAAGATATGTTTTTTATTTAATTGGTCATTACATTCAGAAAGGAATTGTAGTATACTTACCGATAAAGATCAAAGAACAAATAAATGCAGATTGAAATCCCATTTTTGTCACTAGAACACAACTACCGAAAATGCAAGATCAGAAGAAGAAAAAACCCGAATTCGAGTATTGCCTAGTAAATCACTTGTTTGACTTGTATTCCTCCTCCAAACAAGTGTAGGCATACATTGTGATTTCTCCTTGAATTTACTCGTCAACATACACAAAATGCAGCTTCTCAACATAAATTATGTGTTTTCGCATACAAAATAAACTATTTATTTATTTTATTTTTTCAAAAAATCCATAAATGTCTCTGTTTCAACATAATCGGCAAATTTAGAGTGTTCGCAATGGTACACTATGCATTTGTGACAGTGACTGCAAGATGGCGCTTGTTACAAGTGTACGGAGCCCCGCAGGGGACATGGATTTTTTATTTATTAATTAGTTCTCACGAAATAATAATTCGTTCCCACAATTTAACACTTCGTTCCCTCGAATTAACAATTCGTTCCCTCAATTTAACAATTCGTTCCCTCTAATTAACAATTCGTTCCCATGATATAACAATTCGTTCCCTCGAATTAACAATTCGTTATCACGAAATAACAATTAGTTCCCTCAATTTAACAATTAGTTCCCTCGAATTAACATTTCGTTCCCACTAAAGGACAATTCGTTCCCTCGAACTAACAATTTGTTTCCACGATATAAAAAATCGTTCCCACGAATTAACAATTCGTTCCCGTGGGAACGAATAGTTATTTCGTGGGAACGAATTGTTAAAATGAGGGAATTCGTCGGATCGAATTGTTAAATTGAGGGAACGAATTGTTATTTCGTGGGAACGAATTAATAAAAAAAAGAAAGTCTACGTCCCCTTGCGGGGCTCCGTACATTTGAGACAGTGACTGACAAGATGGTGTTTATGACAAGTGTGGCGAGTCTAGCTCCAAATCCGCTGACAACACTCTGAGAAGATTGGATAAATGTGTTAAAGACATGACGGTGTATATGTTTTGCTGAACATATGTCGAATAGTATAAACCTCATCACATTGTCTATTCTGGGTTTACGCCGGTCAAAAAGGGCAGATTTGTCCAGCCGCGCATAGTTTCTCGATCAATTGTCAACATGCAACTGGCGAAATGTACATTACTGTCTGTTTCACGAAACCTGTGCTAATGTTACGGCTATATGTGACAAGGGAAAAAGTTGCGGTTTTTTTCTCAATAATATTACTTTTCAGCAAAATTTAAAAATGATCCTTCTTTTGATTTCGTGAAATTTTGTTCAATATTGATTTTATTACGAAAATTAATTTTCTATGGGAATTTAACGTGGGCAGAAAGGAGCTAAGGGTGAAGTCAAAGAAAACGAACACATTTGGAAATTGACTCTGAAACCAGTTTAGATTGCTTGGAAATGATCTAAGAAAACAATAGTTACATTTTACAAATCGGTCAGTTATTTCTGAAATTAGAACCCCCCCCCCCCCACCCCACCCCACCCTTGTTAAATCCCCATTCACTCTGTGAAGATGTATATGGGGATTTAACATTGGGCCATAGTTTTTTTTCTCTCAATAAAAGCAATATTGGACAAGAATTCACGAAATACAAAGGCTCATTCTTAAATTTTTCCCAAGTTTAATATTATCGAAAATTTCTTGTTTTTCAGTTGTGGATATATCCGTAAAAGTCGGGCAGCTTTCGTGACACGGACAGTAGACCAGTTGTGATTAGTGTAATCCCTGATCATATTTGGTATTTTTTAAGCGAACTTGAGATCTAATTTGTTCGCAAACCACACCATGGATAATGGACTAGTCTAATGTCGGACAGTGTAGACACGAGAAACCTAGTTAAATCTAGTTATACCCCTTTTATTCCTAGTCCTATTACTTTTGGGGGAAGTGGCCAATTGACTTTGGTGTTGTATAGACCTGGCACCAGGTCAGGTTATTCTACTTTCAGGGCTGAATATATATTTTCTCGATGTAAATATTTTCTTCCGTTCTGATTTTGGGATTTCCCCCAGCAGGTTAAATCCGGGATAGAACCCGTTGGCCCGGCCTTATATGACCTTATCTGTTTATAGGCCGGTAAACACTCGAATTAACAATTCGTTCCCAATTCGTTCCCAATTCGTTCCCAATTCGTTCCAATTCGTTCCCAATTCGTTCCATCGAATTAACAATTCGTTCCCACGAAATGACAATTCGTTCCCTCAATTTAGCAATTCGTTCTCTCGAATTACTAGTAACAATTCGTTCTCACGATATAACAATTCGTTCCCACGAATTAACAATTCGTTCCCGTGGGAACGAATTGCTATTTCGTGGGAAAGAATTGTTAAATTGAGGCAACGAATTGTTAATTCGATTTCATGGGTACGAATTAATAAAAACAAGAATTCTACGTCTGCGGGACTCCGTAATGATGTATGTTCGTAAATGATCAAATGTCTGATTTACAGTGGAACATCTCTACACCGGACACCCTGGGGACCTCCCAGGGTGTCCTGTTTAGAGATGTTCCACTGTAAAAGACATAACCACAGAGCTTATTATGACTACTATCTGTTCCACGTTTTCTACCGAAGAACTTTCGGCCATTGAACACATTAAATCTAAACGATATGTAAGTATACGTACTTTTGTATCAATAACAAAAAAGTTACCCTCCCCATTTTTGTATTTGATGCAATTCCATCCAATATTGATTTTATAGCGAAAAATCTATTTTCCTATATGGGAACTTAACATGGGGCAAGCTGGGGAGTGAGAGGAAGAGCAGAAAAACTTTGAAAAAATGACTGAAAAGTTGAGGAATATGAACTTTTTTTTATGGATGAAATAATACTTACGTACATCTTAGTGTTTCCCCCAGGATGAAAAATTGGCAGGGTGCTAGCCGAAAAAAGGGCACTTCAGGCGTGGCGGAAGACGATAATTATTGGGGGGGGGGGCGAAGTTTCGAGGGCCCGAAGGGCCGGAGTTTGCTAGGGGGGTCCGGGAGCATGCCCCCCGGAAAATTTTGAAATCAAAGTGGTCTGAAACGCCATTTCCTGCATGCTCAGCAAAGTCTGAGCACATACTATGACTCTCATTTTGTCCTATATTTTAATGAAATAACCAACAGTTATATAATTATTGGGTGGGTGGCACGCTAGATGGGTCCGGGGGCATGCTTCCCCGGAAATTTTGAATTGCATTTATTTCTGCATTACGTACATCAGATGATCTATACATTAATTCACCATTACCACACGTATTGATTATTATACATGTTATATCGGACGTAACATTCCACAACGATATCAGGGGCGATAACCGTATTTCCTTAAAATGTTAACGGATGATTATAATTTATTCTCTGTATTCATATTTTGATGTGCAATGATCATACTTTATAATCTGTCGAAAATATAATTTTTTCAGGTGACGCATTTAATTAGTATAAATAATTAAAAAAATATCATGCCTCATTTGCATATGCAAATAGCCTGATACCACCGCGCGTCACTATCAGTAACATAAATATTACTAAATGATTATATCTGTATAGCAGGCACTCGTTATTTTTAGAACTGGTGAAATAGTGACACAATTATACACTTATTTAATTCCTATAAAGAACCTTTTATGCCTGCTGTGTGGGCATGTACCCAGGAGCGGATCCAGCATTTGGGGAACGGGGGTTGTCCTATTTTCGATGAGTATGCTAGGGGAGTCCGGGGGGCATGCCCCCCCCCCCCCCAGGACAAATTTTGAAATGCATTTTCCTGTGTTTTACGGCATTTAACTCCGTGGCTGAACGGGGGGGGGACGGGGTGTTGCAACACCGGAACGCCCCCACCCCTAGATCCGCCCCTGGTACTTTTAATGTTTAATGGCCTAAAAAGTTCGTAGGCAGACAATTGTGGAATAGACAGTAGTAAAATAGTACAGTGTATGTGACAAGTACTGCCATAAGTATGTGTAACTCACTCTGATAAAATATTTTTTTGGTTTACGAGCAGTGTAGCCCCAGATCAGTCTGCGCAGTCGCGCAGTCTGATCTGGGGCTACACTGTTCGCTGTTGTGCTGGACAACCATTCATAGTACATTTAAAAACAATTTTTTAGATTAATATCAGGCTGAATGAGAGTTGGAGCAAACCATAAGCTAAAGTGGGGAAAATGTCAATAAACCCTTTTATCACGGCGGACCGATACAGTTCATGACAGAACATCCGTAATGTGTTTTCCAATGTCTACTTCACTTCAATGTCTATTTAAGAGTTTTAAAACGGACGCTGTCCACTTCACAAGTCATTTCATCAAGTGTTGTCAACCGGATCTTTCATCCCAAGACATGCTCTGTTTTGTATCTTCTTTATACTCGGAAGCGGTTAGACCTATGTCACTGGCGACTTTTGGACTATGGTGTATACGGTCAGTGTAGCCCCTGATCAGACTGCGCATCCAGGGTCTGCATTGTTCGTCATTCAGTCAATGAAACCCGCGACATATGGGTTTAACTAACACTTAACTATGAGGTGTTATCCGACTACGGGGTGTGCGTCAACAGACCAGGACATAGACCTACACATTACAAGTGTCCGCTATACACTCATATATAATCATTTAGTAATACATGTATTTATTTTACCGATAGTGACGCGCGGTGGTATCAGGCTATTTTAATGATGGATGATATTTTTTTAGTTATACTAATTAAATGCGTCGCCTGAAAAAATAATATTTTCGACAGATTATTGATCATCGCAAATCAAAAAATCAATACAAAGAATAAATAGTAATTACTGTCCGTTAACATTTTAAGGAAACTCGGTTAAAATGTATAGTAATGCCAATCAATGTATGGGGTAATTGTGAATGAATGTTTAATTTTTATCCCGTCAACACAGTGCGTATGTGCCGTGAAACACGGTGCCGTGAAACATTTTTGATATCCAGTCAATACTATTTTTGAATTTTACAGCCATTTGTAGGTGTTCACGGGATAAATAGAATAGTAGGTTAGTGCCGTGAATGGGAAAAAATATATGGCGCGGCACGGAAACGGGATGTGCTCGGCATAGCCTCGCCCATCCCGTTTCCTGAGCCTTGCCAGATATTTTTTCCCATTCACGGCACTAACCTACTATTCTCTATCTATTTTCCTTATTTCTGAACCAAACTGTATGTTGTGACCACTCATTTGAACCGTCTCTGCGAGACGGTTCAAATGAGTTGTCACAACATATACTTCTGATGAGAAATAAAGAAATTCTTGAGCCTTGCCGGATATTTTTTCCCATTCACTGCACTAACCTACTATTCTCTATATTCTCAGATGATGTCTCTGATATAAAGAACAGTCTGTACCGATTGAGTGGGCATGCACCTTTAAGAATGAGCCTTCTTTTTATTCGTGAAATTTGGTCCATGGTATCGATTTTATTGCGATGGGGATTTAACACGGGGCAATTTTAGCCATGTTTCAGGGTCAACTTCCAAATACATGTATTTTCGACTACTCCTCCATGTTCTCCACCTCTTTCCCCCGTGTTAAAGTCCCATAGAGAAATCAATACGCGGGGTAATGGTGAATTAATGTTTATTTTGCCAGAAAATGTCTCAGATGATGTTTCTGATATAAATAACAGTTTGTGCCTACTGAGGGGGCATGCACCTTTAATCCTTAGACTGCTACAAACAATTGTCGTCTGCTGTTGCTTTATACATTTGTATTTTGCCTTATTTCTCAATAAAAACATGGTTTGACAGCACTTTTAGAATCATTTCCATTGAAATGATTCTAAAGTGTTGTAAAATCATGTTTTTGATGATGAAAAATAGAAAATAAACAGCAGACGATAACTATTAATGTAGCATTGCAAGTAATATGCTGTGTGTATAAGTAGGCTACATACGCGCTGGTGCTGCAGTCCGTGCCGGTGTCAAATGTTTCCCGTCGAAAAAAATGAACCGGTCTGAACGTGTCTGACGATACGCTGATCAGCTTTACTTAGAGAGCTATTGCATAAACGAATTTTCCGTCTAGTGACCAGCGCAAATGTGTTTATGCAGTATCTTCTGTGCGTAGCTGAATGGGAATTCGTCAGGAATCCGGCGCCTAGTTCGACGTGAAACTTTCACGCCGGCCGATACGGCGGACTGACTTGTAGACATTTAAAATCCGCACCCGTAGATTTTTGCTGTCTATTTCCCGCCTCTGGTTATTTTCGCTGTTTATTTCCCCGACTATCCCCCCCCCCACCTCCCACATGAAGAGGAAACCATTCCTTGGTGCATTATTTGCCAACGAAAGAGTAAGTCGGGACAAGTCTATATTCTATGCGATTCTATAGCATATGATGCATATCTTCTCTTTGTGTTAACTGCCTATAGAGAGACAGTTGATACAGGGAACAGAATATATGATTATAATATGGATAGTTATCACCTTTACAAAAGCATTGAGCAAAGCTCAACAAAGTGTGGGTAATAGCAGACAGAGCTCCAGTTAAGGTGCGTAATTTGATATTCAGGTGATTCAAGTGTCCAAGTATCGAAGCAATCCTTCACGTAATATTGAAGATATTATACATGTTAGAGAAACTCTTGCAAACTTTTCGACGCAACAAACTGGCTAAGTGTTTCAGCGACATTTCTAATTTTAAGGTGACAAAGTTTATTTCGTGTTAATGGTGGTGCGAGTGTGTGACAAATGCTCAGGTGATTCAAGTGTCCAAGTATCGACGCAATCCTTCGCGTAATATTGAAGATATTACATACATGTTGGAAAAAAGGTTACAACCTTTTCGACGGAAATGTAGGACGTACAGTAGGTGGACAGGAGGAATTTCCTGAACGTTAAATTCCCATAAAAATGATAAACTTATTACGTGTATTTCCATCTTTACTCTCAAATATACTCCGTATATACACTTTACCAATGTGAATGAAATATAAATGTTTGAAAGAAATATATTTCTGCAGAATATGAATGTTTTGTTTACTGATTATCACACGCAGTTCGATAAATACATGTTTCTAAATATGGCATAATTATTTGACGCCACTTTTTGAGCGACGTCACCATTGACGTCAATGGGAATAGCATTTCCACAAAAATTCCCATATCATTTATGTTTAACTGCATGCATCTTGTAAACTAGTTTGAATATTGAACACACATCTGGATCAAATTCTACGCAAATATATTGGCTACTCTATGCATTTTATTTCATTAGAATATGGCCAATATATTTGAAGCAACATGCTAACAAGCACAGTGACAAATGCATGTACGTTTATGGTATTTCAATGTGTGGAAAATTACTTTTGTCCAACATCTGTAAAATACGTACGGACGGACGTATGGAACCTCAAGAGCAACGAAATATCCCCCCCCCCCTTGTTATCGCATAGGGGCATAAATACCATAAATCCCTAATAGGTTAGAAGACAGCAAACGGTGCAAAATTTCCGTGGCCAAAAAATGTACACAATATTGGAGGATATAACAAGGTTGGATTTTTTTTTCTTAGGAGTAAGTGAACCTATTGTTTAGTTCATGCAGAACCAGTACAGACTGGCTGCAGGTCATGTACAAGTGGGTCCCACATCATCCATACGAATAGTGAAAGTAGGAGAGACTGGCCTTATCGGATGGCATTCGGTTAAATTATATAGTAAAACTATTTGGTGGTGTCTAACCTATAAGGTGTGCCTAGGCCCTATGTGAGATATGTTTTTTTGTAGAATTTGAAGTTGGAAGTTTATGTTTCTTGTAGCTATGTCTCTGGGAACATAATTTAATGTTACTGCGACAAGAGTAATCGGGCGGACTTCGCGATGCAACACATTTGTTCTTTTTTGTATCGCAGACGGACAGCTATCGGCTTCAAAATCTCCTAAAGTCTTGATTTCTCAGCTTCATTTGTCAAATATAATAAACCAGTGTATGTAAATTACCTGTAGGTGATTGGGCTTGAAATGTGACAGTAATATACACCAAAACAGTCATTATAGTGTGTGTTTCTTGTTTATTCATTGATATTGGCTTCCTGATGGACAATTAAAAAGTTCGGGAAAGTGGCGCGACATCGCGACGCTGTTCCAAAATTTGCCAAAATTAGGCGTAAGTGTATTGTTTTCGCATATCGGTATTGTACCAATACACTAGTACTCAGAAAACATCGTTTTTCCTTTCCTCCTGTGTCATAAAGCAAATTTATTGACTGACCGTTCCAAGCCAGTATCCTTTTGTCTGTCGACCATTCCAGAGTGGCATACATGTTGATATATTCTCAGTGGTGAGTCTTTATATGTAGAATGGTTAGCTATTACACTATTTATGGTAATGTTATGTGATTTTATGGAGATTTGTGCTTTTAATTCATCATCTATTAACATTCTCCATAGTTCTGTAGTAGCTCAATTTAAGGCAGAATGTGGACGGTCACATGGTGGAGTTACACACCTGCTGTGTGAAAACCATTTGAGATATTTGTTCCAAACTTGGTACTATATCCAGGAATAGAAGCTAGTTTTGAATAGTGAATATTGTAGAATGATTTGTAGTGGGACTGGTACACTTATAGATTAGAAGACACAAAATGGTGCGAAATCGCCCAGGATGTATGCAAAAGTAGTCCGGTATAAAAAAATAGTGCGGGTGTTTTGAGGACACAGACACCGTTTGCTTGCAAATCTTGATCCATTACTACCCAGTTTCACTTGAGGAACATTTTGGGGTGCCTTTCACACCAGTTTTCAGCATATTTGTAGCATTTAAAACAAAACACTGAACCTGTTGGTCACTTGATGTAAACTGAGTTTCCGTGGCCAAAAAATGTACACAATATTGGAGGATATGACAAGGTTGGATTTTTCTTTCCCAGGAGTAAGTGAACCTATTGTTTAGTTCATGCAGAACCAGTACAGACTGTCTGCAGGTCATGTACAAGTGGGTCCCACAGCATCCATACGAATAGTGAAAGTAGAAGAGACTGGCCTTATTGGATGGCATTCGGTTAAATTACATAGTAAAAACTATTTGGTGGTGTCTAACCTAATAGTGATAGGCCTACGTCCGTATGACCTAAATTATTTGTGTTGCTGTTCTCGTGAGATTTGTCGAGATATCCGCCATTAGCTGATTAGAGAGGGAATTTCAAAGAAAAGAAATCGGAGAAAATATAGCATGAATTAGCCCAGAAGAGCATAATATATATATGTGTACGACCACATAATGTAGTATTTAAAATTTATACTATTGGCATAGTACCCAACTACAAAAACAAGGATGGAAACGTCTAGAATATAGTTCCCTCTTCTCAGAATTTGATTTGCATATTTTCGACACTATTCTAATGTCGACAAATGCCCTGGATTATATCCGTGAGCACAGGCATTCGGCGTGTTTCGGCTTTCATCGATATACCTCTATATATATGAACAAGGCTTATAACTTTGGCGAACACGACCTCGTATAATAAGACATTCCGCGATTTTATTGGCGCTAATCACAGGCACTTCGTGGTATGAGTAAGAAAAGCCTGTTTAAATCTATTATCTTTAATATCGGAGTATAAGTGGTATTATTTAAAGTAGTCGAGAACATCACTGACCCAAGCCAATAAAGTTGGGTCAATTTGGTTTATATATTTTATTTAATGTAACAGTAACGGTAACAGTAACATAACACATTGATCCAGCACATTTAACATACATATACAAACATACATAAATTACATTTATCCAGCACATTTAACATTAAAGATAGCACGTGTGCTTCCCTGTTTGAATTTTAATATGCACTAACACAATCCATTTACCTTTACGCAATTACCTTAATTACTCTATTGTATCATTTTACCGAAACCTCCAAACCATTCACACTATAATATCAATTTACCGAACTGGTCATTTACCGAAACCTCCGGTATCCGTGATAGTTGCCATTTGTTTAGTGGCATTTTATATTTTTCAATAAAACTGAATATATACAGCATCTAACTGTATACTGTCATTTCGGCTAATTCTGCGCATCGGCTAATGCGCAATTCACGTCAAAATTAGCTTTGCGTACATCATAATAGATATGTGGATTTCGGAATAAACAAGCTGAATAATTGCTACACTGTTGCATAATTTTATCACATTCCGATATTTTGGTATAAAGTTAATTAGTTGTCATGGTTATTCCGAATATAGTCAAAATGTCTAAAATCCTCAGACCCTGATGATTGAATAGCTGTCTTATTTACTAAACTAACAGTTCAACTAAGAAACTAACCTGTCATTATGCCACTGGATAGTTCTGCTTCAAGTTTAATACCAATGTTGCTATGCTGATCCAGTATGCTGTTCGCCATTTTGTTTACACTGCCAGATGCGCAGCATTGGCAGAAACAATTGTGTCGTTGCAAACACGCATGTGATGTCATACATCACACCTTTACGTCACTTACTGACGTCGGAACGTTATGACACTTTACTTGCACAGACATCTTTGAACTGCGTTGAATATTCAGGAAAGTTTGACTTACTATGGGAATGTTAATGACATATACATTTGTTTGGAAAGCCTTAGGTGCGCAGAATTAGCCGACACCATTGTAAACACTTGGATTGAACCCTAGTTTATATTTACAAACGTACACCAGCATATATTGTTGATTTCAATACAATTTTTTACCAAAAGAAAATCTTCATTTTTCTCAGATATTCATTAATTTTGTCAATAAAAATGATTTTCATTTTATATCTATAAATATTAAAAGCTCAAAATATTTCACGACAACTATTTACATGCATATTGAAATAACCCAAAAGTTATTTAATTTAAAAATATGCAGATTGGATATTTTATCACTGTTTTTGAAAATTACACAGGAAAATGCCACTTTACAAGAGTAAGCCCGGCTCCCTAATTTAGTAATTGTAGCGCGCACGAAGGCCGGGACCCTGCTGGGACCCTACAATAGAATGTCTCTAAACCAGACATCCTAGGGAGCCATTGTGTTTAATTTAGATGGGTTTCAATGTAATTTATTTCATTGTCATGTCTGTTCATGATTGAAAATACAGTGAAACCTCTCTAAACAGGACACTACATGGACACCATTGTGTTTCATTTGGACGAGTTTCACTGCAATGTATTTCGTTGTCA